>JAVTVX010000024.1:6515000-6917500 GCA_033439265.1 Dillenia suffruticosa
GATTAAACCAAAGAAATTGCTACGTTTGAGGTAGATTTGGTCATTTCGCTCGTGAGTGTGACGAGTAGAAATAAAAATCCTTCTTCTTTACGTGGTTGTCTCATTCACTATAATGCTCGCTGATTTCTCTCCTTTGAAATCAGGAGCAACCGACCACGTAACTCGAGATAAGAGTGCGTAATCCGTCAAATGAATCCTTAAGTTTGGAGGATTTACGTTAAGGACAGAGCATTTGTCGTTGTCAGAGAAAACGACACTTGCCATGACATTCTCAATATTGTAGGCATTCGACGGATTTACAATTTAATACCTTGTCTAAAATTGACTACGATATGCGTGAAATTATTCCCTTTTTTTTCAATACGACAATTTTCTGAATTATTCTGATTTTAATCCATGATGGAATGTATGCACTGGGCACTACTCCTTCTAATGGTTTCTTGTCGTTCTACTATTGTCTTTACATTTGATTGCGTAGATGATAATGTAAATGAATGACATAGTAGACTTAGACACATGGGGTAAGAGATGATAAATCGGTTAGTAGCGAGAGATTTATTAGACCCGCTGACTAGATTCGAGTTACCCGTATATGAGTTTTGCCTAGCCGGCAAAATGACGATAAAAAACCATTTGGCGATGCAATGAGAACTGGGACTCCATTGCAGTTAACTATTATGCCTTTCTTTATTTTTGTGGTCTTATGAGCATGAGAGCCAGAAATGGAGTTGTGTAGATAATTATAGACGCTTACATGCGTTTTGGTTCATCTATCTGATCTTGCATAAGTCTGAGGCATTAGACTGCTTCAGGAGGTTCATAAGCGAGATTGAGAATCAGTTAGATTTGAAAATAGAGACTCTCAGAACCGAGCGATAACGCAAGTATTCGTCTAAACTACACATGGGGCTCTGTTTCGATAAGAGTATTACGAGTCTACTGACTATTAGTCAGTTCCCCATTTGAGCTTTGGACAGGGAGGCAGCCTGACCTTAGCCACTTGTGGTTATGGGGTTGTGCCACGATTTCTCGCATTCACACGGTGAGTTAGACCCGCGAGAAAATACGTGTTCATAGGCGAATACGAACGGCACTATAATCGAGATTGAGTCTCGTAATACTATATTTCTTGAGAATGATTTCCCTAAGAGAGGTGAAATCAATTTGGACCCTACCCTTTATGCGATGGATGAGCCTAGTGGCTCGGGGAGCCCAGCGGCGGGATATAAGAATCCACTACGGATCTTGATCTCAGTGGGAGCGATCCATCAAGAGGTAAAGATTTTTTCTCTCCTCCTAAGAGTGTCGAGAATGTGTATTTAAACGTTGTTTTCTCGATTGAGGGTGAGACCCTCATTGCGACTCTAGAGGATGATGAAAAATCTAAAACGGTTCGAGAGGCTCTCGAGGGTTCTGCAAAAGATGCAAAAGACCGTTTATTGAAGGCCATAAATGAAGAGAAGGAGTTGATGAGAATCAATAGGGTCTGGGACCTAGTTGATTAGCTTGAAGGCGGAATGACTATTGGGAACAAGTAGGTTCTCAAGGTCAAGATAAAGGTTAACGGATTGATGAAGAGGTAAAGGACCCGTCTAGTAACCAAGGGTTACACTTAGACTGAGGGGTGGACTATCGAGGAGTCATAGTCCAATTTATCTCGATCCGTTTATCTTTCAGCGATTGTCACGAACATGGATCTAGAGTCACATCACAAGGACGTAAATACCGCTTTCGTATTGGAAGTATAGATGAGGCGATCTACATGGAGCATCCCTCTGGGTTCGTTCTAGTAGATCAGGTGTATAAGGTCTATTGATTTTCGAAATCAACATATGACCTTAAGCCATCATCTAGACATCGGCGCTTGAGATTTCACGAGAAGGTGATATCTTATGGTTTTGTAATGATCGAGTAGGATCATTGCATATATCTGATACGTCCCGATGACTCTTTTATGAGGATGTTCTCATATGTAGGTGACATACTGTTAGCTGGGAACAACAGAGAGTATCCAATGACTATTGTAACATGGTTGTGAGGTTTTAGCTCATTCTCAGATTTTGGATCCATAGGGATCGTTTGAGAATGGTGTTGACTCTTTAACAAGAGTTTTACATCAGGTAGATTCTTAAGCATTTCGAGAAGAGTGATGACAACCTAAAAGATACTCTAATCGCTAAAGATAAAAAGACCTGAATCTTGACACATGCCCTAGAATTTATAAAGAAATAAGGGAGATGAGAAGAATCCCTTATTCCAGTGCAAAATACATTTCTAGTGTATGCGATGAGGTATACACGTGTGATATACAATTTGATGTATGCGATGAGGCATACATGACCAGACGTTTATTTTATGGTTGATCTGGTGAGTAGGTATCAATAGAATCCTGGAAGGGATCACTGTAGAGCAGTGAAAAAGGATTCTAAAATATCTCATTTGAACTGCGGACCTCTCCATGTGTTACGGATGAGGTGATTTGCGTTTTGTGGTTGAGATTCAGATACTGACTGGGAGTAGTGATCTGAATAAACGCAAAAGGTTTTATCTTCTTAGAGCAGTAAGAAGAGAACTTATATATCTCTATTTACGATAGAGACTGAGCTTGTAGTGTGCTCAATTGCAGTTTATGATAATAGTTGGCTTCAGAAATTTTCTGAGAGACTTAGGGGTCGTGACAGATAGTGGGAGGTCAGTGATGATTATTGTGATAATCAGACCGACACTGTCAACAAATGAGACCCTAAGTGTAATAGCAAAGCCAAACACATTGATACCGAAGACCACTTTGTGAGAGAAATTACCGAGAAGGGTATTGTGACATCTAAATACACCTTGAAATACAGCATGAGAGCTGATCTCTTCCGAAAACCCGTTGTGAGAGATTCCTTTGTGAGATAAGGAATCATTGGGTTTAGTGTACTTTAACATTTCTCCTTATATACTGTTTTAGATGCTTATTTTAATATATGACATGCATGCATTATTGGGTCACATATTTAATTCATGCACTATTTGTTGTCATATAGTATGATCTTGTGATAAAAGATATGTCAGGCAGGCGTGGTCGACTCTCTTACACGAGTGACCACCTCCAACTCTGAGTGAGCGGAGATGAGACGGATTCTAGTTGTAAGAGGCTTTGAGAGTAGCCCTACTAGAACATAAGTCGCCCTGATATGTGTTCAGGATGAGGTCATATGCGATATGACCGACATGGAAATACCCACATCCATGTTGCCTGTAAGTAGCCAGTTTGAGGTCTCAGAAATCACCTGCGATTTGTGATACTGTCTCTGAGATGCTCTCTCTGAGATCTCTGGGTAAAGTCTTATGTGTAGACTGAGTCCCGTACCTGTACAGTGTTAGAGAAATCTGACATATGCCCTTTGAGAGATGGGGGAATAACACTGTGGCACGTGTTTCATACCACGTGTGATGAGACGAGCATGGAACAGTGGGAGCTATTATTTGAGACGATGGTTTGATCTGGATCCCCGTTCCCACTGTGTGAGACCTGAGATCCATTGGGTGGGATCTCTTATACCCTTATTACTTTCGGCTGTCTCTAGAAGTATTGGTTCAGTGTTGCTACTTTAGTCTGTTTACCTATGGCCCGGAAGATAAATTGAGGTCTAAGAGGCAGGTCTAGAAAAGCAGCTGAATTGAGACCGATAGATTCGAGTTTGGGAAAAGGAAGGCCAATAGACATTACATCATAGTCGTGTATTCATAGGTCGATCTATTATGTTAATCCATGTTGGGATTCAAACATAATAATGAATACATAGTCGAGTAAATTGATTGGGGATCACTTTCGATGAGGAAAGTGACTCGATGGATGTAAATGCATTGAGTCTGGGGTATAGCGAGTTATTTTTATACTAACAGTGACTACTCGATCATCCTAACAGGTGTATTGAGAAGTCTTTGCTTGCAGGTGTACTTGCCGGTCGCACGACGCCCAATCTAGTATGAAAGTCCAGTAGGGTGATGCGATAGATTGCATGAGTTGCGATCTTGTGACTGACGGAAGTGAAATGCCCTAATGTGCAAGTGGGAGATGTAGGTTATTTATGCCCATTGAGGGGCATTTTGGTAAGAATGAGATAATGGGGTAACTCCCATTATTACTTACCAATATTAACCAATATTATTTGGTAACTCCCAAAACTTAACCCTAATGGCCATTATTCTTTTGATTCAATTGAGAAAGGATGATTCCTTCCTTGTGTGTGGAAAGCAGCCATGGGCAACCATGAAGGTGGCTAGGGTTCTGCACAATGCTCTAGAGAGAGAAAAGAGAGAGGGATGGAGATTTTCGCGTAGGAAAATCTCCCATCGTCAGACGATTCACCGGACACGAGGCTTGAGGCGTCGTGGATTTGAGGTGGTGGTTCGATTGCGTGATCACCATCCGACCGTGCGATCCGTTCGAGGGACATCGCGACACGGTGGATTTTGGAGACCGCCCAATAGAGGTATTTATCCCGAAAATTCCGATCTATTTAATTCTCGCTTCCGCATGCGCGATTAAATCCAACACTTTTCAATGTTTTTTTTCTTTTAATTCCACGGGACGCAAAAAGAACCAATCAATTAGCCTTGCAACCCAGTGGCACAACGGCCTAATAACTTGATGAACCAAAGGCCCAATGCACCAAAGGGTTCGAAGGCCTACTTTATGAAAGAGCAATGCCTCAAGCATCGTGCGTTAGTGTCACGACACAATTCGCAAGGAGGGAAAAGGAGCCATTGCTGGCTTGTTATTTCAGAGAGAATGAAAACAGAGTGTGAGTTAGACAAGGGAGGTTGAGTATGGGGTTTGTGGTAGAGGTCAAGGGAGATGTTGGAAATGGTGAAAGGGGGTAAATCTGGGATAGGGAAGACGAGAGAAGTGATTATTGTGAGAGAGAGAGAGAACACGGGAAGATGGAGGAATGCACAATCTTATTCACACCATTTTTCAATCAATCCAGCCATATGGGCAATATGTTTGAGTAGTTATTCAATCGTCCTAATCACTTCTAGCTGACAATTGTTACAATTTCAACTAATCTAAACTAATCAGTTGAATAATTGTTTGAGACTCACTGGCTATTAAATGTGAATTGTTTCTGGCCAGCAGTTATGGTATCCTCTCCCTTTAAGACTTCTTTATCCTTAAGGATGAAAAACCTGGAACCGATACTTCAAAAATTCCATGAATATTAAATCAATCTTTGCATTTATGTTAAAATATAAGGTAATAGAAACGAAGAATAATGGATTTGACCCGACTTACAAAGAGAATAGTAAGAGAAAAGAGGAGATGAGAGAATTTGAGAGATACCTTTTTAGAATTTATTTTTGTTGAAACATTTTTCCCGATAAATACAAGAAATCCAATTTTTGGAGAGTTTGGTAAGTAACTACCATTAATATGTTCCTTTTTGGGCAATTGAAACCCCACCTCCATCCTTGTTCTTCCTACCAATGGAGTTAGTAGATCAGAGACTTTGTAGATCTATCCGATTCTTGATCTTCAGTTTTGTCTTTGCTCAACATTCTCATAATAGTGTTGAATCTATTGTCTACAATGGCCACGAGGGCTTCAAGTTTCACTTCAAACTTCTGAGATTCTCCATCCAACTTTCTTTTGAATCAGAGATGATTTTCTTTGATTTTTATGGTCATTTCTTGCTGTTGCTCTTTGATGACTTCATACCAGATTTCCCTTGCCATTTTCTCATCATTTTTTTCAAGAATCATGAACTCTGATACTGATTTGTCAAGACGCAATTCAGAAGAAGGGAAACAGAGCCATTGTTAGCTTGTTATTTCAAAGAGAACGATAACAAAGTGTGAGTTAGACGGGGGAGGTTCTGGCAGAGGTCAAGGGAGATGTTGGAAATGGTGAAAAGGGGTAAATCTGAGATGAGAAAGAGGAGAGAAGTGATTATTGTAAGAGAAAGAAGTAGAGAGAGAGAGAGGGAGAAACAAAAAACATGGGAAGATAGAAGAATGCACAATCTTATTCACACCATTTTCCAATCAATTCGGCTATATCTATAATTTATTTGAGTAATTATTCAAATGTTCTAACCACTCCTAACTAACAATCATTACAATTTCAACTAATCTAATTAATTGGTTGAATTGTTGTTTGAGACTCATAGAACTTAAATTTGAATTGTTTCTAGCAAGTCGTTATAGTTAGTTTACCATCTGATCGCGATGTTAGTACGATGAATGAGATGAAACACTCAAGTCTCATTGAGCACCGGCCAATGTTCTTACATGATTGTATACAATATTGATGTCAAATACTAATATGAAGCCAAAGAGCCCAATTAATTAGTTCACTAACTCGTGTAAGTAGATATAGTTTAACAGTTACGCATTTAATGAAATTTTAAATATAATGATTTAAATTTTAATAATAATTCTAATTTATTTAACGATTGTACAAAGAAACACCTAATTTCTATTTTATAGTCGTAGTTTTATAGACTTCTTAATAAATCGAAAAATTTATACCATTAAATTTAAGAACATTATAAAATATTTATGTGATCTGTCATTTGTATGAATTTAATAACCTTTTTAAAGCTCCATCAAACTTGCTTTTTTAATTCAAATCTCTTTCCTATGAAAGTATGACCCAAACCAATTTTGGCTAAAATGTTTGGAGGGTTTGAATAGCCAAAGTAGACCTAACAAATGGGCCAATGAGACTCCAAACCAAATCTTTAATAAGGAGTTATTGGTCATAACAGTATGTAATGAGGGTAGTTCGGTCATGTAGTTGATAATGCTATGGAGATTGTCATGTCAACTTACAAATGTTGCAACTAATTTTGAAACTTTCTGAAAGTTAACAATTATTTTGTAAGTATTTTGAAGAGTGGAGACTAATCTAGGGGAAAAAATACAGTGGCAGCCCGCTCTCGCTCGTCCGCTCTCGCTGTCTCCCTCTCTCTTCCTCTCTCACTCTCTCTCTCTCTCAAACTATTTCCCTCACGCTCCCTGCTCGCCTACTCTCTCTCCTCCCTCATTCACGGCTTGAAATTCAATTTTATGAAAGTTGCTTTTGTTTTTCTTTAATACGATTTTTGTTAATTAAATTTTAAATTAAAAGTTTAAAAATAAAATAAATACATTTAAAAAATCATTCTCTAAACAAAATCTCATGAATATTAGAATTAAATTAATTAAAATATAATTTTAAATATCAAAAATAAAAAAAAATATATATATCTTACTATAATAAAAACAAGTAAGTGACGAAGAGAGGAGAGGAGGGAATGCCATGTCAGATTTGGACAGTGTGTTATTGTTCATTCTTTTTTTTTGGTTGGTTTCTTCTTTTCCTATTTATTTTTTATTTTTTGGTTTCTTTTTTTCCTCTTCCAACAAATAAGTGGGGGAGAGAGAGGAGCAGAGGGATTACCACATAGGATTAAAACAGTAGGTTACTATTTTTTTTTTTTTTCTTCCCTTTTTTTCACCAATTTACTCATTTTTTTTCTTAAGGAAGTGTCATGTCAGATTTGAACAGTATTACTGTTCATTCTTTTTTTTTTTTTTTGGGATTTTTCTTTTCTCTTCTAACAAATAAGTGGGGGGGGTGGGGAGAGGGGAGTGGAGGGAGTGCCGTGTATTTTTTTTTTCTTCTTTCTTTTTTTTTTACTTCTTTTTTTTTTTTGATTTTCTTCTTCTTCCTTTCTTTTATTTTTTTTTTCACCTTTCATCTTTCTTTTTTTTCTTTTTACTCTTTTTTCTTTTAGTTTCCGCTCTTACCTATTTGCTACTTCTTTTTTACTTATTTTTTTCACTCATTTACCATTTTTTGTTTCTTTTTTCTTTACTTCTTTTTTCTCACCCTTCATAGAGTGGAAGGAAGTGTCACCTTGGATTGGAATAATAAGCTACTGTTTATTCTTTTTTTTTTCTTTTTCGGTTTCTTTTTTCTTTTTTGGTTTCTTCTACTTTTTTTATTTCTTTTTTTAACCCATTTACCCTTTTTTTGCTTCTTTTTTTTTACCCAACACTTTTCTTTTTTTTTTCTTTTTCTTTTTCTTACTATAATAGAAACAAACAAATGGGGAAGAGGAGAGTGGGAGGGAGTGCCATCTAGGATTGAAACCGTAGGCTACTGTTCATTCTTCTTTTTTTTTTTTTTCTTTTTACTTCTTTTTTTTCCCACTCATTTACCATTTTTTTCTTCCTTTTTTTATTCATCACCCTTCTTTTTTTTTTTACTTTTTTTTGAGTTTCTTTTTCTTCTTTTTCCTTTTATTTCATTTATTTCATTATTTACTTTTTTTTCACTCTTTTTTTCTTTTGATTTCCGCTGTTACCAGATTGTTACTGTTATTTTTTTCTTACTTTTTTTTCACATATTTACTCTTTTTTGTTTTTTTTTTTCACCCTTCACGGAGTGCTACCTCAAATTAGAACAATTGGTTACTGTTCATTCTTTTTTTTTTTCTTTTTGGGTTTCTTTTTTCTTTTTTCTTTTTTGTTTTCTTCTTCCTTTTTTTACTACTTTTTTTCACTCATTTACCATTTTTTTATTTTTTTTTACTTCTTTTTTTTTCACCCATCACCCTTCTTCTTTTTTTTTTTTTTACTTTTTTTGGACTTTTTCTTCTTTTTCTTCCTCTTACTATAATAGAATCAAACAAGTGGGAGAGAGAAAAGTGGGAGGGAGTGTCATGATGATAGAAATAGTAGGCTACTGTTCATTCTTTTTTTTTTTTTTTGGGTTTTTTCTTCTTTTTTTTCTTCTTTTTTTTTCATCCATTTATCCTTTTTTTTTCATCTTTTTTTTCCTCGTCACCCTTCTTTTTTTTTTTTTACTTTATTTTTTAAGTTTCTTTTTCTTTTTACTTCATTTTTTTCATCATTTACTTTTCTTTTTTCACTCTTTTTTCTTTTGATTTCTGTTGTTTCTAGTTTGCTATGTTATTTTTTTTTTTACTTTTTTTCACCCATATTCTTTTTTTTTTCACCCTTCACGAAATGGGAGGGAGTGCTATCTCGGATTATAACAGTTGGCTACTATTCATTTTTTTTTCTTTTTGGGTTTCTTTTTTTTTTTGGTTTGTTCTTCCTTTTTTTTTTTTACTTCTTTTTTTTTTACCCATCATATCACCATTTCTTTTTTGTTAACTAATTTTGGGTTTCTTTTTCTTTTTACTTCTCTTTTCTCACCCTTCATCATTCTTTTTCTTTTTACTCCTTTCTTTTTTTGGGTTCTGTTGTTATCGGTTTGTTAATATTACTTTTTTTTTTTACTTTTTTTCACCCTTCACTCTTCTTTTTTTTTTTTTTTTAACTTTTTTTTGTTTTTTTTTTTTTTTTTCATCTTTGAACCTTTTTTTTACTCATTTTTTTCCTAAAATTCCACTGTTATCAGTTTGCTACTGTTATTTTTTTTTTACTTCTTTTGTTTTTCTTTTTTCTTTTACTTTTCACTCTTTTTTTTCTTCTTTTTTTGGGGTTTTTTCTTCTCTTTTTTTTACTTTTTTTTTTTGCACTCATTTATCATTTTTTGCTTCTTTTTTATTTTTTTCACACTTCGCCCTTTGTTTGTTTTTTCTTTTACTTTTTTTGAATTTTTTCTTCTTCTTCTTTTTTACCCTTCACTCTTCTTTTTTTTCATTCCTTTTTTGGGTTCCACCGTTACTGATTTGCTAATATTCTTTCTTTTTTTTTTACTTCTTTTGTTGGCTACTATTCACTCTTTTTTTTCTTCTTTTTTTGGGGTTTTTTCTTCTCTTTTTTTTTCTTTTTTTTTTTGCACTCATTTACCATTTTTTTGCTTCTTTTTTATTTTTTTCACACTTCGCCCTTTGTTTGTTTTTTTTTTTTTTTACTTTTTTTGAATTTTTTCTTCTTCTTCTTTTTTACCCTTTACCCTTCTTTTTTTTCACTCCTTTTTTGGATTCCACCGTTACTGATTTGCTAATATTCTTTTTTTTTTTACTTCTTTTTATTTTTCACCATTTACCCTTTTTTGTTTCTTTTTTTTTTCACTCTTCACCCTTCATTTTTTTTTACCCTTCACTCTTTTTTTTGTTCCGTTTTCGGTTTGCTATTATTCCTCTTTTTTTAGTTTCTTCTTTTTCATCTTTATTTTTTTTCATCTGTCACTATATATATATATATATATGTTAATGTTAACCATATATAAAGAAACAAGTGATGAGAGAGGAGTCGGAGGGATCGCCATCTCATAGGGGAACAGTTTGCTACTGTTTTCTTTTTTTTTTTTCCTTTTTTGGGGGGCTTCTTCTTCTTTTTTATTTCTTTTTTTTTTTTTCACCTTTCACCCTTCACCCTTCACCCTTCACCCTTCACCCTTCACCCTTCCTCTTTTTTTTTTGTTTAACTTCTTTTTTTTCACCATTCACCCTTTTTTTTCACTCTTTTTTTTCTGAGTTTCATTATTACCGGTTTGCTACTATTCCTTTTTTTTACTTCTTTTTTTTGTTTCTTCTTTTTCTTCTTTTTCTTTTTTTTCGCCCTTTACTCTTCTTTTTTTTGCTTTCTTTTTTTTTTTTTTTTACTTTTTTCATCCTTCACCCTTCCTTTTTTTTTCACTTTTTTTTGGGTTTTTTCTTTTTTTTCTTCTTTTTTTTTTCCACCTTTCGTCATTCTTTTTTGGATTTCACTGTTATCCATTTGTTACTATTCCTTTTTTATTTTTTCCTTTTCTTTTATATTTTGTTTTTCACCTTTCACCATTTTTTCCTTATTAATCTATCTCTTCTTCTCTCTCTACTTTTTTATCATTTTTTTAAGAGTTTCACTGTTTTCACAAGTCTCTTTATATGTCCTTCCTCCTCTCGATATCTTTTGGTGCAATTTGGCTTTTTTTGAGTCATTTCCTTTTTTTTCCCATTTTTTATTATCTAATTTATTAAAACAGTTCCAATAAAAAACTATGTGCATGTATAGCTACACATCGCTGAAAGTTTTTTTTTTTAAAAAAAAAAAGTGGGGAGGGGGAGGTGAGAGGAATTGCCACCTTGGATGGGAACAGTTTGTTGCTGTCCTTTTTTTGTTTCTTCTTCCTTTCTTTTATTTTTTTTTTCACCCTTTACCTTTCGGTTTTTATTTTTAATTTTTTGCTTTTTTTTCACTTCTTTTGTTTTTCACCCTTCGAACTTCCTTTTTTTTTTTTTTTTTTAACCTTTTTAGGTTTCTTCTTCTTCTTCTTCTTTTTTTCACTTCTTTTTTTGGGATTCTAGTATTACCTTCCTACTATTCCCTTGTTTTTTTTGGTTTCTTCTTCTTTTTTTTTTACTTTTTTTTTTCCTTTCTCCCCTTTTCTTTCAATAATTACAACACACACAAGAGGAAAAAAAAAAAAAAAAAACCCTGGGTAAAGGCTTGTGAGGCCAGAACCCTCCTAGTATGTATATATATATATATATATATATATATGTATATATATATGAAGAAATGCATGTGCGGGAGAATAGGTAGGGATAAATCCTCTTATGCAAGTGTGGGTGGATATGTAGGGATAAATCCTCTCTCTCTCTATGAACAGCGGCCCAACAACCCGACCAACACCCAATATACCAACGGGCCTCAAGGCTCACATCAAGAGAGCAGCTCACAACGAAACGAACCCAACGAAAGATGTGATTAGCATTATGTTTCGGAGGCCCAAAGTTACCCTACTTAATGGGACAAAAACTCAAGTCCGAGGAATGGCTGATGATTGATCATGACACACTTTCTTTTTATACAAATATATACCTTCTCCACATCAATTCTTATAATTATATATATTGTCAAACAATTATAAGAAAAATAAGATTACAATTTTATTGTCACAAAAGTATTTTTCAAATTAAATCCTAATATGCAGAGTCTAATAACAAATGCCTCGGATCTCATACTCCAACTTCAGATTGAAACCCAAAAGGAACATAAAAGGCTGTACACAATATGACTAGTTGTGTCCCTTCCGGGACATCTGACAATATAGGACTGGTTGTTGAACTTTTTGACACCAAAGCCAATTTTTAGTTGTTGAAGGCCTCCTAAGTAAAGATATTTATAATGGTGGAATTTCTCATCATCATCAACATCATAATAATGTCTCCCTCTCTTTTCTTTTCTTTTCTCTGTTTTTTATTATTTTTTTTATTTTTTTTGAGGGGGACTACAGACCCTGCATAAAGGGTGAAACATGGAGTTTGGAACTCCCATCCAAGCAATAATAAAAACAATAAAAGATAAAAAACGGCGTGCAAAATCATAATCAAAATTTTAAAAATCTCCACATGAAATATATTTCTCATCCGAAAAGAATTTCAAAATCTTGTGAATTTAGCTGTTGCACAAAAATGAAACAATTTTCTTTTTCAATATCAAAGGGCACCCCTGACTTCTTAAATTATCACCGTAATTCCATTTAAAGGAACAGTAAATAATATATGTATATTTATATGCATGTATGCACAGTACTTTACATGTAAGATCAAATAATGCAGCAGATAGGATTAAACATAAAAGTGGTAACGAAAGGACGGAGAAAGAGAGTGGGAGAGAGAGAGAGATAAGGGGGTCTGAAAATGTATGGAAGGAAGTGTTTGGTTGTTGGTCTGAAAAGGAAAAAGGAGAGGCGTTTGGGTGAAACCCCAAAAACAGTAAAACTATCAGTGGTCCATTGTTTGGGATTCTGACAAAAGGACTCGATCAAAGTGTTTTACTACTAGTGCTAGTCGAAGTTCCCAGTCCCACTCCCAGAAAAAACACTGACCTAAAGAAGAGAGAGAGAGAGAGAGAGAGAGAGTAGTCAAGTAAATTTCGGTCACTGCACATCAGAACATGCAGACAAGAGAGCACAGTGAACGGTTCACAGATTCTACTGTTCATTGCTTTCCCATTCTCCATATGCATCTCCCGCTCCATTCTCTCTCTCTCTTTCTCTCTCTCTCTGCCCCACTTTGTGAGGTACATTAATGAGAGAGAAAGATGAGTCATAATTTTCAGATAATGATAATCGAAAGGACATTTGCAACATTTATTAGTGCCAAGAACCGTGGCTTTCGCTACACACAGTTTGTCCTCATCCTCTTTCTTTCTCTCTCTCACAAAAACAAAGGAAAAAAACTTGCATATTTTTAAATTTAGGCTGACTGCTTCCTTTAAATCAAGAAAAACAGTTTGTATGAGTTAGTATATATTTAAGTAAAATGTTTTCTGAGATTTTTATTTTCTTTTTTTGTACATATTTCGTGAGTTTTCTAGTAAAGAGCTTGATATGTTAGTCTACCCGAAAACTTTATTACGCGAAATCTTGACAAATTTTACCCCCAAAAAAAAATTGTTTGGATAGACACCTAACAATGAAGACAATCCTCATGATAATTGACATTTCTAATATTTTAAATTAAAATTTGAACTTATTTTGGATTTTGATTTAACTAGTTGCTGATCTGATTCTTGAAAGGATTGCACCTCCCCCCCCCCCTGTATGGGGCATGAGGGGATCGGAATATAATTTGTATTTTGAGTTATAATTTTAGGAGTTTGCTGGTTATAATTTTAAGAATGCAAATAAAATTTAGTATAATAACTTTTAAAATTATATATATTTTTTCTTAAAATTTGATGGGCTTCTTCCCTGCCCTTTCCCTTTGCCCTTACCTCTCTCTCTCTCTCTCATACTTAAACAAAAGGAAAAGGATGAAATTAGTAAAACAGAAGTGAAACATTAAGATATATTAACAGAAAATAGAATCAAGACCTCCATTACCATCATCGTCATTTTCAATATCATTATTATCATCTTCTCCTTCCTCTTCTTCAACTTCATACAATTCCAGAGTATGCTGACCATGTCCATCACCAAAAGCTCTAATATGATCTTTGAGAGATCTCTTGTGCTTAAAGTCAGACCCACAAACGCAAAACCAAAGCTTTCCACAGTTCTTCTCATGTGTCCTCCAATCTCCTTTCACCGCAAAGGCCTTACCGCACTTACGGCAAGCAAATGGCTTCGCGCCGTGCTTTCTCTTATAATGTGTTTGGAGTGTCCTAAAGTCCTTCAATGGCCTTGATCTTGGATGATCTATGTTGTTTTTACAACCTTGTACGCAGCAATAGCATGGTAATCTCAGCATGGATGAAGATGGTCTCGTTCCTCTAAGTGACTCCGGACCTTTTCGAAATTGTGATCCATGTCCCCACATATGCATCTAGAACAAAAATAAGAATTAAGATGCAAAAAAAAAAAAAAAAAGAAAACCCTCTAACGCAATTGATTGAAATACACACAAGTGTACCATAGCATAGTAATTTAATGAGTAAAAGAGTTGCTTAGGATGATGTAGTGCAACTATTAGTTGTTTAATATGGTGTCAGCTAATTCGATTGTATAAAATTTAGTTTAAAATTCAAATTTCACCAGCAACATAGGGAAAAATCCTAAACTATGTGGTGCATGTAAGGAACATAAACCATGATACAAATTTTTCAGCGTTCATTTAAATATGATATACCTGCATGTTGTTATAGCGATTGAAGGTTTTGTCACATACAGTGCAAGAGAACTGTGTGGGACCAACAAGTATTTGAGCAGGGGAAGGAATCCAGTACTGGCCTTCAACAGGGCCACTATTTGTGGTTCTTGAGTTGCTTGTGGTGGCAGTTCCGGCGGCTGTAAGCGGAAGACCAATGTGAAGAGCTACCGTTACGCCATCACTTTTAAGATCAGGGTTTTGATAATTAGATGGAGGATTGTAGTTCGAGCGATAATTAGGATATTGACGTGGTGGTTTTGAGATGTGTTGACCAGGTGGTGCAAGTGAGAGTAAAATGAAGTCGTCATCTTCTAGGTCGTCGGGTTCAAGACAAGCACTCTCACTTGAGTATGTGAAGGTGGAAGATGGTGTTTGCATGGTTAGGGCAATAATATGTGAGAG
The DNA here is from genome assembly GCA_033439265.1 of Dillenia suffruticosa. Classification (NCBI taxonomy): domain Eukaryota; kingdom Viridiplantae; phylum Streptophyta; class Magnoliopsida; order Dilleniales; family Dilleniaceae; genus Dillenia; species Dillenia suffruticosa. Next base: position 6,529,934 of record JAVTVX010000024.1, read on the forward strand.
AGAGAGAGGATGTTTTTCTTTTTGTTGGTGTTTTGGGGTGGAGAAGATAAGTGGGGACGAGGGAGAAAGACAATAAATAAAAGGGGATCGTATGGGTATTCGTGTCTGGAATTTGAGTTGTATCAGGGTTTTTGCACTTTTCGTGGGAGGAACAGTGCGTCTGTGGTTGTGTGGCCGTCTCTTTCACCATTCTTTTGTTTTTTATTTTTGGGGTGCAAGGTATTTTGCCATTCCTCAGTTTTACCTGGTGCTTCTCCCTCAATGGAAATGGGCAATGGGGCTCTAAAAGTTATTTTAGAAAACGCCGCTACTTCCTTAATTTTTATATTAATCAAAATATATCTTCAAAATTAAGATAAAAGAAAACAAATTAGTGAAATTCAACCTATAAATTGTTGGTAATTGTTCTTTTCAAATTATATATATTAACTTTAAACTTGAAATATATATTTTTTTAACTATTTGTCATTATTTTCATGAGACAGAAACACTTTTATGAGTTTACAAATTAATATTTGACCCACAATTTTTTAAGAACTAAACTATAAAATTATATGGCATTTCTCTATTTTCCACCTCATCTAGAGAAAGGGAAAAAGAAATGGGGGAGCAGAGTCCACGTTTGGCCATATGCTTCATTGACATTGCACCAAACATAAATACCTTTTACAGAAGGCAGGAAAACAACTTCCCTCGGTCAGATTGGACCTCATTATTTTCTTTTTTCTTTTTAATATGGTTGTTCATCCAAATTAACATTACTATGAGAGAGAGAGAGAGAGAGAGAGAGAGAGAGTCCTGATGTCCGCTCTTACTTATGTTTAAATTGTGGCATGGTACGGGCTTATGTTGGGTCGGAATGTATACTAAGCGGAGGAAAATCCATGAAATAGTTTGGGCATGTTTGTGAATAGGGGAGACATTTTGCGATGAAAGAAGGATCTGTGGATGTTAGAATCTATAAGTTATCAAAATCAAATTATGATTTGTTTTTTGAAATATTTGATTTTTGATTTTTATATTTTTATATTCAATATGTGTTAAAGTCATAATTCAAAACAATTATTCATGTATTTACATACGTCTTTAAAAAATCTCGGGTCCATTCTATCCATTCCGAAAAAAAGCTGCTTTCAAGTTTGCAAAAACATCATTAAAAATTTAAATTTTAGGTTGGCGTACCACCCCCAACACACAAACACACACACACACACACACACACACACACATATCCCCTTTAGAGATGAATATTCGGTTAAACTATAATCAAAATGATTAAAATTGAAATAACTGATTTAATTTAATTATATAATTCTTATAACTATAACCTAACCAAATAAACAAAAAATTAATAATTCGGTTTGATTGAATTATGTGATTAATTCGATTTCGATTATAGAAATTGATCAAATTATTAAAATCTCCGTAAAAAAAAAAAAGCAATGATATCTTCCCTTTCTCTCTATTTAAATGTAATATATATAATTAATATCAACGTATGATTATAAATTATAATTTAAAATTTTAAAATTCATTAATAATTATAGTTTATTAAATATCAATTTGAAATTTTCAAATAAATTAACAAAATATGAAAATTTTAAACTAACTCTTCTAATCTACTAATAGCTCATAAAATAAAAAAAAATAACTAAGTTTATATCATCATTCAACAAAATAACTTTTAAAATATTTTTCTCTTTTAATTTTTAATTATAATATCACATTATCTCTTTTAGAATTTTTTTTATTATATTTTTTTCTCTTTTAAATTTTAGTTATAATATTATAGTATTTACATGAATAAAAATTATCTAAAATAGATATATTTAACTAATTTAGTTAATTCAGTTTGTTCGAAATAAAAATTACTAAAATTGATAATCATATAAATAACTAAATTAAAATTTATTTTTTTTCAAAATCAAAATTAAAAATCAATTAAATTATCCATAATATAAAAAGTGATTCAAAAAAATTAATTTTTCTATTTTAATCAAAAAATTAATTTTAATATGGTCACTAAAGCCAAAAAAAAAAACCCTAATGTCCATTTCTCTGCGTCCCTTGTTTGCCCTTGCATCACAATCAACCGATCTCTTTTAATATCAAAAGTGAAGAGAGAGAATCACGCTTTGTATTCCACAGGGCAGCATTGCTCCATGTTTTATCACTCCTGTTTTATACAGAGAGAGAGAGAGAGAGAGAGAGAAGAATTTATAACCATGTAGTCATGTCATAGACAAGTGCAAACTTCTCAGACATCTTTGATTGGACTGCTGCTCCCAAAGTTTTCCACTCTGGGTTAAAGCCACGACGCTTCTCTTTTTACTTTTTACTTACTCACAAATCGGAATTTGATAGTGATCCCGACACCGTACGAACTGATTTTTTTTTTAATATATCTAAGTTTTTATTATTCATATTTTTTGTGCCATGAATTCTTGGTTTTAACATATAATTTTACAAGTTCTGGAAACAATTGTACCATTTTTATGAAAAAGGAGCTTCATTTTTTTCTCCGAAAAGTATATATTTTTCATATGTACCGGCTCTAATCTTTTCAAAATCGTAGTAACATGTTACTTTTAGATGGTAACATCATATAAACATATTAAAAGAATGATTAAACAATTATGCCAACTAGCCCTTGCAACTCCAAAACCCAAACTCCAAACACCCCCCCCCCCGGGGGGCCAAAATACCACTTGAATTTGAACCAAAAAAAAAAAAACTATTGATCACAATAAATGTAATAAATAACGGTTGGTCTATCTGATTTTGATTCTATGAGTAGACAATGATATTTTTTAAATAAAATTTTAAATTTGAATTTTGTATACGATGAAAACCGAAAATCTTTTATCAATTAAAAATCTAACTCGATTTAAATTTGATTTAATTGAAATTAATATGGTTACTGGATATTAATAATTTATAAAAATAAATAAATAAATAACGGTTGTTCTCATCCGGACCTTGGCTCGATCGGTAGGATGACGATTCTTAATAATTCCACTAAGTTTAAGGGCATACTCAAAATTTGCTCTGTAATTTTGACCTCAATGCATGTTTTGTGGGTTATAGAGTACACCCAATAAATACACACCCAAAAAGTAATAAATGAGGTTTTCCCTTAATTATACATATAAAAAAGTTGCATTTACTTGTTAAAATTACGTGTCTCTATCTTATAATGAGCAATATTATATATTTTTTTAATAAGCCATTCATGGTACTAAACCTACACAAAATATATAACTTTGACACATAATTAAAATATTAAATGCAGAAGATGAGATATATATATATATACATATTTATTTAATGTTGGGTTTATAGAGCAAAATACAGTAATTTGTATCTCAAGTCACAGTTAATCTCTTCACAAATTGATCGGTTTCTTCACAAATTTCCCGATCAATCATAGTATTGATCATGAAATCGAACCAATATCTTGTTTTCCTGACACTATATTTTAAATCCGATTGTTTTTTATAGCTATTGGAGGTGGATTTGCCTACATAGATAAAGACTCTACTTACTCGAACAGGTTGCCTACTGACTTCGATCAATGAGACCTACAAAATATAGTAGGAGAATGCTCAAGTGGCAAAAACACTAGTGCTCAAGTCATAGAGCAATTTTCAAAATAGAAACAAACTAAAAGAGAGAGCTCTATTTTACCGTTTGTGCTATGTATAATTTTTTAGAGTTAAAGGATTTACCTTACCGGTGGGCTTAACGATGTATTTATAGTCCTTATTCATGAGTTTCGCATGCATTGGGGGTGTTGAAACTCTAGTTTTTATATGAAAGTACTTTTGAGATTGTAGGACTATTAGGGGAAGATTCCCTTAAAATCTAGGATCTTTCTAACTAAGGAAGTTTTACTTACCGAAAGTCTTATTTCCTTAGCGATTAGGATTCAAAGATTCCCTTCTTTGTTACGAGATGTTATTCTCGCATTTTACGGAAAGATAAATATTACTCCAAGTTAACTGAATATCGAGTACCGAGAAGATTCGAGAGCCGATCAGATAGCTACCAAGTAGGGTGTGATCGATAGGCAGGGTGTGATCGATAGGCACCAAGAGGGTAAGTTATGCCTACTTGTCTGAGAGATAAAACTCGTATTGATGATACTTTACATTCATTGGACTATGGATTCGAAAAACTTCAAGTTTCACAACAATAGGCCTTTGGGCCATATTCGACTTTGTGAAATTCCTTTGTTAAGGGTCCGTGCTTCCAAGAGACAGTTTGAATGTGGGTTTTGAGCTACAAAACCTAGTGGTTCAGAAGGTTTCTGCCAATACAAGATTTATCAAGAATGGGGCTGCCGATACAAGATGTCATCATGACGTTCAAGATTCTGACATTATGTTGGAATCTGTCGGAGTTTCTCCAGAATGCTCGCTTTGGGCATAGAGGAATCTTAGCTCGAACAAGAGATATTTTTGTTTATAGCGAAAGCTCTCTTCTCAAAATCAAAATTATCGTCTGACCCCTTGGTGTAACAAGTGGCTGAGGATTCTTCTTCAACCTGGATTCTTCTTCAGCCCTTTTCGGGGTCAGGCGATCAAAAGAGTTGGGGAATCGAAGGAGGTTAAACGATGGAGAAGACGTAAATCTTGATATATCTTTTTCTGTCTCTTTTTGGCTAACTCTTACCTTCTATGAAATCCTTTCCGACTTCTCTTGTAAAATTTTTTTAATTTTTTTTTAATTGTATGATATCATTTTTATATTGTACGGGTCTTTGCGTTTTTCATTTTGTTTGTACCTACTTTGTTTTGCAATAATATCGACGAGTGAATTTCTTGTCTTTCCTTCTTGAAGATTGTACTATGTGTCTATCTTGTACCCACAATATGAAATATATATAATAATACTTCTCAGCATATTTGAATCATTCAATTGGTCTTTTCGTTCATGTGTTTAACATTTTCCAACACATAAATTCTTGTCAAAAGTATAGGCTATGTCTACCCATCGGAAAACTATATCTCTTATTAATGATATATTATATTCGGTAAGATATTCAATTGAGAAAGAGTTCTAATGAGATGGTACCCTTCAAATGTATACATTCGTTAACAAACCCTTTTATGAGTCCATCAGAGGGTTGAAAATAAGATGGATTGAAACCCATTCACCGGCGAAGGTTCTTTTAACGAAGTAGGATACAATTCCCGCAGTGATGATCGGCGGGTCGTTTCAATCAATGTCAACTCCTATTCGATCATTGTCATCAAAACCGATGGTTAGTCATTTTCTCTTGGTTTATGCCATGATGGTAGAAAAAAGAATGGTGGTTGGAACTTAGAAATCAGTTTATTCTCACGGACGGTGACAATTTGTTGGGGAATGGTTTGATTCCACAGATAAAGGCTCTACTGACTCGAACAGGTTGCCTGTTGTCTTTGATTAATGAGACCTGCAAAAGACTACAAGGGGTGTTCTGGCTAGGGTGATTCCAATACTCAGGTTAGAAAACGATTTTTGAAAAAAAAAATAAACTGAAAAAGAGAGTTCTATTTTACCGTTGCGTGCTATGTATAAATTTTTTAGAGTCAAAGGACTTACATAACCGATAGGCTTAACAATATATGTATAGTTCCTGTTCATGAGTTTCATGTGCATTCAGAGTATTGAAACCCTAGTTTCGATATGAAAGTATTTTCGAAATTGTAGGACTATTAAAGGAAAATTCCCCTGAGATCTAAGATTCTTCTAACTAAGGAAGTTTTACTTACCAAAGGTTTTCTTTTCTTATCGATTAGTTTTCAAAGATTTCTTTCATTGTTACGATATGTCATTCTCGTATTTTACGGAAAGATGAATATTACTCCAAATTGATCAAATTTTGAGTATCGAGAAGATTCGAGAGCCGATCAAACAGCTATTGAGGAGGTTGTGGTCAGTAGGCATCAAGAGGGTGAGTCGTATCTATCCATTTAGGAAATAAATTTTGTATTAACAATACTTTATATTCATTGGGCTATGGACCAGAAGAGTTTCAAGTTTTGCGATAATAGGGCTTTAGGCCATTATCCGACTGTTTTTGATTGCCAATATCATAAATCGTGTTATGAAAAAATTTAGAGTTTTCTTCTTGCAGAACTTTTATTTTTCCTTGGAGGATTAACATAGAAGAGAGGAGGTTGATTAACTTCACTTAACCATTCCCTTAATTTCTCTTTTATTTAAATTTTAAAATTTGAATTCAAATGTTCTTATAGCCATTTAAATTTTAATGTTGAAAAGCAGTCGATGCCCAAATATATTAGCAACAGCTTTCAGTACTTCTTTATGGTTTCTTGTCATTTTTCACAAACAAAAAAAAAACATTGAAATTTCCAACCAAGTGAGACAATAGAATCGTGGATGAATCGAACCTTATTCATAACAAAGTGCTCATGTGTGTGTCCCCACCTTGGAAAGCTTTGTGGTTTCTACAATGGCATATAGAATTTATCTTCACTCTGCATCGTCCTCATGTTGCTTGGGATCATATGTTGAAACTTTAGCAACGCCCAAGACATTTGATCCTAGAAATGGAGACGAAAACAATTTTTTGTTCTCCACTTCAAAAAAGAAAATGGTCTGTGTAACTAAACAACCCCTTGGCATGCAGAGGTCATTTGAGAATTTTAGTAACTATTTCGTGGGTATACACTGGTGAAATAATTGGGGTATATAATAATTCATAAATCATTTCAAATCCTCATACAATAAAAAAATAATAATAATTCATAAATCATGCGTACCAGTCTAAGTACACCCAGAGTTTTGTGGGTAGATTCAAAAATCTCTTTGATACAATTATCAAGAATTGAATTTTGAATTTCCTTCTTTTCATAAAGTTTCAACTGGGTAAGCTGGGGTTGAATACTTAATAAACTTGTGAGGTGTTTGATTAGTTATCGTTAAGTGTATGGTAATAACTTTGTGAAATATCACCTTTTTTTTTTTCCTTATAATTTAGATTTTAATAACATGTTTTACTCTTTTTTTTTTTTTTTTATATATAGTTGAGCGCTATCTGTGCGAAAAGGTAGGAGAGACCATCGTGTGTTAGGCTAAGTGTGAGGTATTTGGATCTAAATCTCAATTGAGATCATTTAATTTAATCAAGGCATAAAAGGGAAGATCAACGACGAATAATTGATTTAGTTAGAAAAATATTAAATTTTTTAATTAAAATTTAGATTTAAATCTTAAAAATGAAAAAAAAAATTATATTAAGAGATTTTTTCTTATAAAAAAAATGATAATAACTCAAATCAAATTAATTCAAATATAAGTCAAAATGCGGATTGAAACCCCTTCTGCGCGTTGGAAGCCTAATGCTAGGCCCAGTTTCATGATCAGCCCACTAATGAAAGACGAAAGTGAGACACAAGTGAAAAAAATAAAATAATAAAATAAAAGATAAACTTGGGTCGTCGATTTTAAGGAATGCAATCCATTTTCCAAGAACAACTAATAAAACACAAGTTAACGTATGGTGTAATCAAACCCCTCGTATCAATTATAAGGGTTATTTGAAGCGTCCTAGGAGTGTTCGTTCCATAATTTATTATATAAAATATATAAAAATCAAACTTCTTATTGATCTAACGAAAGAACATTAATATCTTTTTAATTAAAATCTCAAATTCAAAAAATTCTATTCAATAAAAGAGTTTTATTATTTAAGAGTTTAACTCAGTTTTAATTGGATTTTGAGACTCAATATAATTGTCGTATACATTTAAAAAAATTACTAGATATAAAAAATAATATTTTAATTATTTTGTAATATATCAACTTTAAAATAAACTCGTGGCCATTTAGTTCATGATAAATATAATCAGAGAGTCAATACTTTTGGTCATAAAATCTAAATATTAATTGGTTTTTTTTTTTTATAACACAAGTATTCAAACCCTGGATTTTAGGATTAGGGGAGGAGGATTATAACCACCGGGTATTCCTTTGGGGACAATGTTAATTGGTTTTGGTCGATACTATTATGGGAAGAAAAAGGATTCCTTTTTTTTTTTATCAAAATTTTATTTTGGTTAAGAAGAAGAAGGCATGCGTATCATACAAAATCCACAAAACGCCAATAAGGGAAAAGGAAAAGTGATAAGAGAGTAGCGGAAGCACATGTAGACAGCACATGTAGACGTATGGTTTTGCTTATGAAATGTTTGATACCTGAGTGACATAAATTTGAGAAAGAAACATTCAGAGATTGCCAATTTCTTGCTCTTGTTTTTGTGTCTAAAAATGGAAACTTGAAAAAGATCTCATTTCCCACACTTTTTTTCATGCGCGACTACCGCACCTGAGACCACTTACGGTAGTGCTACAAGCTCTACTTCCTCATATTTCTTATCAGGTGGTAAAGAGATTTTGCTATGATATCTTTTCGAAAGTCAAGATAGTGTTATGATATTTGTAAGTATGTGTATTTTTATAATATCAAAAAAAATAAAAAATATTATCGAGATCAAATTGACCACACGATGAGTATGATTCTCCCCTTACCCAACAATCCTTTGGCCTTTTGCCATCTAAATTTGACTATAAAATATACCCAAGAATTTTGCCCAATTAAATTAGTTACACTAATCTTGATAAATAAATAATCCTTATTTTGGGTATTTCTAATCAAATCCACTTTGATTGAAGATAATTTAAAAATAAGTCGACGTAGACACTAGGATATCGCTGTCGTTATAAATTAATTCTCTTTAAAAAATAGTTTAGAAATGATTTTAAAATAAAATATTTATATTTTTAACACCATAATTAAAATTTTTTAATAATATCTATAAATTTTATAATACTTATTTAGTAACCATATTAACTATAGCCCATTTAGATTTCAGTATGATTAAGAAAAGGAGTTTTAACAATTAGGAGGAAAGTTAGATGGCCTCTTTGATTTGATCATAACTTATGTGCCCTCTGTACCATAAAAAGAAAAAGACTTATGTGCCCTCCGCTGCAAGACTTGAAATTTAAAAGTTTCCAACTCCATCATTCTGGGAGAGGAATTGAATATTTAAAACTTTGAAAAAAACGGATGAATTTGAGCAAACGATTATGATGAATATGTTGACAATTTTTTAATCTTTTATTTTTGTGAGGGAAAATTATGCAGATGGAAATAATTTTGTCTGAGTTGCTGGGTGGCGTGAAGAGAGCTGCATCATCTTATTCTTGTCATCACCAACGTCATGTTACTCGGACCGAATTCAAGCCTTGGCCGGCTCTGGGCCTGGCTCATCATTCAAGTTGAGAGTAGCGGCTTGGTTTGGCTGGATATAATTCTCTCTCTCTCTTACTTGAGCTTAGGCCCAAATCTTTAGCAATTCCCGGCCCCTCTTTTTTCTTTCACCACCGATATCCAGAATATCCAATTAATCCGATTTAAGTAATGTAAGATATTTCTTTCTTCTCAGAACTCAAACACGAGTTTCTGATTAAAGAGATAAAGTGTTATTGATCACTCAACCCAAAGAAAATTCATCTAGCCCCTCTCTAATAGTCCAAAGTTTGGCTTTAGTTGAAGAGGCCCAGCCCAAATTAGAGCAAAAACCAGCCATCCATTACCAAATCCCCGATCACCCGACCAACACCTAGGGTTACCTAAAGACACCATCAACGTAAACGGCATAGCACCCATCATGAGGGGTGTCCCTACCCACTATGACAGTCATCTTTACATGAGTGAATTGGGCCCTGTTAGAAAGAGATAGAAAAGGTCTGCACTTAGCAAGGACTGTTTCTAATATAAAGGAGCTATTAGGACATGGAAAGATTTCAAAAGCAATCCTGTTTTTCACATGCCAAATTGATGAAAGGATTTACATGAAAAAAGAATCACCCCGGGGCGCGGGGCGCGGGGCGGGGGGGAAAACTAAAACATGATGTTTGCAAACAAAAGCTTTAATCCTCATCAAGGGAGGTAATAAATGCCCAAACAAATCAACTTAAAAAATACATTAAGTTTTTTAATTGAAACTCAAATTTAAATTTTAAAAATAAAAAATTACATTAAGAGAGTTTTTCTTATATAAGATTCAATAGTAAGTTAAACCAGATTAGTTAGATTATGATTTTTTATACCGATTAATCAAGAAAAAAAAAAAAAAAACTTAAGTATACAGTAATCCACCCTCTGGAAAACTGTGCTATTGGGAAGTGTTTGTAAATACCTTATCCCTTGGACAACTCGAAATATAATCCCCAAAAGGCTCGAGTCGATAATACAACGAGTATAAGGTTTGTGAATTCTTTATTATATTTAAAATTTTCAATTAACCCATTTTTATTAATTAAACATGCTCGAAAACAAGTGGGTTAAGAGTGGTCTTTGGGAAATTTAAGAACCGAGTTTAAAATGTTTGATAACAAGTGAGTTTAGAGTGATTTTTGAGAAATTTAAACTGAACCTCAACGTGTCGTGGTTGAGGTCTATTTTGCTTCATTCCAAATATTGTAGCTTAAATTAAATTAAATTAAAAAAAAATCAATAAAAATTCTAAATTTTTAACTAAAAATTAAAATTTTCTCTCAAAAGAAATTTAAATTATGACTACATTGCATTAGATTAGAAAGTCACACGTAATCTAAACTCAACTAATCCCTTGGATGAAAGTCACGCCACAAAAAGATGAGCAATGCTTCATCTTTTGGATGTTGATCGCAAAAATCGAAGGTTGCATGGGGGCATTATGTTAACACTATTTTTTTCGGTTGATGTAGCATGTCAACAAGTCATTGACATGGATAACAAATCGAATCAGAATAAAAATTTTTTTATTTTCGATATAATAAATATTTATCGTAAACCAATATCTAGTTTTTTTTTTTTTATTACACTGAATTTAGAATTATTGGATTAGGAGAGATAATTATGATTATTAACATGTTTTCTTAAAAAGTATATTTAGGTTTAAGTCAGCTACTTCGGCTGAACATTGTAGGGTCTATGTGAGAAATAGTAGGATTGATGGGTAGGCCAATGTTGAAGGGTTAGAAACTAAACATTCACTGATATTGCTTCAAGCCAATCTAGAAAATACACGTACGGTCGAGATTCTAAGTTCTAGAAATAAAATGTTAGATGATGAAGTGGATAAAAGAAGTATTTTGTAGAAGACACACACACAACCCTACATACTAATTTCTGTACATTTTGTTATTTTATTTTATTTTTTACTTATTTTGTGGTCATTTCGTTCCATTCAATTTTTTCAATTTATCTTTCATTGTTATATTTTTTCCTTCAATTTAGCTTTCATTTATTACTCATTGTCTAGCAATAAATTTTATTTTTATATAGAAAATTTTGAACTCAAAATACTTTTTAAAGAAAAAAGAAGATAATATAAATTTAATTATAGTTTATTGACGGTGACAAATTTTGCTACTCAAGAGTTTATTGTGTGATGCAAAGAGAATCGTAAGTATCATTTAATTTACCCTAATTGGCACCTAGAAAAACAGCATTTCCGGCTCTTTTTTCGGTTTTTTTTTTTATTTTTTTCACATATCTAACGGTTATTTACCGAGATAAAAATAATTATATTATAAGAGTTTTTTTAAAATAGATATAATAATATTTAAATTGGATTAGATAAAATATGATTTTATATATCGATTAATTAAAAAAAAAAGAATAATATTTTTATATTATCAATTCCTATCGATAGCATTTAATTCTATTCCTTGTAAAAATGACACCGATAATCTTCGGAACTAGAAATTTGGCCGGCCGAAATAGCAATTAGTAAAGGAAAAAGATAATATAGAATTTCATCATCGGAGGCGAAAACCGGAAGTAGAAATTCACCAAAAATTTTTGTGACCCGGAGAAAATTTTACAACAAAAGTAAAATGATTGTACTTCTCGTACGTCCGAGACGCAACAGTAATTTTCCATGGGACCCGAAGTTGACGTGTCCAAGTTTGATTGGAGACAAATAAATGTGGTGCGACCACATTGACTTCCCCAAAACGTAAAGAGAGGGTAGGCGCCCTGCGTGGTTGTTGGGCTGGCCAATCATCTTTTAATGGCCCTTTGTATCCCCCCAAAAGCCACACCCAGAAAAATAAAAAAAGTAAAAATGAAAAATTTTAAAACAATAATTCCTGAAAAAGTGGAAATATTAAATGAACCGTAATTTTTCTCGAATTTCCAAAACTGTCCCTATATATATAATCGTACGCGGCGGGGGCAGGTGAGAACCATGCCGAAACGAGAAGATTCTCTCTCACACAAGCCCGGATACCGTGGTGAAAATAAAAAGAAAGAAGAGTCTCGTGATTCTTTACACCTACAACACGGATATTCGGGAAGAGAGAGAAAGGGCTTTGATCTTATCTGATATGATAATGGGTGACGTAAATGCCAGCCCACAGAGAAACGACGAGGGGAATCGCTCTTCCGAATATTCAACCCACTCTTTCTTAAAATAATTATTGTCCATTTCTCTCTCTCCCCTCCCACTCTCTTTCTATCTCTCTCTCTCTCTCTCTCTCTCTCTCTCTCTCTCTCTCTCTCATCAAAGATTCGTTTTGCACGCGACGCCCCGACTTCGATCGCTCCTACACCCTCCGATCTATCCTAAGCTTTCTCTCTCTCATCAAATTTTTTTTCTTCCTCTCTCCGGAACTTGTATTCTTGTAATACAAGATTATTCCGTTTTTTGATTCTTCTCAGATCCCTTATTCTTCCTTCGTTACCTTTCCCTTCTTCCGGATCTATCTATGCTCTCTCCCTCCCTTTAAAATCTCTCTCTCTCCTCTCTCTCTCTCTCCAAGTCCAAACATTAAAATTTCCAAAACATAGAACAAAATGATGAATTACACGGATAATCTGCAGAGATGTAAAGAATATTGCGAGGCTCTTGAAGAAGAAAGAAAAAAGATTCAAGTCTTCCACCGTGAACTTCCCCTTTGTTTACAACTTGTTACCCAAGGTCCAAATCTCTCTCCCTCCCTCCCTCCCTCCCTTCCTCTCTCTCTCTCTCTCTCTATATATATATATATATTTATTCCTTTTCTCTCTCTTGATTTTCTTTTTGCTGATTTTTGTGGGTTTTTTTTTGGGTAGCGATTGAAGCGTGTAAACAGCAACTGTCAACGACGAGTACAGAGAATAATGGACAATCGGAGTGTTCGGAGCAAACATCAAGCGACGGACCGGTGATTGAGGAATATAAATTCATTCCGATAAAAAGAACGGCGTCGTTTGACGAAGAAGAGCAACAGTCTCATAAATCGAAGAAGAACAACGTGGGAAATGAGGAGAAATCTACCAAAAAATCAGACTGGCTGAAATCTGTTCAGTTATGGAACGAATCACCGGATCGATCTCCGGACAAGGTACTACCTTATGTTCAACTAAAAAGATTTCGTTAGATTTGGAATGTAGGAGCAAATTTGTAAACAATTTTGTGTGGTTTTAGGATTCTCCCAGGAAAGGAGTTGTGGAAGTTAAGAAAAATGGGGGAGCATTTCATCCTTTTACTAAAGAGAATAAGATTAGCGGGATAAGTCCACAAACGGCGACGGTTAGGGTTTCGAATTCGACTGCGACGAGCTCGACCGTGGAGACGGCAAACGCGACCACTAGTAATGGCGGAGGAGGTAGAAGAGAAGACAAAGAAGGGCAGTCACAGAGGAAGGCGAGGCGGTGCTGGTCACCGGAGTTACATAGGAGATTTTTACATTCTCTTCAACAACTTGGTGGCGCACATGGTTAGTTTTGTTTGTTTTGGTACAGGTTTTGATTTTTTACTTGGGATGTTTTTTCTGTGATTTTGTTGATTTTGGTGATTTGGGTTTGTGATCAGTTGCGACACCGAAGCAGATTAGGGAGCTAATGAAGGTTGATGGACTTACTAATGATGAAGTTAAAAGCCATTTACAGGTTTGTTTTCTTTATGTTATGGTACAAATTTGTAACCTTGGTGCTTCATTTGCATCGTTCAGAGAGAGAGAGAGAGAGAGAGAGTTAATGGCATAAATACCAAGTTGGTTACTTGGAATTTGATCAAAGGTTTAAATGTGGGCATCTGTTTAAACGTTCTAGAAACTTGTGCATTTGGTCATTGTGACAAATCGCAAAGATCACAATTTGGAAGTTCCAGGATTTGTATATAAATAGAAAGGATTATGATAAATGGGTACACAATCATTTTTTTTTTTTGACATCCACATATAATTTTAAACAAAGTAAAGTAATAAAATCTAATTCTCTTTTTTGTGCAATATTCAGAAATATCGCCTGCACACAAGAAGACCAAGTCCCGCAATGGCCAGCACCGGCAATCCACAAGCACCCCAATTTGTGGTAGTAGGAGGCATTTGGGTTCCACCTCCCGAATACGCGGCAGTTGCAGCCACAACAACCGGTGAAACCACCACGATTGCACCCGGAAATGGAATTTATGCTCCATTGGCAACCCCGGCTTTGCCGGTCCAAAAGCCCTCACCCTCTGGATCCTTGACAATTTCTAATAATAAACAACAAAAGCAGTCACATAGCTCTAATTCTGAGGAAAGAAGTCATGGTGATGATGGGGTTCACTCAAATTCTCCGGCTACTTCCTCATCTACCCATACCACGACAGCCTCACCAGCCTTTTAAGTTGGAAAGCAGAGAACAATAATGTTGTGAACAACTTTTGTATGAGTTACTAGTGTTTAACGAATGGACATGTTTGTATTTTCCGAGGAATAAGAATAGAGAAGAGGTTATAGACGTGAATTTTGTCAAATGTTGATCTTAATTCCATTTTCTCTGTGTGTGTGTCTTTTATTTTTATTTTTATTTTTTCTCTTGGACATGATTGATGCATCGGATAACATTCGATCAAGGTTGAATTAGACAACACTAGAAATGTTGGTTTCTAGCAGCATCCCCCCCCCCCCCTCCCCTCCCCGAGAAAATCTAAAATTTTAGGTTCAATCGCTTTCTAAAAGTGGTTTTCACTGTGACGCCATGATGGCGACTCTCGTTTGAGTCTATTTCTAAATTTAAATTTTTTTACTTGAATCTAAAAATAGATATATAGTTTATTTTTAATTATATAAAAATTATAAATTTTCAAATCATTTAAAAAATATAGAATTTAGAAATAAAATTTATAAATGTTTATATATCTGTATAATTTTATTTCTCAATTACTATTTTATTTTAATCAACTCTAAAAGAAAAGAAAATCAAGTGTAATCGAGTAAATAACAATATTTAATAATAAATTTCATATTTTATTTTGTTATTCCTAATATAAAAATTTTAATTAAATTTTACATTTTAATTTTTGATTCTAAACACAAGAGTTTATTTGGAAATAAATTTTAAAATTCAGTCATCATTAGTTCCAATATGAATCCCAATACCAAAATTAATTTTTTTTTTTTTTGGGTAATTTTTCTCTTGTACATGATTGAGGCATCGGATAACTTTCAATCAAGGTTAAATTATGCTACACTAGAGATGTATTTTTCTAGCAGCATTTTTTTTTTCCGAGAAAATTTTAAAACATATAGAATTTATAAATAAATCTTATAAGGGTTTATATACGTATGTAATTTTACTTCTCAGTTACTATTTTATTTTAATCAACTCTAAAAGAAAAAAGAAATCAAACGTAATTGCGTAAATAACAACATTTAAAAAAAATCCATATTTTATTTTTGTTATTTCAAATATAGAAATTTAATTAAATTTTTTATTCTAAATACAGGCGTTTATTTGGAAACAAATTTTAAAATTCAGCTATCCCAATACCAAAATTTGAATATTTAATCTACCAAATTTACATTTCATTGAATTTGTAGTTGAAATTTTTGGAATTTTACACTCATTTGACCCAAAAAAAAAAACTTGGTATTTCTGCAATTTATTTGAATCTGTGCATCAATTGTACATTCATCATTAATTTCATTCACCTGAAATAAACTAACGGCTCTGCCATTTCATTTTAACCAACGAGGTGGCAGGAAAAGTGAATATGGCAAGCATTTTATATAAATTTGAAAATTTGGATATCAACAAAAATAGATTAAAAAATAAAGAATGATAAAATGAAATCTAAAAAACTTTGTGTGGATCCCACCCAGCTACTAAATAATAATTTTAAAATTATTTTTTTATTTGAATTTCATAATTTCATTTCAAAATGAAATAAATTAAATTCATATATTTTTTGGTTTAAAGAAAAATTTAAAACTTATGAAAAGCATTTGAACTTTTTAACACTGTTGCATTAGTGGGACTTTTACCGTCACATTTATTGTTTGGAATAAATTAAAAGGAGTATTGTTTTTTTAAAAGAGTAAATGTCACGATATATCGTTTGGAATTGTTCGTTTCTTGGAACGGAAGACACATCCACATGAAGAGAGAAAGAGAGAAGGGTAGGAGAATTGATCGTATACTCTATTTCTTTAATTTAAATTTTTAAGTTTAAGTCCGAATGATAAAAAAAAAATTTAAAAATTAATTTTTAAATAGATTTTATAATATTTAAATTAAATTAATCAAATAAAATTTAAATATCGATTATCGAAAATAAAAAAAATAAAAATAAAAAAGAGGGGAAGGTTAGATGAGGATGGAAAGCCTCAGGGTTCACGAGAATATTCGACTGTATAAGAATCTTGTACCCCGAAAGTATTATTTCCTGTTAAGAGGAATATGCAACATCAATAGTCTAGAATCTTATGAGATCTTTCCTTCCACAAAAATCTCTGAGCGTATCATTTGTTTGGTGTCCTTCACCATCACCGATGAAACTTACATCAACTTTGAAATTCAGTACCACCTTTATTTAACCTTTTTATTAGTAACAAAATAAAAAATAAAAGTAAAATTGAATAATCACCCGGCGATAATGCCCAACCGTCAGCAACATATTATGAACCTTTTGGCGTTAATGTTTATTTCCCCTTCTTTATTTAAAAAGGAAAAGATATCGATGATCTTTATAAATACCACGTATTTACATTAATAATTACGAGTGGTCCGGAGGCTCCTTAAAAGGAAGAGGATCAATTATTAATTTATTTAATTTAGTAATTATCATAAAATGATGTGGACCGCCAACTACTGAATTCGTTTCATCAAAATATTGGAGGCTCCCCACCAAAATTAGGATAGAAGTCAACACATTTTAGGACACATGCCTTGCATTTGTCCTAAAATTTTGTAACGATCATTTATTAGGTCACAGTATGTTAACAGATGGGAACCCGACCTTCTCCCTTCCCCCCCCCCTCTCTCTCTCTCTCTCTGGGGGAGGGGGTGATTTAATGGGTGATATAGGCATGATAAAATGTAAAGGCGAAAGACTTTCAGAATCTAAATACAACAAGGACTAAGAATATTATCATTTTTAATGGCAACTAAATATAAGAGACAAAAGAGTCAATTGATACAGCACCCCTTTTACAGGAAACCAAAAAAATGTGCTGTGGCAATATGTACCCACCTATGGCCCCATTCCGAATATTCTGGGCACTACGGTATAGTTTAGGACTTTTTATTTTTTATTTTTAAAATTGAGTAATCAAAATCAAAGTCATATTATCCGAGTATATTCTCAACATCTCCAAATTGTTTTTGTTATCTTCTAGGTGAGAGGCACCAAGTTGAGTAGGAAGGAAAATATGTTTTTTTTTTTTTTTTAATTACCGAAGATTTGAATATAAAATTATTTTATGGAATTTTGCAATGTTCAAGATTCCAATTTATAATTTAATTATTTATTTATTTATTTAATTCAACTCAATTTTAATGTTCTTGCATTCGTTGTTGTGGGACCTGCATCCATCATTTAACGCCTTCCCAGCTTGCAGATTATGCCTTTCAATGGAATCGCATCTTGTTGCAATTAATTATAATTAATCTCTCTTAATAATAATTAATCTCTCTTTCTCACCCTATATGATATTTGAATGTGTCATAAAGGGCACTTAGTGGGTAAACAAAATCTAGTATTCACGAACAAGTCTTGTCCCTAATGAGTTATTATCGCATGAACTAGACATTTTTCTGAAGTACCAACCACATTGTGCAAATTGCAAGGCATTAGTATATATATCCACCGATAACTCAGTTGATTCGGGAATTGACGCCCCTTAACCATGATCGGGAGTTCGATCCCCATAGGAACGAAAAAATCAGCGTCGAGAGACCTGCCCCCTTAATTGGATTTTATAAGCGGTCGATTTAGATTAGTCGGGACAAAACTCTAAATACTGGGTTTGTGATCTAGTCATGATTAAAAAAAAAAAAAAAAAAAAAAACAAGCATTAGTATATATTAGAATGGCCTGCGCAATGCATGGATTTGATACCCGCGCAACCTTCATGGAAAACTAAGAACAATAAAATGCAAAATAACAATCATTCGCTATCTTTAATTTTTATGTTACAATTTTTTCTTTTTGATTCAACTTATGCAAATTCAGATTAACGTTTGTACGATAAAATTTTAAATCAAAATTAAATCGAAAATAATAATACTTTACAATATATTTTTTAATTGTTAGTTTTCTATCAGAATTCAATATTTTTTTCAAGTTAACTCCTTACTTTAACAACTATTATATATAGCTAAACCATATACCTATAAAATCTTTTACTTACAACAATTTCATAACCGATGTCTCATCTATTTATATAATCGGGAGTCTAAAATTGTATTAACAAGATATTTTATGATTCAAGCATCAATAAAATTAAGTTCATCGATATAAAAATTATGAAACACATCGATTATTTTTAATATAATATAGACTTTTATCATACTATTATTTAGAAAAACTTTTGTTGCTCCTTTCTGCGTTGCATGGAAACAAAAACAGAGAAATAGAAACGGATACGAAACGATACAATGAAATAGCATTTTGTGAAAATATAGAAAAAGAAAATGTGGTCAAATGTGTAAATATAAAAAATATATATATAAAGAATTTTATTTAAATATTAATTATTTTATGAAAATAATATAATAGTCATATTTTATAATAAAAATTTAAAATGATCAAATATATAATTATTAATCATAAGATAATTAATATAAAAATTATAAATTACAAATAAATAATTAATTAATTTTTTAAATATAAAAAATATATAATTATAGAAAATATAAACCCTTTCATGTAAATATAAATTAATTTAATATATTAAAAGGTTTTAAAAATATTTTGGAAACAAAGAAACGTTAATGTTGAGAGCTTCCTTTACGTCATGATCCTTCCCCCGTTTTGCTTTAAAGAGAGGGGATGAGAAAAAAAAAAAAAAAAATAAATAAATAAATAACGCACTTGTCCAAGTCTCGTTATGGCATAGGAGAAAATGTAAAGTATGACTTATGAGGAAGGGCAAATTAATAAAAGGGTCCAATGAGTTGAATAGACCAGCTGTCAATAATGCTTTGCTTTGATTGGCTGTGACTACAAGAAATAATATGAGATAAAGCCACGTGTTCCAACAGCTTACAGATAACATTTTTATTTTATCTTATATTTTTCTGACTCTGTTAAGGCTTGAATTGAAAGATGAGATAGGAGTAAACAAACATTATTAATATTAATATTAATATTATTTTTAGTCGTATGAATCGATCATAGGAAAATGTAAGGAAATATGCGGCTATTGAGAGCACCTAAAAGCCGGATACCCTCTTGCATTCATCAAATTCTACGTATGTAGACAATCTTCTATTATGTCACTTCTTAGCTTAACAAATGAATGCATTTCAAACGACTTCATTGTTAATACACGTGTGCCTACCACATTGGTCAAGATCATATTAGGTTTCTTTATTTATTTAATTTTTGGAATATGCTTTTTCTCCGATTCAATCCGTTCGTGATGATGGGTTTATTTTAAGAATAACGGGATTAGAATCCATCTTCCCCTACAAGTTAACAATATCAAAGGAGTTAGCCAAACACAGCTAATGCCGTAAACCTCGTGGCTCTGCGCTTCACTCAGCAGCTTCTTAGATTGATGGTAAAACTACCGCTCAAACGTGAAGTCTATTCACATTTTAAATTTTTTCTTACTATTAATATTTTATAATATTATTTATATCACAAAATTAATTATTTAAATAATAGGTTAACGCTATACAGACCTATCCTCAGTAATTGTCTGCGGTATTTCACCTACCCCCCCTCTCTCTCTCTCATCCGCCCAGAAGGGGCGGCCACTGGGCATGCATTGCATCTACGCAACCCTTGCCGCCATGGACAAATAGAACCTATGTTTTCTTCTTTCCATCAAACTTGTGGTTGACTAAATTCAAGCAGATTACCATCCAAAGCTAATAATGAGGCTTATGAAGTTACCGCATGTGATGTGATTCGTAGAACTCCGCTTCTAATCCTTAACAAAGTGGGAAATTTCATCAAATTCAAAGCTACTTTGGTTAAGTTTCTTCATCTTTGATCAATCACATTCACAAAAACACTTATGTTTATCCAGAAAAGAAACGTGTTTATCCTCTCCCTCTCTCTCCCCTTTTCTCATCAAACTAGAGTCGACTTGTCCGATTGCGTGTTCAGGAGAGAAACTGATGAGATATCAAGATCAAACTGAAAATGCGAGCTTCCTAACATTGTCTAATAGAAGTTTCTGTTCTAAGAAATTCTAGAACACCGCCTAAGAAGGTTCTTTTTGAAACATTAAACTGACGAAGATGTTGATTTAGCTTTTGCTGAAAATGAGAGATACTCACGCCACCTCCATTTTTGTTCTTTTATATATATTGGTTGAAATTTTGCCTTGGCTAAACCCGGGACGACTTGAGTTGGCAATCGTAAAGTCAAATATTTAACATAAGACTTTTAGTTTATTTTATAAGATTAATATAAATTTTATTTAAATTTTATTTTCTAATTTTTTGAAATGCAAAATTACTAAATAAAATTTAAGAATCAATTTCCTATAACATTTTTTTTTTCAATTAATAATATAGCTGGTCTGTTTAATCTTTTGCAAGATATCTTTTATTTTGAATACGATTTTATTTATTTCCATGCTAAAATTTATTTTGATCAAAGAAACGGTTAACCTTATTCTCTAGGCAATAGATTCTTTATATATATATAAATTGATATTTGATAATCAGCTCGATCCAAATTGGACCCTCAAGAGACAAAACGAAGTATGATTATTGGAGAATAATAAGTACAAAGGAGAAAAAGTAGAAATTGTGAGAAAGTGATTAGGTTAGAACCGGATAAATAATATGAATAAAAAAGCATGAGAATTATTACACATTAAGATACAGAAGTTAAAGATCTTAATCTATTATAAATAAATATAAAATTTATGTAAAATGCATTAATAGTATTATTAGATCATGTGGCCCAAAACTGAAGGGACCTCAAACAAAGGCTCGAGTGCCCTTATGCGGGAGCCACATTAGCTAAACCCATCATTTTCACGAGTAGCTCACAAAATATGCGCACCACACAAGCACTCCTAACAAAATGCGTGAGTGGGGTTCAAAAGTCTTCCCATGCAATTATCAAGGATTGCATTTTTTTTTCTTGGTGCAGATTATCAAGGATTGCTGTATGCATATCAGCACATGAATACCTATTTGGTATTAATCCTCTTAGCTGTGATATTATCATCAGAGTAATAATCGGAGACCCTATGGCACAGAATTAATTACAAAGCACATGTATACCCATTAGCATGTACAGTTTCTATTTGGAGAACGCAGTGCAGCACAATGCGCAAACAAGCTAACAGTTAGGGTGCTGAAATTTCAAGTGGCACACCAGGGGTAGGCTCCAGCACCTGTGCACCAGGAAGTTCCTTTGACAAAAGATCCTGTAGTAGATACCAATAACCTTGTAAACTACATATCGAAGATATTGTCCACATAATTAGACAAAGGACACATCATCATACAGGAAATCCTACTTAACAACCACAATGTAAACAATGATACAGACACTGGCATGCATTAAAATCATTAAGGAAATGCTCATTCCCAAACGACAATAAATCTCAATACCAGATCGGCTAAAACACTACTCTGGAAGCTTGGTTTTCTGTACATAATTTATTGAATCCAGAGTAGGAAGTTTAAAAGCAAATAGAAAGGAAAAGGGCGAACAGGAGATTTATGGGGTGCTTGTTAACATTTCTGAGATATTCTGACTGTAGCAAAATGATCATTAGCTATTTTTCACGAAACAAGGGTATCTAGACACGTATTTATACATATGAAATGCTTCTTCAAATCATATAAATGGAACAACAACCAATACCACCATACCTTGTTGCATCTTTGAAGCATAATATAATGTCTCATCTCTGATTTTTACTGAAAGGAATGAGTTTCTGCTGAGATTAGAAAGATTCATACCTTGAAGGATTCAATTGTTCCTTCGGCTTTTATAATACTAGCAAGAAACCCTCTGCTGTCTAGATCTCCATTCTTCATTGGCACAATAAACCTACAGAAGTTTCAAAGACAAGTAAAAATCCAACCATAAGACAAATAAAAGTGAATGCTGATCTCCCAATAGTATATGATCATATACTTGGCATCAAGCAGCTTTGCTAGTTGAATGGCATCTTCTTGTCCAGATACCAATGTAAAGCTTGGCAGAAGCTGCTTAATCACAGGTGTAATGACGATGTCAGCCTTTTCCTTTTCCAGGAAATTCTTATTGTAGACACAGTGAGGTTCATAGTAAAGAGTCAGCTGTCCTTGCTGAGCGAGAACAAGATATCTGGTGCACATATCAGACCAACAGGAAATTAATAAAAATGGCCTTTGCAGTGAAGTTAACTTGGGAGATGCCATTTCAAAATTTACCCATTCTCAGGACGCTGCCAAGGAGGGCCAAGTACAGGCCCTGCAGTTGCCCGAATGCCAACTCTAGAACCATTTTTTGCTTCAATTTCAGAGCTCCCTCCGGGTTCTAAATATGTCACCTGAAACCACAAACTTTTAAGCATCTAATTAGTATCATATAGGTAATAAAAATGTAAGTGTAGGCTGCACTCAAGCCACTATGGCAACTGGAGTTATCATATTGTTTTAAACAAGATTTCCAACGAGTTTACTTCATAATGTCCAACATATTATGAGTCCCTATGGATCTTATCATAGGATCAACCAACAGTACCATCTAACTTGTATCTAAAAAATTTAACCATAAGGAAAATTTAAACAACACAACAATTGGGGGGGGGGGGGAAGGTGAAGGAAAGTTGTTAGAAAGGAGCATCAAGCGCGGAAGTATGCAGAAGAAAGGAAAAAAAAAAAAGAAAGAAAAACAATTGGATTTCAAAATATCAAAATCCCAAGAAATATGAAGGATTAGCTCCCTGAAAGTTCAAGGGTCAAACAAAGAGAGCCTTCGCAAGGAGTAAATCATGGGTGAGGAGCCATTTAACCCTTTCTATTTTCACCCACTAGCCAAAGAAACAAAAAGATGCTGCCTCCTGCAGCTCTCAAGACAACATCACTAGATAACTGCTCCAACAAGAAAACATCCATAATCTATTGCACATCAAAACTGCAAAACATTATTTTTTAATGGAGCTTTATTAGCAACTTCAACAAATACCCCTCTACTCAAAGTCAAGATGGAAACAAAAGTATTTTCAAATAGGAGAAATAAAAAATCCAGGAGTGCCCATCTCAACCAATGTTCTCCATGAATTCCCAAGCTTGAGCTTTTGATTTTCTATTATCTGCATTCAGATGAACAAAACCCAATTCCTTCCCATGGAAAGCCCCAGTTATTTCCATCCACGAAGAAAACCCTCATTAGCAAGCCCCCAGAACCACTTATCTTGTATTCTTGGTTTAAAACTAAAAACATCCACCCATAATGTGAATACACAGATTTTTTAGAACATTTTATAATGCTTTCTTTTTGTGGCAATACTCGCTCCTAGCAGTACATTTTAGAACAGTACAAGTAAGAGAGAACAAGATACCGGAAAGAGTTAAAAATACAATGAGATAAGCAATGGCTGCACAAGTGTTTGTTTTTTACCCCTCAATTATTACTTCTAGAGCTGTAATATGGTTCCATATTTCATGATGAAAGAAAAATTAGAACAGTTTCCAATAATTAGAACAGTTTCCAATATACACATTGTACTTACATTGCTGAATAGAGAGTTCAACTTCTCCTTCGCATTTGGAGTTGCTATGACTTTGAGATTTGGATACATTTTTGAAAGCGGCTTCAAAGTCTTCAAATGACAATGGTCATCAAGACTTTGCGTGATCAGTAAACAATCGGTTTCAGGAAGATCACTAAGCTGCATTAAAGGATTCAATGACATCAATGATCAACCTTTTCAGCAATTCTGAATGGAACAAAATTGCACAATGTTCCAAAAAGACAACTAACAGTATTGCAAACCAGTGTGCTTAGTGATTCCTATCTTACACAAACATTTGAATGAACAATATGTCCATATAAAACATTTCAATGGGCACGGCAATGATAGGACACTTTAATGATGCGACATTTGCATCTTTAGTGTGTCCATAATTTTGATACGTCTTTTTTTTGGGACAGTTGGACACACTTTGCTGTGGTAAGTCATTCCAACAACAAAAACACAGATAGACACTTCGCTGTAGTAGATCATTCCAACAACAAAAACACGGATAAACGCAAAAATGAAAAATCAGTAAGTTGTTTTCTTAACTTAATACCAAATAATATTTGAAGAATATATAGACTTGAATCCAAAAACCAATATAAATCCAAGTTGGGCATAAAATGATATCATAGATAAACTTTGTTTAAGTGAAAATGCGCAAAATGTTATAACAACAAAATTTTTTATATGCTTGTATTAAGCAATTCTTGGTGATTCATTAAGTTTGGAATATATGCCTCTATGAGGTATATTCTCCTATTACTTCGTATAATACTCCGTCACTGTCACAAAGTTTTGTCCCAGAATCAATGGAGAGATTAAAAAATTAAAGTACCTGGAAATTCTTCAAGAACTTCTTGGCAGCATCATAAAGCCAAGGAATCCCAAAATCCAAGTTACCCACCAATATTGGATCCACCAAAATCTTTACCCCGCATACATCCCACAGCCAACTATTTCCCTGAGGACATTATTATAACCATTTGAAAAGTAAAAAACCTAAATTTGCCTCAAAATTTATCTAGAAAAAATAAACATAGAGAACATTATAATTATTTTTCTCCCCCCGAACCAAACAAGTTACAGATGCCCATTTCCTGTTCCATTCAAAATGTCCCCTTGTTCTGTAGAACCCAAAACTTGAGACGGCTAAAAAGGAAAGACCCAGATAATAAAAACAGAAATCCACCTCTAAATATGTGAGTTTGAATACATCGGTGCCAGTCGAACTCGATTCAACAACGTTTTCTTCGGAGACAACAGGAGATACAATCCCAGAAAACCTGTAAAATCAAAGCTAATGTATTTTAATATAGATTAACCAGAGAGAGAGAGAGAGAGAGAGAGAGAGAGACCTTTTCGATGAGAAATTAAATGGGTGAGAATCGGAAGACCATGTTCGGGCTCCATGACTGAAGCCAAGACGAATTGGTGAAGGGGAGAAGAAAGGGAGTTTGGTAGGAGGGGGCTTGTAAGAGCAGGGAAATGGTGGGTTCAACCTCAGCTGAACAGCCATTGCCACCGACTAATTTGGGAATTGAGACTTCTTCCCGAAATTTCTCGTTTCAATGATCACAATTCACAAAAACCCTCTTCTGAATTATGATTGCCCTACTCTCAATTGGTTCTGATTTTTCCACTTGGCATTGGGTGACCCTTCATTTTTCCTTTCCCTTCGCGGCAGTTGGATCATTTCCTTAGTTTGGCTTATATTCCCAAAGAAAAGAAATAAATAAATACATAAATTCCCCCCACCCCAAAAAAAAAAAAGAATTAAGAAACTTCTATTATGTCTCCTAATTTTATTTCTAAAAAATAATTATCATTTTTTATTTACGAAGCAAAGTTTATGGCAACTCTATTTACTAACCAAAGTTTATGGCATTTCTATCTCATTGTTTACTTCCTTTAGTATTTCAATTAGAAAAATCATAGAGCTGAAACCATTTACAGATACTTGAATCAAATCCTATTACAGGGGGCATTATCTTTTATTTCTTTTTCTGCTAAGCTATTGCAGAGGCATCCTGACATGAATAACTTAAGTCATAGGACATCTTAAACATGATATTGTATATAGCATTTCAAAGATTCTTAATTTGAAAATACTAATATTAATATTACTACTAATCATTCGATTTAGCATAACATCGTCGAGAGTTCGATTCCATTTTCCCTTCCCTCTGGTCATCTAATTGCCAAGATGGCAATGCTAGGTTAAGTTATTGGCGTCTCGATCAAGAATAAGGAGGTGGAAAATAGAGCGAACTCCCAACTTCAATATAGCCTCAATATTAACAAGGCTGCACGTTTAAATTCAAAGCTATCAGATAAATGGAAGGACATGAACAAATATAACGGATGCAATGTTAGTGGAGAGAAACCCGATCGACTGCATTGAGTTTCAGCTCTGCTAAGCTCGACTTAGTTCAAAATTGTTATCCTGTGAGAGAGATGCTTGCACTTGCAGCTTAATTGATACAACCACAACCTTTGCTTGATCAACCACGAGTCCAAAAAGCGCAAATTACAATGGAAAATTGGGGAGGGGACACTGTCAAACACAAAGCATGTGATTCCTTTATATTACATCTTTTCCACGTGACTACACAATAGTTGTCTACACATTCAAATCTTGAAAACAAGTTCCCTCTCCCATCTTTGAGGATGATAAGTTATGGAGGTCACAATTTTCTTACCCTGAGGTAGAGGCAATTCGTCCTCTTGTGGGATCTTTTCACGCCACACAAAATCATTCTCGCTTTCAAACTTCCTTACTAAATCACTGGCACCTTCAATTTCCTGCTGGAAGATCAATCTCCATGACTCTTCTCCAGGTATTTTGGTTTTGGCTTTGGTCAAAGCTTGACGGAGAACCCCAATAGCAGCCCCTATTTGACTGGCAACTTTCAGGCCTTCCGCAAGGTACTTCTTACTTTGTAACTCATGCAAATCTCTGGATGATGATATGAAATCCTAAAAGAACCAAAACAATACCCATTGGTAATAATATGCAAAGGCCTTCTAAGGGATTGGGCACAAATTAAACGTCAAAGAAGGCAGCCTGCTCACATTTATAACACTCACCTGGATAAAAGGATAACATATGTGTGTATGCATCGTATGCTTTTTGGTTTTAAAAAAGGAATAAGTTACTGCAGGCAAGTTTCAGTGTGTAGCTTAGCTTAACTGGAGCATATGGTATTGTTTCACTGAGATGAATCAAATCTCAGGATAAGTAGAAAATTAAAGAACCACTCCCGACATTCAACTGACCATTGATGGCTAATAATGACTTGTGGTATTAGAAATTGAAGATCTAACATTATTCACCCCACAAGAAGGCTAAGCAGACTACAGCAAGAAAAAGGCGAGCCAGTTAAGAATGGTCATTTTCAGCAAATGTGACTAGGTGACATATAGGGCTGGTATTCCCCATGTTAATGAATCATTGCAAGTGAGCTATTAAAACAAATCATGCACAAATAAAGGCTGCTGTCTTTCCTCCAAGTACACAGCATCAATGCTCACCAATTTCTCAAATCCTCAGTCCCTCAATGAAGCTTGTTAAGCTGTCCGCTCACTATATGCCTGACCACAGACAAGCCAAGAAGTAGAAACCAATTTTTGCCCAGCTCAGCTTGGGCACTCAAGTAACTTGGTTCAATCTTGGCGCAGCAACCATAAGAATTCTGATCATGAGCAGATGACTCGATGAGAAAACTAATGCAGCCCACACCATCATCAACTTTAGCTCAACTAGATGTATAACTATTTTGCATTGGATTAATGCTGGTGCAATAACAAAGTCAGCTCCTTACCACTTACCCAAGACCCTTTTTTCTTTTTTTTTTTTTCCATTTATTATTTTTTTGGGGCATGAGGGAGTTTCGAGAATGTATTTGGATTTAGGCAATTGCTTTCAGAAACAATATTGCAACTTAAATATCTTGAAATCTCTGAGGTGTAGAAACATACCATAAAGCGCATTGAAATATCTCTATATTCCCCAACAGTAGAATGCAGAACACTAAATGCTTCATCAAGCAGCTCCGTAACACCATAGTGCAGCTTTGCCAAAAGACCTTCAGCATTTCCTTTCTCTTCAGCCTTTTTAATAGTTACAGCCTAAGATGCAAAATCATAACTCATCAATAAAAGAAAATAAAAGGAAAGGCTGCAGCAAAAACTTAAAGAGTTTAAATATGAGACATAGAAAATCATCAAGACTAAGAAAAAAAAAAGGACACATTCCCAAAAACAAAGTTAACTATGTACCAGGTCAAACAATACGAGTAATCTCACCTGAGCTTCAGCCAAGCAAATGAGACTCATAGCAGTGGACACAGATGAGACAGCCTCGAGTGGCTTTTCCGCCGTCAATGCAGGTTGCAAAAAAGTAAGAACCACATCTGCTAGATAGCGATAAACTCCCGCAGCTTTTCTGAAAATGGTGACAGCTTGCACCAAATCTAGAAAAACAAGTGTGAGTAAAGTAGCTGTCCTAAATGAGCTCAAGTATATGAAAGATCAAAATAAGAAACAATTAATTACCTCCTTGAGAAACTTCAAGAGCCCTCTCCCGAAGAATTGCACCGTAAAGGAAAAGAGTCATGCCAAGCTCAAACCTTAAGTTATTAATTTGATAAAACTTTGGACCCATGAGGTTAAAGAAAGACGTTGAGCTAAGAGCGCTGGTCCACTGTATCTTAAGGTCTGAAGTCCATTGAACTATTCGGCGGTTGTTGCTTACCAAATCTACATGGAACACCAAATTCTCCAATAAGGGCAGGTATTGTTCCAATTTCTGGAGGTCCTGAGGATCCATAATAAGACCACAAAACGAACTATAATAAGGACAACCAACAAGACCATTTCAGCAGGTTCTAAGAAATGTTGCTAAATAGATTCAGTCACTTCAACAAAAACGGAAAAAAAAAGACTCAGGTTTAGATTATAATTCATCACAATGCGGCATTTTGCATACACTGCATCGCAACAGAGAGTTATCACTAAAGTGAAAAATTAAACACCAAAGTTGTGATTTAAGAGCAATAATGTAATGCCACATCTCATATACCAAAGCCAACAATTACCTGTTCACATCGAGAAGTCAATCCACCAGATACTTCTCTTGCTATGGCCTCTGTAAGGAAGCTACTTTTATTAATAGACTCTTCAATCACTCTACGCTTGGAGCTCAACTCCTTAAGCTGCTCAAGTGTACCCGGGTCACGTGCACCATAGACATCTTCAAACACTATCTGTTAGAAATGGAGTTAATTCCCACGCTCTGTTCCACTTGGGAAAAAAAAAAGTGAATACAAAAACCACGCAACACACACCTTAATCCCACTTACGACACAATTAGACAAATAACAACTTGAATAACAAAAGGCATTCATTCCAAAATAGCAAATCAAGTTCACAGAAACCAGAGTTAAATTGCCACAAGGTTGGCCAGAAAAACACCAAAGATATAATATTTGAAGTAAAAAAAATTAAAATGTATGTGCGTGTTTTGGGGCTGTGGCCCCAGTAGTTCCACTAAGAAAAGGGTTACCACATCGTCTAGTCGCATGATTAACAGCAATAAAAAGATTTTAACTTTTAGTATTTTAAAAACGCTCACTGGCAACTCTATCCAGAATCAGCTTCAAACACATGCCTTACACGTATTACAATATCAATTCAGTGTTCACGCACACCGTTCAATGCGATCCTGATACCGTCACACACACACAAAGACAAGGAGAGAGAGAGAGAGAGAGACCTTTTTAGTTTTCAGTTTAGCAGGGTCTCCAAAATTGAGCAACATCTCCATCAACCCACTACAGTTACTATCTGCTACAAGCAACAGCAAAAATCAAACATACAAAATGAAAATCAAAAGATAAAGAAACCCCAAATGCTCATTCTTCTCCAAATGGGGTTATCTCAATTCACAGGGAATACCAAGTAAACCCAGAACCCTAAATTTATCAACAAATTCACATATCGTAGTTCGAATTAAGAACTCCCCAACCCCCCGGCAATTCTCCAACTTCGTAATCGAAATCAACCCACAAAAAATCCCTAAAGGAAAAACACATAATCCGATGTAGTATAGACCTCGTAAGATAGAGTCGAAGCTTTGTTCTCGCCGGAGTCTTTGCCTCTGACTCCGATAGTGGATGACCGTGACCTCTCTGCACGCGAGTGTCTTTTGGCTATTCGTGAGATCCAGTTTGTGTTTGTTCATATTCATTAATAATTAACCCGCGGGACCCACGGAAACTCCCATTTCCTTCTTTGCCAAGGATTTGCTCTGCAGGCATTCTCTCGCTGATCATTTACTCCGCCCACAAAATTTACTTTAATAAATATCATTTCCCGCAGAATTTACTTTACGATTTTTTTTTTTTTTTTTTTGCTTGATTGCATTAAGAGATTTTTTTTTATTTTATATATTTTTTATAATAATTTTAACTCATTATCACAAAAGATTTAAAATAAAGGACTAATTTTTCATATTATATATATTTTGATATTTTCATTTTTTATGATGTGCCGATTGTGTAAATTTATTTTATTTTAGGGTAATACATCACCGCTATTTAAAATTACGAAAAAAAAGAGTTCTTGTAAGAACATTAAAGTTATCGAGAGTTCTTACTAAAATGTTTTTTTAGATATAATATTTGAATTTTTATAATTTTTATAATTTTTATAATTTTTATAATTTTTATAATTCTTATATAATAAAAAAATTAAGAAAATAAAAGGATCACGTATAGATATACTTAAAAACAGGAAAAAATTTAAGAGAATAGTATTTTACCAAATCGTTTCTCTTACCATATATGCATTTTTTTTTTTTTTTTGGTTAGGCTTACCATGTATGTATGTGACATTTTTAAAAGCAAAATTACTATGTTAACCTTTATATATAATAGGCTTTCTTAATATAATGGGGACATAAATGACTTTTTGATATAATTGATGGAATTTGTAGTGTAAGATCATTAGAGTCAACTAACCCTGCAGCGTGGTGGGGGATGCGACGAAGTTATTGTCTGAGATTTTAGTTAATCTTAAATCATCGTTACTTTTTTTTTTTTACCCATGAGTTTGGATTCAATCGTTGGTCCGGTGTTTAAAGTTTTATTTCGAATAATCCTAATTAACTCTATTGATATTCTTGTTTGGGGTAGAAATCTTTTAATATTATTAATTTCATATTTAAATCATAAATTAAATTCATGATTTTAATTAAAAAATATAAATTATCTTATATCAATTGTCCTTTGATTCTGGAATGATTATTTTTTCACGCGGTTTAGTTTAACTTAATTTTTCTCCGCTTGAGTTGGTCAAAGTAGTACCATGCGATGGGTTCAGTCAAGTTCAGATCAGACATCAAATTAAATAAAAATATTTTATACTTAAATCCAACATAATTGATTATAGGCTCTGATTCTCAATAATTTTTTAATACCATTTTCAAAGCCTTTTCTATTATAAAAATAACTGTTAAATTATTTTATATTTATATGTTTTTTTATATTTAATAAATTATTTAATTATTTAACTATAATTTTTATTTTTATATTATTTATTTTATAATAAATAATTACATAATTGATCGTTCTAAATTTTTATTATAAAATATTACAATTTTATTATTTTTATAAAATAATTAATATTTATATAAGAATTTTTATATTTTTATATTTATATATTTCTCATGTTTCTGTTTCCATTTCCGTGTAATCCGGGTTATAGGTTTCTACTTTGCGTAATTTATCTTATTATTCAGATTTATTTGAATTTAGAATTCATAAAATAATTGGTAGTTTAGCAAATTTAAATCTAATGATCAGCTCATGCCCATTAGCACGAATTTGACTGGTAAGAGAAATCAACTAATAAAAAAATTAATTAAAACCTGATAAGATATAATAATTTATAGGCAGAAAGAGAATTGCTTTCTAATATATTAGAATTATATTTAAATTAGCTTTTATTAAGGCAAACCCAAAAGAAAGAGGTAGAAAGTGGTGGTGGACTACCGAAAAGAAGTCTAAAAGATAGTGATTACCATGAGAAAGGGTTGTATTAAACAAAAAAAAAAAGGAAATGTCATAGAAATTATTTTTGATTGTTTTTTCATGGAACTTGACGAAATACAGTGCCATTAATAGAAGAAATTTCCTTAGCATTGACCCATGACAGTACTAATGAAATATGAAGTCAAATTCAACCATAAATAAGCAGCAAAGATATACACATACTTACATATAAATATACTAATGTATATACACATTGTTGGGATTGGTTTCTAATTATTTATTAGTTTTATTATTTTATATGTATAAAACATTATGTGATGACTTTAATGTATAAATATAATGTTTGATTTAGCTATTCAAATAGATAAATATTTTTACATATCATTTATATATATAAGGTCTAATAATTTGACATTTTGTGATTTGTGTATGCGATCAAATTGATGATATATATAAAAGTCATAAGTTATGGAAATATCAGCTAAAAATAAATACTTTATTGTTGATTGACAAAAGTGACATTTCATCATGTAGAAGTTATAATTTGTAAATTTTATAATTATCATAAATGATTTATCTTAATTATCAATACGATACTGATTCAATAAAAGTTAGTTTATGTGGTTAGTAGTGAACAAAATGTATAAAGTATAACTTTCGAAAATTTACTATGGGTGGAAATTGATATTCATATATAATTTATGTATTCTAAATTTGAGTATAGATGAGTAAATTTGTAAAAATAGGATTATGTATTTTGTTGTATTACAAGTGAAATATTTTATGATTTAAGAGTTTCATACATTTGTATATAATGTTGGTTAGTTGGGATATGCATACGCAATAAAAAATATATACCAATTGCATAAGAAATTACTCTCTTAAATAGAGATGTTATGAGACTCGGGTAGTGTCACATGTATGAGACTCATGTAGGGTCATGGATAACCATGACAACACTTGATGAAAGCTCGAGTCGAGCTCAATCTTGGATAGTTCGGCATCAAGATCGAGCTCATATTGTGCCGAGCTTGAAAACTCGTCGACTTATCCGATATAATTATATATGTTTTTTAAAATAAATTTTATATGTGAAATTATATTTATAAATATAGTTTCTTAAATATATTACAAATAATAATTCTTAAGTTTTAAAAATTAAAAGTTTGTCATTTTACCTTATAATTTCATTTCTCCTCATTACTTCCTCCATTTCTCATTTTCAAATTAATCGATCTCGTTCTTTCACCTAACTCTCGAGTCTTCAACCCTCTCTTTTTCTATGCAATAGAGATCTGCAAACCATCTATCACCATTCACCGTCATCATCACTACTACAACATCATTTGTTTTTGTTGAAAGTAAACTCTCTCTCTCTCTTTCAACCGACTATGTGAAGTCTAGGGATTTTGCGATTTTTATTCTTCTTCTCTTAAATTTGTCACGATTTGTTCTTCTCCTCTTACATTTTTCACGATTTTCTTTTAGGATTCTTGATTTTTGTTCTTAATTCTTCTCTACGATTTAGAATTCTACAAACTGTTTGCCTTAATTTTGGCTCTTAATTTTCCTCTACGATTTTTGTTCTTAATTCTGCAAATTGTAGTTGTTTTAATTTTTGTAAACTACAAACTATTTTGATATGTTAAATCTTAAGATATGTCTTAATAAAAGAATGTATCCAAAAGCAAACATAGCTAGTAGTAGGAAGAAAAAGGCAAACCGGATCTCAAGATGTAGAATCAACCAAGACCTCAGCTACACTCATTATTGCATCAACTGGTTCTAGTACGCTTATTGATCAAGGAGGACAAAATGTTTAAATCACACACAAAGTACTGACGACACATCCATTCTGATAAAGGTAGAAATTGAACAATGGACCAAGAAAATTGAGGAATAAGGAGATGGTGGTGAAGAAGAAGGAGGAGATGATGATGATAGTAAAGAAGAAGGAGATGGTAGCGAAATGACAGCTTTAGATAGAGATCAAGTGATAGAAGAAATAAAAGATGATCCATTTAAGGAGCAGCAAAGAAAAAAAAAATTATGGATTTGGGAACATATTTCTCCTATTGGACTTGTAGATGGTATCACGCTCTGACTCCTGAGTCGAGCATGCGACAATCGTCATGTTATCTCATGACACGCATGATCCCTACCACATGTTTCAAGATACCGTAAAGTATTTATCAAAATTTTAACTTTTTCAAATCCAATTCATAATCATCCAAAAACCAACAACGTCTATCCATACTCACAATGATTGACAATAAATTTATAAAACCAAATGAAAATCCGTTCATAAGGGATCCAAATAGAAAGTCCATAAAATCGACATGTAAAATTACATACAAGTTCCCAATATTAAAGTTTAACAAAATATGAATTAAAGTTTCAAAAATTTTATAAAAAATTTTCTCCTAAACGATCCGTACCAACTATACCAAGACAAAATAAAAAACTAGTATCTATTGGATTCTCACAAAATAATCGCTCCAAATTCGGTATTAAAAGTCGACCAAAATGTTTGGTACCTAAGTTTACTCTAAAAAATGAAATAAAAGAGAGTGAGTATAAATATATCAGCGAGTGGAGTATAATAAAATGAATGTGACATAAAAGAGCGGTGAATGTGGATATGTAAAATCATATTTCTAAAATCATTTCATCATACCAAATATAACAATGATCATCAAATAATATTAAAGTTTCCAATAATCAATAAATATGATGAAATAAAGAAAATATTGTAAAAAATCACATCAATACTTTCCAAAGCCCACGGGATGCAAAAAATTCATTTCTTTCTGACAATGGTCTACCATGACCAAGGGCAGGACGCCAAAAAATTTTCAATGGTTTCAAATTTCAAATATATCCCTCCAACCTTGGTATTGGTTTGAAATCTCCCTGGTAGTACAACCAAGTTAGCCCGAAAAGATAAAAGAGACATCTCCTGGTTTTGACTAATCCGTCCGTCTAATAAAACCCTAACCACATTGTCCCATAGAATCACACAGTGGTTAGGAATGACTTAGTCATGAATCCAAACGAGTGCTTATATCACAATTTTACACATGCACCTTTTTACAATCCTACTTTTGCATAAAATGTACCATCATATTCAAACAAATATTCCAATCATGCCATCAACAACAAATATCTCAATATATCAAATAAAATATGACATATATTTGATTTCAAATACATTGAATACATAATTTAATAAAATCCAAATATGGGGATATTTCACACACAAAATCCATTCAAAATCTTCTTTAAAATATTTTTGGAAAAAATTTTAAAAAATCAATTTCTCATTTACATCACAAAATAATCTGTCCACTTAATACTTGGGAAGATAATCACTTCCAATCTAAATTCAAATCAATGATTTCTCCTCCTTGGATTCCAATTGTCTTAAACATAAGACAATAGACACAATTTTATCATTTAATCACAAACTAACACTAGAAAAAATCAATATTCTCCACACAATCTAAAGTCTAATTTTTCAAAATTTATCAATCCAACATCTAATTTTATCAAACTATATCATTAACAAAAGGAAATAATTTCCCTTTCAAAATTTTTAAAATTTTAATATTATATAAACTTTAAGTTTAAACCTCAAAACTTTATTCTTTTAATTTTAATATAAATTCCAAATTTATGTAAGAATAGTTCAAATCCAAGTTTAAGAAGAAATATTACCTCTGTTTGATTCATCAATTTTGCCTATTGTAGAGCCACTATCAAATCTTAACTTTCTCTCTATACAAAACCCTAAAAATCTCAATCTCAAATTCAAATTCAAATTCGCGAATAAAGAAATTAAATCTAAGACAATGGTGAAAATATTATCTCAATTTCATGGCTATATCAAATTCTCCAAGTTTGGTTACTCCAAACCCTAGATTTTCTCTGTACAAAACCCAAATTTCTCACTAAAGCCAACATTCAATAGGTTTATTTGGCATTTTGGAAGCTCAATCTATGGTTCTAAAAGGGGCCTTGGTTGATTGTTGAAGAGAGCAAAGAGAGAGGGCGAGAAAGAGAGTGAGTTGAGAGGGAGAGAGTAAGAAAAGGGATGAGGTTGGGCTTATGAGTGAGATGAGAGAAAAGATAACGGAGGAAGAGAGAGAATAAGTGAGGGAGTGGGTTGTGAAGGTTTTGTTTTATTTTTTTCTGCTTTCTTTTTCAGTGTTACAAATGATGTTGAAAAAGTGAAATGCATCCATTATGATACAAAACCAAAAGTCCATAAAACTAAATCAACAAACACCTATATCAAACACCTCAAAAAATGTCAAAAGTTTATAAGGAAGATTAGGGGTACACAATCTACACTTATCAACTTTCAACTAGTTGGAGCTGCCTCACATTCTAACGCTCTTAACTCGTTTCTACTAAGTTTGACAGGCGGAGAATGAGAGAGATAGCTGTACATTGGATTATAATATATGAGTATCCATTTATCATTGTGGAAGAGGAGGGGTTTAATATAATCAAACGTATGGGATGCCAGAAAGGAAGCCAATATCAAGGTAAACAGAAAAAAAATGATTTCATGTTGGTTTATGACATGAAAAGAAGAAGTTGAATAAATTTGCAAATGTTGCAAAAGTTAGCGTGACAACAAACCTTTGAAAGTCAAAGACCCAAAAAATTGGGTACATAGTTATCACGGGCTATTATGTTGGTTCTGATTGGAAACTACAAAAGGATACAAAACTTTGTAAATATTCCACCATCACATATGATAGAGAAATTGTAACTATTTTGTCTAAGTGTGCTAAGGAATGGGAAATTGAAAATAAGGTATACACCGTATTGGTCGACAATGACTCTAGCAATTACTTAGTCATAAGTATTATGAAAGAAAACTTCTCTAGTTTTAACAAGTTGATATGTGATAGAAAGATTTTTCGTGCACAATACTGTGTACATATTTTGAACCTATTGATTCAAGATGGGTTTAGGAAGATAGGTGATATTGTTGACAAATTAAGAGATACGGTTGATTATATCAACCACTCAGAGTTTAGGGTAATAATGTTCTTTGAATGTGCAGTTAAAAGAAATTCGGTTGGTTCTGAAAGAAAAAATTAATTAATGATTGTAGAATCCGTTGGAACTCAACATTTGATATGTTGAGATGCATTTATGGTTTTCATATTATTTTTTCTCGTTTTAAAAAACAAAATTTTAAATATATTTATTGTCCAATAATGGAGAATTGACAAAAAGTTAACAAGGTTTATAAAGTGTTTAAGTATTTTAGGACTGCTACATTGCCTATTTCATGGACTAACTCTTTGAATGTAATTTGTTTCTCAAAGAAGTGGCCTCTATTAAAAAAATATTAGATGAAAAAGTTTATAATTCAAATGATTTCATTGTAGGAATGGTGGAAAAAAATAAAAATCAAATTTGATAAATATTGGGGGAAAGTTAATTTGCTTATGGCAGCAATCATATGTGGAGGAGACTCGATGTAGAAATTGAATGGGGTTAAAAATAAGGCAAATGTAAGTATTAATATATTTTATTGTATTAAATTTTATATATTTTGCTAATATATATTGATTTTTGTTATATACACAAAACATTATTACGGTGAAGGAAATTCCGCTGGTATATTCGATAAAAAGTAAGTATATAAGTATGGTACAAATAATTAATCAACTTTATTTTCTTAATTTTATTGTTAGTATAACTTTATTTTCATAACACTTGTAACTTGTGTAAATTGAGTTGTTGAGTGCTTGAGAATGTTGTTAGAGGATGTTATTGACTTGTTAACTACTTAACATAGTTTTATTTCCTGGATATTGTTGTTGAAAAACTTGAGTATCAGATAATATTGTTGTTGGAGGATGTTGCCCTTGGCAAACTTTGAAACTTGAGTTGAGTACCTTTATTTCTCTTACATCATGTCGCTGTTGAGCCTTAGCATAGTCTTATTTTGAAGGAATTGTTATAAATGTAATATTTAACTAATTATGATTCATATTGTTGTAAACTTATGTAATTGGATTTTATTCAATATTTATGTGGTTGCATACTGGATTGTGATTGAATTCAATTAGAATTTTCATTAAAAAATAAAAACGTCTAAAAAAAGACAAAATTCTATCAAGTTTGAAACTAGGAACCTGAGTTTGATATAGACAAAATTGTGTCAATTTTGAAGTTGGGAGCTTGAGTTTGATCTCGAGATCGGGTATGATCTTGGGTTCGAGGTTGGGCTCAGGTACGTTCTCGGGTTTAAACTCGAGCTCGGGCTCAATCTCACATGGTCCAAAGCCACTAACCCTAACACTTGAGCTCTTACTACTTGATGACACTTTGAGTCGAGCTTGAGTTTAAGAAATGCAAGCTCGACGAGTTCGAGTTCGAGTTCACCTAACTAACACTCAAGTCGAGTTCAGGTATTGACACTACTCGATTCGACTCAAGTATTATAACACCTCTACTCTTGAATTGTCGAAATCGATAATCTGTAAACTAAATTCAGTGATATAATTTTATATTATATTAGATATTTATAAAATTTGTTAATTTTTATCTACCAGTCAAAAACAAATTAAATATTTTGGATATCCTCTATTTTAAATGATATACTTATCTATTAAATAATTGAGAAGATGATAACATATTTATTTATATTTTGTCTGATCTCAATTATGAGAGTTATATAAATGGACAACATATAAAAATACATACAAATCAAGAACAAAATAATATGTATTTATTTATTAGTTTTTATAAATAATACAACATTTGTCGCGGATATCTTATGTTTCAAATGAGAGATTTATGTATTAAATAATTGATGTGATAGTATATTTATTTATATTTTGTTTAATCTCAATTATAAGTGTTACATAAAAGAAAAATATATAAAAATGCATACAGATCAATGACAAAATAATATA
The DNA here is from genome assembly GCA_033439265.1 of Dillenia suffruticosa. Classification (NCBI taxonomy): domain Eukaryota; kingdom Viridiplantae; phylum Streptophyta; class Magnoliopsida; order Dilleniales; family Dilleniaceae; genus Dillenia; species Dillenia suffruticosa. The sequence goes on from JAVTVX010000024.1 coordinate 6,569,112, forward strand.
TAGTTATTTATTAGTTTCTGTAAATAATATAATACTTATTTTGAAATGCAGATCTAATTTTTTAATAGAATTAATTAGAATTAAAATAATTTTAATACAACTCTTGGATTAGCGAATTCCGTTATAATTATTTTAGAGTCAAAATAAATATGTTTTAAGTTTCTTCTTTACTTTAAAAACTCAATTGGTATTTATTATTTGCTTATATTGAATTACCTTTATGTTAAATTAATTGTAGATGAAAACATAGAAAGAGAAGTTTAGGGTTGAATTATAATTTTTAAATGATTATAGGATCAATTTGTAATTTTAGAAACATATTATCCTGATTTATAACTTTAAAAGCATGTGTGCACTATTTTATCATTTTTAAAATTATTTATCATGATTTATAAATTTAAAAATTATTTTGGCTGTTTTGTAAATTTCAAAAAATATGCAACTTGGCTTTGTAATTTTGAAAAGTATAAAGTACAAGGGTTTTATTTTTTTATTTAAACTCTTCAAGTAAACTCTTGCTCTTTTTTAAACAATTATCTTCTAATTCAAATAAAATACTTAAATAAAATAAAATTCTCTACTCACAAATTAGATTTTATTATAATTATTCAATCTATATGAAGAATATACGAAAGTTTGAATTAGGGTTTAGAAAAGAAAATCTAAATTTAAAATCTATTTGTATATATGAGAAAATTTTATCATAAATTTTGGGTCGTACATATCTCTTTAGAACAAGTAAACTCAATTAAATTGCAAGAATAAGAATAATATAATTTTGCCTTATACATATCTAAAATTAATATTATTCATATAATTAATATTATAAAAATTAATATTACTCACACTTTTGCCTTTTACTCTAAAATTACATTTTTGTCTCTAAGGGCGTTGAAATATTTTGTAAGAATACCCTAAAGAGCATATCTCAAAAATTTTTATAAGTTTTCAGGAAAATAATTACCGAAAAAGATTATAATCAAAATATTTTCAAAAAGAGAATTTTGCAAAAAAAAAAAATTAAAAAAAAGATGTTGTGACCAAATTTCAAAGAAATTTGACCTTTTTTTTTTTTTTTTGAAATTTTTCATGGGACGTTCGCTTCTCTCTTTTTTTTCTTCTTCTTCTTCTCTCTCTCTCTTTCTCTGTTTTACGAAAACACAATACTATACTTTTTTCCTAATCCTTTCTTCTTTCTCTTTCTTTCTCTTTCTAGCCACTTGCTCATTTCTTCCTCGTGTGCTTTGAAAATTATAATACATCTAGTTAAGGTAAGTATAATATAGAGGACGATGTCACATAAAAGGCCAGAACCATAACACATGAAAGGTTAGGATCAAGTCATGTGGATCGAATAAATGGTTAGAATCAAAATCCAAAATTCTACCCTAAATTGATAGTTAAAATCTTTTTATATTTTTTAATTATTTATTTTCAAAATATATTGGTCAAATTAAAATTTTTATGATTTTCAAATTAAATTTTGTTAAAAGGGACATGATGGGTATCACCTCTCCCTAAGTTGTCTTACGTCTGTCTAGTTATATATCAAAAAAAAAAAATGTCTGTCTAGTTGGGCTTGCCCATCTGGGTTTGGCAGGCGTGGCCACTGTTTTTGTTCCGGGGCTTATGCCCTCCCTTAATATTTTTTTTTTTGTACCCTTAGACTTGGTCTATCACCCGATATTCGGAGTTTCACCTCGACCCCTCCCTTAATTATATGATATTTTGCAAGAACTATCTTTTTTCTAATTATGGAAAAGTGTATAGATAAAATTAATATCTATATCTATATCTATATATAATGCTTTGCGAGAACTTCCTTTTTCTAATTATGGAAACTTGCATAGATAAAACTATGCTTATTTACTATGAAAAGAAAAAGGAAAAATCTTATTTGATTTTGAGTATCACGGGGTCTTTATAGAATGATTGCTGCAAGAATAGAATAACAACTACGAATATTAATAAATACAATAAAGTTCATTCATATTTAGTTTATCAGGGTATGTAACATGAATTTGGATACATGGTAGGGTAATTTTGATCATGATACGGTGTTAGGTTTAGTTAATACACTGTATTAATTTTATTTAGCGTCATTGCTCGCTCTTTCGAATCAAAATAAAAATAGTCTTAAAAAAATAAATACTTCTTTAAATTGTGGCATTCAATGAAATTTTCTTTTTAAGTATAAAAAATAAATTAAAGCTGTAAATATTTCTTTGTATTGTGCCATTGTTCATTGAAAATAGTTTTTTTTAAGAAAGTGAAAAGTCAAAAATATTTTGTTTGAAGAGAGGGAAAGATTAGGGTTAGATGTATTAAAATTCAATAATAATAAATTAAGACTTTTTTGTATTACCGTTCTTTGTAGTGCTATCCATCCAGTGAAAAAATAAATTAAATAAAAAAACTGATATTAAAAGTAATAAAATTAAAAATTAAAAATTATACTTTTTTAGCGTTCGAGAGGAAAATCCCATCCACTCCCCCCGGCCTCTTATTCTTAAATGATGAGAATGATCAATGATCATCCCTCGCCAACTCCATCTTTATATAATCTCTCTCACTCTCGGATTTTTTCATCGTTATTTTTTATTTTAATTCTTAAAATCATTATTATCCTTTAAATACCCTGAAAACCTATTTCCTTTGCCCATTCCGGCGTTTACCATCGGAATCTGACATAGCCGCCATCATTTGAGCTCCGATCATCGCAGTAAGTGTAATTTTTCTGATTTTTATCTGAATCCGTTAATTTTTTTACTCTTGAGATTAATCATATTTTATCCATTCGATTCAAAATAATGGTTTTTCTATTTCAATAAGTGAACGACCTGCAATTGGGATCATGCGATTTGAAACAAAATGATAGGGGATGAACAGATTAAACCAACGCCGGTTGAGACATCCTTAAACTCTAATTATTAAAAAGAAATACCTAATTAGGTTGAGAAAAATAATAATGATCCTTTTTTTTTACAAGATCTAAATGAAAACGCATAATTTTATGTTTATCATTCGATTACTCTTACATTTTTGTTATATTTTTATGAAATTTATGAATTTTCTTGGTTAAATATATTTCAAATTTTGATGATTTTAATGAGTATAATTAATGGCATTACTAAAACAGATTGCAATAAATGAATATCTTAGGGCGGGTAAAATGTCTTCTAATAATTCTCAATCAGTATGAAAAGTGCAATAAATAAAATAAAATCTGTGACAACACATGGCAGATGGCTACAACGTTAGCTATTTAATTATTATAATTTATATTTAATTATTAATTTTTTTTAATTAATTTATTTTTTGCTACGCAATTTTGTTTTAGTTTAACATGATTAAGTTGTAATTTGCTCAATTTAGACCAGTCGACCTCGTCGCAGGTCGGGGAGGGGGAGAGAGCCGTTGGAAGTTAGACTATTCCAAAACTTTCCTAAATTTTCTCTTAATTTTGTCTATCATTACTCAGGTTTTCGCTTCGGCAAAGGAAAGGCATATTTCATTGAGAAGAACCAGAGACAGTTCACAGTGAGTGGTAGTCGTTGGAGCAAAGAGGGTATTCTAAATATTTGAAGAAGAAGAAGAAGAAGAAGATGAAGAACAAGATAACATTGTTCCTTCGATTCATTTCAAAATTTTGAAGACCGTTGTTTATTCTGTTGTTTTCTTTATCAAAACCCTAATTTTACTAATTTTCATTTGTTTGATCAATTTGAGTTCCAAAATTAGGCTGTGAAGGAAAGATCCAAAAACCCTAAATTCAATAAGCGGACTTGGGTTGAGAGTTTTAAGGGTGTTTTGATTCTTGGAGGTAGAAACTCAGTTTGAGAAGATCAAGGAAGGGTGTTTTACGATTTTAGGAATTAAGACATGACTGCGGCGGAGAAGCAGTTAATTGTGGTGGTCGAAGGGACTGCAGCCATGGGTCCTTACTGGCAAACCATTCTTATAGAATTCCTTGAAAAGATTATCAGGTTTGTCTGTTGACACCTCTTTCCAAGTTCTACTGTTTTACGAATAATGTATTAATTAGGTTTTGTTCGAATTTATTGTCTTCACGTTCCTAGGGATTTATTTGGATTAGGGTTTACTGTAATTGTTAGAGCCTTAAACTGGTAGAATTATTTTTGTTATGCGGAATTCGTAGCATCTGAGATTGACTTTGTTTTCTGTGTTAGGTTCTAACCATGTTTGTTTGACAATTAGAATCCTCTTTTTTTAAGAATTAGAAATGAAGAGATCCGAAATAAGTTGGGAGTTAGTTCAATTGTGGATAAGATATACGAGTGTCGTTTGAAGTGGTTCGGGTATGTGCAAAGAAGATCCAAAGATGCATCTGTTAGAAGAACCGAGAACTTAAATATAGGAAGTTTAGTAAAATATAGAGGTAGACCGCTGAAAATTTGGATGTAAGTTATCCGTAAAGATATGAAAATTATTGGTTTAGAAGAGAAAATAGCTTTGAATAGAAATGGATGACGTAGAAGAATCCGCACTAATTAAATCAATATATTTTAAATATTTACCTATTGATTTATTTATCTATTTTCCTTTTTATTTTTATTTTTCTTCTTATTTTCTTTTTATTTTTATTTTTATATATATTATTTTATTTATTTATTTCTTCTTTCTTTTCTCTATTTTTTTCAAGTTTGTTTCTCAAATGGCCAATCTCAAATATTGAGATTAAGGTTCAGTTTGCTATTGTTGTTGTTGTAGAGAAACCCAGCTGGAGTAGGAGAGTGAATACAGTGCCTAGGTAGCAGGGGTGAAGGGAGGAAGCAGCTTCCCCCCCCCCCCCCCCCCCCCCAAAATATAAATTTCTAGCTTTTGCCCGGGGTTGTCATCTAAATAGCAGAGCCCACTATCATGAACATGATTTTTATTTATTATCTAGATTGTCTTTTTCTCTCCCATAGACTGAAAGCAAATATATTAGATTTTGGAGGTTATTTTGAAAATAAAAACCTGTGCTGGGTTTGTAACGCCAAATTGTCTGGTTCACATAAAATAGATCATAGGAGATATGATATATAACATCTATATAGCATGGACTTGAAGATAAGATGTGGGACATGACATGACATGTCAAACTTATGAACAATTTTATCATGTTGCAAGTCAAACAGTGTTGTATCATCTTGTGTCTGAAGGACATGTCCAATACTCATTTATACAAGTTTCTGTCAAGATGGGTCAAGATCAACCATGAATGGTATTTTTTTTCCTATGTTAAATGCCTTTTTATAGCTGGAATGACTGGAGAAATTATGTGCAGTTCTCTGGTCTTAAGAGGTGCTATATGAAACAATTCTGTTGAGGCGAGGAATCTTTGCCTATTTGTTATCCTTGTGCACTTCCCTCCTCTTGTATTATCTTCACTGGGGCAATCCTCTCCTTGATCAACATGCATGAAATAATTTCCATTCTCTGTATATTTGTCTTTTAATTTTAATGCCTTCATCAATTCATTAAATATAATGCCATTGTGTCAAATTTAACCGCAAGATGTAATAGGGAAGGCAATATGAACTCTGAAAATCTTGTGAGTTCCTTCCAGAAATGTCGAGAATCTTTATAAAAAGCTCTACAAAGTTGTTCCTTCTCTTCTTATACAAGTTTTCAGTTCACTTTCTTGTTCCCCCTACCCTCTCTCTGTCTCTCTCATTAGTTTCCACCCCCAGAGGGGAAGAATTTAATTGGTGGCCTTATGTAAAACAATCCAAATTCCAATCTTATTTATATCCCAAAAAAAAAAAAAAAAATTCCAATCTCATTTGATGTTCCTATACACAACATATTCAAGATTTTGACTGCTTGCTTGCATTTTGGACTTTTGCAGGAACTTTTGTGGTCAAGAGTTGACAGCCCAGGTATTTCTCTAGTATTATCACATAAGCTCATTTTCCTATGGAGTAGTGGTTGCTGGGACTGGCATATTGTTTGTGATCAATTACACTGCTCTCTTATTCCATGATGTGCAAAAAAAAAAAAAATGATTAGTTTCTGGTTTATCCTTGGGCGAATTTGATGCATTTGATATGGTGGTCCATTTCTCCTGCCACTATATCTAAGAACAGATCAGTTTTTAAAGACATTTGGTAGCTAAAGCCATGACAACACTTAGATTTGGTGTGCCCTCCATTTACTTATTGACACTTATGGCAATCTTGGATTCTGGATCTTTTTGCTGAAGCATACCAGATTAGCTTAAAATTCTGTAATGGTTTTGTCTATAGTGATTCTTCTTGCACCTCAGATGGTCTTTCCAAACCGGGGGGAGGTACTTGTGATGGGAAGCTTAGGTACTAACCTACATCTTGTATTGGTTCAAAGAATAAAGGATAGATTTCTGCATACATCTGTTCAATGTCATGGGTTCCTTGGCACCTTACAATTGAGATTTCACTATACTTTTTTAAACTTCAAGGAAGGATGCTGTTGTCTGGTTCTCAGTAATTTCCTTCTATAATTTTATTCATTTTGATTAATGTTGGACCACAGAAGCCCACAACTCAAAACTTTGAGCTCAGTCTGGTCATGTTCAATGCACATGGAAACTATTCTGGTGCGTATGTATACAAGACTTATTCTATTTAGCCTTCTTTTTTTGTCTATCTTGATTGTGCTGTTGCCTTTCTTACTTTCTTGATCGGCTTTACCTTGTCAGAGAAGAGTGTTTTTTTTTTCCTTTTATGTAAACTCTCTCTCTCTCTCTCTCTCTTTCTCTCTCTCGGCATGGTGCCCAAGTTGTGAGAATTGTTTTTGTTTTTTTTTTTTTAATTTTTGAACTTCTCTTGACTTTTCAAGAAATTTGCAGTTTGGAGATATAGGTCTTGTTGTACAGCTAAGACTAAGACGATCTTTGATCCTTCTGGCTCATAGAATTGAAAACATCATCGTGGCATCATTTAGATTTTTGGCTGAATAAAATGTATTTTGGCTCCCTTCTCTCTTTTGTCATTAACTTAGACTTTATTCTTGTGAATTTTCTTCCCTTGTAGTAAAGTGTCCGAGGTTACACCTCTTTGGTGCTTTTGTTGGATGCATTTTGTTTACCTATAAAAGTGGCACAAGATTTCATATTTCTTTTTATTGGCTGAAAAATTTCTGACCTCTGTCCAGGTTGTCTTGTTCAAAAAAGTGGATGGACAAGAGATGCTGACAACTTTTTGCAGTGGCTATCATTTCTACCATTTGCAGGTGGTGGTTTTAATGATGCTGCAACTGCAGAAGGGCTTTCTGAAGCGCTTATGGTGCGATCTCTTGACTGATGTGTTTTGTCCGTTGTTTCATCCTTTAGATGTGCTTTCTAATTATCTGCTTCCCTGAGTGGTGATAAGGCTGACAATTGTGCCAAAAAAATTATTTGCTTCATGAATTTGAATCATGGAAGTTGTTTATTCTAGGAGCTAAGTTAATATTTCACACACTACTAATATTCTAAACGAGGTGCTGCATCAAATTATCACCTATATGAGTGATTATTTGAACAACTGGAAAGTTCTTTGAACTTTAATTTCAGTAATTGAAGTTTGAGTGATTCCCTCGGCTTTTTAATTGAGTTGTTGTTCTTATTATTATTATTTTTAATACGTGTCCCTATTTTTTTGATAGCATACTTTTCCCTGACTTTTTGGGAAAGTACCTTTTGGACACTGGAGTTCACAGTGTTTTGCATCCCAATACGTATTTTATCCCAAAACGTTTTACATCCCTATTTTAAAATCGAGAACTTATGATCGAGATCATTTACTAGGTAGCTTGCTATTGAGATAGCCTCTTCTCAACAATTCTTCTTCAACCCAGCATTTGAAGAGTATATACCGGGCTCTTTCCAACAAAGTTGTGTTCATCCTCTTTGCAACTCCATTTTGCTGTGAGGTAACAGTAAGTGTTTAGAGAACAGTGCTAATTTCACATCTTTCAAGGTAACTGAGTCCCTGATAAATAGGAATGTCTCTCTAAAGTTCTTGTATATCAAGAGCAACAAGCATAACAACAACATGGCATGATCTTCGTCATCGATCTTTACTAATGAGGAAAGATTGGTGATTGTGGAGTTGAGCTCAACAACATGAGACTTCACTGGAGTTCCTTCCTCTATCCAGTGTATACAACCGATGCTTCAAGTACAACTTGTGAACAGTCTTCATTAGGTACAGGGATTCAAGCTTCGACCACAAACCATGGGCGGTCTCTTTTGACAAAACCTCCCTTAATACGACATCAGAGAATACAAGTGACTGGCTGTTGATGTGTTTTCATCCATCTCCTCCCATTGCTCCATAGTCATCATGTCCAGCTTCTTCTGAGCACCCAACAAATCCCTCTTCAAGCCCTGCCTTTTTGAGTCAACACTACATCCATCTTCACTTGCCACAAGTTGATGGCACCATCAAATTTCTCGATATTTGAAGTTGAGGATGCCATCAATCTGACCTCTTGATCAATCTAGGAAAGAAGACAACCTCACTTTAATACCAGTTTGTTGGGCTCGAACAAGTAAAATCGATGAATAAACAAAGAGCAATCAAAACAAAGAACACAACTATTTGCATGGAAAACCAGAAGAGAGGAAAAACCATGGGTAGATCGTGGAAAAATTTCATTTTAAAGAAGGATGAGAACAATGTGGTTACAAGCTCTCTCAATAGCCTCATAAGAGCTCTCTCTCTCTCTCGCATTTTTTTTGGCTTACACTCAGTCCGCCTCTTTCTGAACGTTAAAAGCCCCTTCTTTTATGCTAGGGTTGCAAAGACATGAGAGCTAACTTAAAACAGGGACCAGAGCTGTGCTAGGAGGGGTTCAGCTGTGCTGAAGATTAACAAGCAAGCTGCTGGGGGTGCAGCTGTGCCAAAGGGTTGCTGCTGCGCTCAAATTCCTTGACACGCAGCTGAGATCGCAGCTGTGCCATGAAGGCACAGCTGTGCTGGAATCTTCCAAAAGCCAGACTCCTGCGCAATTGTGCAAGGTGTCTTGTGATGCCGTGAACAAACCAACGCTCCTATCAGCACCATCACCGAATTTGGATCACATTCCTGCAGTTGTAGTTGTGTTATAAATTGTGTCTTGAGATGCAAACTTGATCTCTTCATGCACCTGTTTTGTTTCGTTGGATGTATAGTAAGCAAAAAGTTACATGTCGCTCAGATGCTAGTTGTGTCCAATGGAAGCCAACAAAATGTGGATGGAAGGCATTGCATTCTTGTTGCTGCAAGTAATCCGTATCCCCTGGCAACACAAGTATATAGACCACGAGTACAGACGATAGATCAGGGTGAAAACATAGGACAGTCCGAAAGTCCTCTATCTGATGCTGAGACACTTGCAAAATCATTCCCTCAGGTAATTGTCCTACTTTATGTGTGCAATTTCATATTCTATTTGCAAACCATAATAATTTCTTATCTGGAATTTTGTTTTCAGTGTGGTGTTTCGTTGTCAGTTATCTGTCCCAAGAAGCTTCCTAAGCTCAGATCAATCTATAATGCAGTAAGGAGCCGATTGATGTTCATATTCTACTTACTTTTCATGTTATTTTGGATTAAGCTTGTTGAAAGCTTACTTTAATTGCCATCTGCATTATCAACTTCTTTTTCACCTATCATATGCTCGTGGCATGCTCTCAGTAGGTGGTCGTTAATTTTGGCTTCATTACTGAAAAGTAGCTTTAATATTGGAAGTAGCTATTATATGATTATTGCAATTTGGTTTTCCATAATATAGTTGGTCCATGGGGTAACACAATCACTTGAGTATGGCAGTATGTAATAATTGAAAGAAAGTTACTAGTTGCTTACAAATCTATTTCTGATGTAGTGGAACAACTTGTGCCATGACAACACAATTATTACAGAAAAGCTGGGCATGACAAGATATAAGGGACAGCAGTTAATATTCTAGTTAACAAATGCGCACCAAAAAGGAAATGGCTTGTATTCTTATAATAAAAGTAGAATAAGTAAATATTTGATCGAAGGAAGTTGTATAAGTGCATTAGTTAATGTACAATTTTCTTTGTTGGAGCTGCATATTCAAGATAATGTGTTCGGCATATATCAATCTTTGGTGGTCATTCTGATGTTCAAGCTCAAAATTGTCTTCCCAATGCTGGTGGGTGAGACAGTCTTATTGTTAGGGATGGTCATATGTCCTTGTTGGGGGGCATGTCTTCAATGCAGTGGCTGGTGTTTGGGATAAATCTCCCGTGACTTTGTGGGGTGGGGGATGGCTGTAGCATCCGACCAGAACTTACCATTTTAACACCTTCCCCATCTATAAATACAACATTACTAAATCCTAATTCCCTACCATCTTGCAAGCACACATCTCTCCGCACTCAGGGCAGGTGAATATGACTCTCTCTCTCTCTCTCTCAGTTTAAGTCTTCAAAGGGATCTGAGTGATTCTACATTTTCATAAGGTCGAGTGAGCTGTTAATCAAATCTTGAGCTCTTCCTCACAATCCTTGACTGTTCTCACCTCTCTCCACAGTCTCTTGTTGCCTAATATGATTTGATGATTTGATCTATTTGTGTGTTGGTTTTATGAGTGATTTCTTAGATATGGTGTATTTGGATATGCTTGTGGGTTTTAGCAGGAAATTGTTTTACTGAATTCAAAGTAATATAGATTAGATATCCAGAGACATCTTTTTTCTTCCTTATTATTTTTATTTTTATTTTTATTTTTTTGCTCGTTAGATTTCTTGCAATATTATTTAATACAACTTTAATCTTGACTGCAAACTATTAGATTGTCTATTTTTTGCATTTATGATTTGTTTAATGCTTACTTATTCTTAAATATATGTTGCTTTCTTTGGTCGAATTTTGTAGGGAATGTATTATTGAAATAAAATACTTTTCTGGTTGAATATGCCTATGGCAATTTCAGCAGTTGATTTTTTTTATTTTTTTAATTTGGAGGTGGGGTGGGATGAGGAAATCCAAGTACTCATTGTTCCCTGCATGGGCAGGGATGGGGGCCCAAATCCCTCCAGTGGGTAGGGTAATTCCCTCCTTGCCCACTTCAATGTGGGGGCAGGGTTGGCGGGGGGCCTATCCCTGTCCCTGCTCTGCCCTGTTGCCATCCCTCCGTATTGTGTTCTTTAGGGTCTATGTTGCAGCATTGTGTTAGTAGTGCATAATCATTGCTTGAATGTAATTCATTTTCTTCTTATAAATTCATTACCTTTTAAAAGTCTTTCGAGGTACGTTAAGTATGAGCATGGTGAAAACTGTGAATTGTTTATCTTTTTGTGCATCCTTTTCTATTTACATCAATTACTTTGTTGATGCAGGGAAAACGCAACCATCGATCCGTAGATCCACCTATCGACTCTGTTAAAAACCCTCATTTTCTTGTCCTCATCTCAGAAAATTTCCTGGAGGCTCATGCTGCTTTAAGTCAGCCGGTAGTCACTAACATGTCTTCAAATCAAAGTCCTGTAAAAATGGATAATGCACCAGTTGCTCCTGTCTCTGGGCCACCTCCAACTTCTCTTCCGCCAGGTTGTATATGCATTCTTCTGCATGGCTCCTAATTTTCTTTTACCTTATCCTGTGGAGGAACTAGGCTCCTGCCCTCACAATTTTCTACCAAAGGAAAACTCATTTCCTTCATTTGAGTGCACAAATCTGCTAACTTGTTTTGTTTAACCAACAGTAAGTAATTCTAAGCTTATATGTCTCTAACCCCTCAGAACAGGGTAGTAGGCTATTGAGCAAATTCCTTAGGATGCCTCAAAGGTGTAGGGATCATTTCTTGTAGGCGATGATCACATTGTTGCTCAAGTATTGATCTGTCTTCTTTTTGTCTTTTTTCAGCTAATGGATCTGTCATGAACAGGCAACCGACTTCAGTTGGAAATATGCCCACCGCTACTGTCAAAGTGGTAAGACTTGGATTCTCGTTTAACTTCAATTCTTTGTATCTTGCTGGTAAATTATGGTTCTTCTGATCTTTTGGACTGAGTAACATATCACCAAATGTGACATTTTTGTTTAGGAGCCAACCACGGTTACTTCCATGGTGTCAGGACCTGGTTTTCCACATATCCCATCTGTTCCACGTCCTGTTTCTCAAGGTTTCCTGACATTGCAGACCTCTTCGCCTGCTTCTCAGGATGTGACCTCAAATGCTGACAGTGTTCCAGATTTAAAGCCTGTAATAACTATTATGCCGCCATCCCTGCGTCCAGTTAGCGGAGCTGCAGCAAATGTGAGCATTTTAAACAATCTCTCTCAAGCAAGGCAAGTAATGAACTCTGCAGCACTGACTGGAGGAACTTCTATAGGACTACCATCAATGGGTGGAACGCCAATGGGCATTCATGTGTCGAATATGATATCAAGTGGAATGGCATCTTCTGTTCCTCCAGCTCAGACAGTCTTCTCATCTGGACAGTCAAATATCACATCAATAACAGGATCGGGTACATTAGCAGGGACAGCACACGTTGCACAACCTTGGACTGTCTTCTCATCTGGACAGTCAAATACTAGTTCATTTGTGTCAGCAAATTCTAATTTACTGAGAAACTCTAACCTTGGACTTCCACAACCTCTGAGTCATCTTCAAGCAGCTGTTAGTGTGGGCCAATCAGTACCTGGCATGAGTCAAGGAAATCTTTCAGGGGCACCCATGGTTCAAAGTGGAATTGGGATGAATCAGAACCTGATAAGCGGCCTTGGTCCATCAGGAATATCTTCTGGAACTGGTACAATGATTCCTACTCCAGGAATGGGTCAACAAGTTCAACCAGGGCTGCAATCCCTTGGCATGAACAACAGCTCAGCAGCTAGTATGCCCATGTCACAACAAACATCAAGTGCTTTGCAATCTGCACAATCAAAATATGTAAGAGTCTGGGAGGCAAGTACCAAATATCTTTAGGAGGGACTTATATTTTTCAATGTAGCATCTATGACCCAGCCATGACTTTATTTGTTAATCTCCGACTAGTATTCTAGTTTGGAATCATGCGCCAGCCTTAATGTTTTCTATTTTAAATTTAGTCATCGTCAAGTTGCGATTTTTTTCCTTTGAAAGAAGCACTGTTGCCTGGACACCGTACTCGTGGGACTTAGGTATCTTCTTAAGAGGACAAAGTTCCTTAGCTTTTAGTATTTGCTGGGAAATCGGTTGCTACTTGGGTCTTAGGAGCTTAATATCTTCTGGAACTGGTACAATGATTCCTACTCCAGGAATGGGTCAACAAGTTCAACCAGGGATGCAATCCCTTGGCATGAACAACAGCTCAGCATGCCCATGTCACAACAAACATCAAGTGGTTTGCAATCTGCACAATCAAAATATGTAAGAGTCTGGGAGGCAAGTACCAAATATCTTTGGGGGGGACTTATGTTATATTTTTCTATGTGGCATCTATGACCCAGCCATGACTTTATTTTTTAATCTCCTACTAGTGGTCTAGTTTGGAATCATGCGCCATCCTTAATGTTTTCTATTTTGAATTGTCATTGTTGAGTTGCGATTTTCTTTTTTCCTTGAAAGAAGCACTGTTGCCTGGACACCATACTCATGGGACTGAGGTATCTTCTTAAGAGGACTAAGTTCCTTAGTTTTTGGTATTTGTGGGGAAATCGGTTGCAACTTGGGTCGTCTTAGGAGTGTAAAGAACTATCAGCTTCGGCTGGTTTGTTAAATTTAGGTTGCATAGGTACAATGCTAGGTTTTTGTTTTTAGAGCCAATCAAGGTTGCTTCGATTCCAAATCCTCATATTGATGTCTGGCACAAAATAAAATTTAACATATATCATGTATAAATATCATGATTTTGAACATAAAACCACTGTCTATATATTACTGGATGGCAAATAAAAACATCTGGTTAGATAAACTTGTATGGTTCTTCGGTTTTAGGGGAACTTGTATGGTTTTATCTCGTCAGATAATGCCTCTTTTCTATTCAACGACTGATTATTCTTTTATGGTTCCTACACGTACAGGGAAACTTGTCTGGGCAGAGACAAGGACAGCCTGTTTTTATCACCAGACTAGAAGTATGTTCTGGAAACCTACCAATTTTGTGTTTTGGACATCCCTTATTTTTCTAGTGTTTTGGTCCTCATTCTTTGCATCTCTGACAGGGCTACAGAAGTGCTTCAGCTTCAGAAACGTAAGTCTCTAGTGCATTATTTACTTAAAAGCACCTCCTTTCCACTTAAGTTTGAACTTGTTGCTTCTAATTCTTACATATTGTTAACCATGAGAAGATTTGTTCCTAGAAGTGGCACTCTCAATTAGATAGAGTGAAATTTGTTTGCATGTGAGATAGTGTGGCATTGATATTTTCTGTTTCTGCAGCTTTCATAAATTCTAAATGCTACATTGTCAACATTAATATTGCTTATATTTTTTTTTTTTTATTTCCGGTAAGCTTTTCCCTCAGTCAGCTTGCTTGTATTGATCCAAACAGTATTAAAACAGCCTATGGTGAAAATCCAGTACAAAAATCTGAATTAATATTTACCAATTTGGTTCTCTATTGGTTGCCAGCAATGCCTATAAATGCTTGTACACTTTTTTTTTTTTTTTTGGGGAAAAACATATTCTTGTCTATAGCAAATTTTCATATTACTAGCATGAAATGAGTAGGAAAAACTTGTACAAGGTGCTTAATTGTTCTCTTAATGTTTTGTATTGATTCTCATGTGGGTATTGTTCCTTACCAGTCTTTACCTAACACATATTTGCAATATTTATTGGCATACATTTGTTCATTGGTTCCTTCTTATCTTTCTAGGCTTGCGGCCAACTGGCCGCAAACAATGCAAATTGTTCGGCTAATTTCTCAGGACCACATGAATAACAAGTAATTCTTCTCATGTTGCTCCTTTGTCAATTACTGTGGAAGTTCTCTTAGCTTTTGATCTCTTTGCTTTCCATTATATGACAGGCAATACGTTGGCAAAGCAGATTTCCTTGTCTTCAGGGCAATGCATCAGCAGGGCTTTCTTGGGCAGCTGCAAGAAAAGAAGCTTGTAAGTCCTCTGCAGAGATTTGATACGAGTCCTAGTACAGGATCTAGTCAATGGATACTCTACAGGGACTTTCTCTCTTCCCTTGCTAGAATTTTCTCTTTCTTAAGACCCTAGATTCGACGGGTGGGATAACAAGTTTCCTATCACATACCACACTTTTTTTATGAGAATTAGACTTATATCTTTGTTCATCATATTTCGTTTAAATAAGAAAAACTATGGTTTATAATATAATAAACTTTCTACTAAAAACAAATTTTTAAAATCATTTCTAATATGAAAAATTCTAAAACTAAGATAACTGTTATTCTTAAAAAGATAGCTATCAATTAAAATAAGAAAACTACTATTTTTTCTAAAAGATTTTTTTTAACTAGTTTTTTAAATATCCTCCTAAAAGATCTTTTTTCCACTGATATGTACTTTTTAAAATAATTCTTTTCAATAATATGTATACATATCATTACTCTCTTCATGGACAAAGAGCTTGTCCTCAAGCTCGAATTCAAGACGAGCCTTCTCAAGTCTTTAAGAACTCCCAAGAAGTCTCCTCCCTTATCTACTTCTTTGGACTTCCCAAAATTTCCCTTTCCTATAGATTTAGAATCATCACGACATACTTCAGTAACAAGATAATGCACTTTTGGACAGGCAGTCACTTGTATGGTTAGATCATCAACCAGTTCCCAAAAGATATCTCCGCGAGAGACAAAATCTATCTCACAGTTCAGTTCTATTAAGACACCAATTCTGCTGTCACGAATGTATGCGCCAATTCTCCCTTCGGCAGTAGCGTTACTTGTTTTCTTTTCTGCACTTGCTAGGCCTTTCTTTCTCAAGAATTCCTGAGGAATTCCTAAGCTCTAACTATGTCTTCTCCATACTCTAATAGAGCATTTTTGCAATCCATTATTCCTGTCATTGTATCAATCATACTGACAATTGATCCAATGCCACTGATAGAGGTGCTTAATGTCTTTTTGTGACATTGATTTGACCACTCCCATAACGTGCTCCCTAGGCTGCTCTGAAACACTTAACTTTCTAGGGACCAAGGTTGATGCATTACCATGGTTTCCATCTCCAGCAGTAAACTCAGCCAACAAGGGTGATGCTGATAACCTACAGTACCAATGGCATGGGATGGAACTGATGCTGGTGCACCACTTGATGCTATATTGAGTGGTTTTGCTGCACCCCTGAAGTTAGAGTACTTTCTGGGGATGACAGTCCCTCATTCTAGCAGACTACTCCTTTCCTCCCCTTGGTTTACAATGGTGTGGCTGCTGCTGCTGCTGCTTACCTCTTGGACCTTGCTGCGTCCGTTCAGCTCTTGCTGAAGCCCTTCCATCTGCGAGATCTGTGCTGTTTGCTATTGCTGTAGCAACTTCATGTTGGACTGTTGGAGTCCCTCCACCCAAGCCAGTGGTTACTCCATTCACTGCTCGAATTCCCTTATGAATCTCTCCATCTAGTTAAACCATTCTGCAGAGTTTTCTATGGCGGCCAATTCTGATGCCAAATTGATATGAGCCCAGTATACAATCTAGTCAACGGATATTCTACATTCCCTCTCTTTGATCATAAGTTTGACAGCTAGGAACTTGTTCTCTTTCAAGTTTCCTACCACATACCACACTTACAACAACAACAAAAAATTGAGTCTTAATCCCAATATTTGGGGTCGGTCATTTGAGAGACAAATTTGAAAAGTGTAGAGAAAAGAAAAATGAAATAAAATATATTTATATAAATAAAAATAAAAATAAAAATAAATCAATAAATAAATATCTAAAATATATTGGTTTAATTTTTGCGATTCTTCTACGTTATCATTCCTATTCAAAACCATTTTCTTTTCCAAACCATTAACTTCTATGTCTTTACAGATAACTTGCATTCAAGTTTTCAACGGTTTACATTTTTCTAGATCTCATATATTTAAGTTCTCGATTCTCTTAACTGGTACATCTTTGAGTCGTCTTTGCACATACCCGAATCACCTTAAACAACACTCTCGCATCTTATTTACAATTGAACTAATTCTTAACGTGTTACGAATTTTTTTATTTCTAATTCTATCTTTTCTAGTTTTTCCACATATCCATCTAAATATTCTCATTTCTGTTATAATCATCTTTTGTTATTGTTGTTGTTTAATAGCTCAACACTCAGTACCATACAATAGTGTAGGTCTAACGGTGGAACTTTCTCTTCAAATGTAATGGTATCGTGTGATCGCAAAGAATTTCTGATACCCTTTTCCATTTCATTCGACCCGCTTAAATCCTGTGGTTCACATCTCTATCTATATTGTCATCATTCTGAATGATAGAATCTACATATCTAAATCGTTCATTTTTTGGAACATCTTGTCTATCTAACCTAACGTTTCTTCATCATTTCTATAACTGTCGCTAAACTTATATCTCATATATTCGGTTTTCGATCTATTCAATCTAAACCCTCTGGATTCCATTGTGAGTTTCCATAACTCTAGTTTAGCATTAACACTCTCCCTAACTTCATCAACTAGTACTATATTATCTACGAAAAGTATACACCATGGTATTTCATCTTGGATATTTTTTGTGATTTCGTCTATAATTATTGTAAAGAGGGGAGACTTAATATCGAATCTTAATGGAATCCAATGTTAATTGGAAAACTATCATTCAAACCCCTGCAAGCTCTTACGCTAATTACAGTTCCCTCATACATATCTCTAATGAGATTAATGTATCTCAAGAATATTCATTTTTTCGTCAATGCCCACCACAATAAGTCTCTAGGAACCCTATCATATGATTTTTCTAAATGAATGAATATCATATGTAGGTCTCTCTTCTGTACTCTATATATTTTTATCAAATGTCTTAACAAGTGGATTGCTTCCGTAGTAGATCTTCTTGACGTAAATCCAAATTGATTTTGAGATACATTTATCTCCAATCTTAATTTATGTTGTATTACTCTCTCCCATAACTTCATGGTATGGTTCATTAGTTTAATTCCTCTATAGTTGGAATAATCCTGTATATCTCCTTTATTCTTATATAGCGGTATAATTGCACTCTTCCTCCATATTTGGTGCATTCTCTTAGTTTGCAAATTTTATTGAAAATATCCGTTAACACTTTTATATCAAATTCACCCAAACATTTTCATATTTCTATAGGAATGTCAGCAGATCTTATGGATTTATTATTCTTCATTCTCTTTAGAGCCCCCTTCACTTCATGAGGGCGATTCTTACGTTTAAAATCTCTATTAATCTCTTTTATAGGTATCTTGATATTTTCTATATCTGTTGTACTCCTAACATTAAAGAGATCGTCAAAATAATCACGCCAACGTTTTCTTATGTCCTTATCCTTTATAAGTATATTATTAGTTCCACTCTTAATACACCTAATATCATTTAGATCTTTGTCCTTTCTTTCTCTTAATTTGACAATTCTGTAGATCTCTATCTCTCTGTCTTTAGTCTCCAATCTCTTGTATAGTTCATCATACACATTGCTTTTTGACTTTTGGATAATTTTTTTCATCTCTTTTTTTTGTATTTTTGTTTTTGTCATATGCATCGCTACTACTATTACTTTTAAGATTCCTATAACACTCTCATTTTGTACGGATAGTCATTTGAATTTTTTCGTTCCACCATCATGATTCTTTGTCTATTGGGAACTGACACTTAGATATACCAATAACCTCCTAACCTATGCTCATAATAGTAGCGGATATCTCTTTCCACTTTATTTCTGAATCATCATTAGTAAACCAATTTGTCACTTAAATTAATTTATCTCTATAAGCCGTCACCTTTTCTCGTTTCAGATTCCACCACCTAATTCTTGACTCTACAAATGAACGGTACTTCTTTTGCCTTTTGGACATGTATATCTAAAACTAGGGGTCTATGCTGAGTTGTCACACTCTCTCCTAGTATAACCTTGCAATTTTTACAGGTCATTCTATCACATCTCCTAGTGAGAAAGAAATCTATTTGGCTAATATTAGATCTATTTCTATATGTAACTAAGTATACTTCTTTTTTCTTAAAAGTGGTGTTTACAACTACTAGATCGAATACTGTGACAAATTCTAAAATAGTACCCCATGCCTCATTTCTACTACCGAATCCAAAGTTTTCATATACGGTTTCGAATCTTTCGTTTCTCTCTCCTACATGTCCATTTAAGTCTCCTTCAATAAATAGCTTCTCTTTATTATGTATGATTTGTATAAATTCATCTAAATTCTTCAAAAATTATTTTTTACTAATTGTATCTATACCTATTTGGGACGCATACACACTGGCTATATTAATTACGTTTTTCCTATCTACTAACTTGACAAGTATAATTATATCCCATTTCCTTCTTATCTCTATCACATCATCTAACAGAGCTATATGTGTTGAAATTTTGGAGTGCGAAATCGTAGGTGATTGAGCTAAGGTTTTGTGTTGAGCAATTGATTGAAGGTTTTGTGTTGTGTGTGTTTGAATGTTGAAAACAAAAAATAAAATGAGAACTTGAATTTGTGAGAATGAATTCAATTGTATTGCTTTGATTAAATATCAAATACAAGAAACTTCTGTAGAGACAGTGCTCTAGAGACAATTTGTGAGAAAGACTATACTCTAATTATGCTAAGGGAGACAATGCTCCAAGATATCTTATAAGTAAAAAGAGGAGACATGTTTATAGCCTAAAAGGTCTTACTACCCGATAGACACAAAAACTAACCGGTAGACACAAACCCAAAAACTAGCCATTATAAATTTTGTCCAAAATACTCTTGGTAGTTTGGGCTGTCCCTTGGGCTTTTCTAGCCTTCTTTGGGATTTCATTTTGGACCTCTCTTAATGGATTTTCATTCCTCCAACGGTGCCTTTCTTCATGCGTGCCTTTCTTCATGCTTTTCTTGTTGCATAAAATAGGCCACCGAAGTTGGCTATGTTCTTTGACATTTTCTTGACAGTGTTCTGTCCAGTTTAGAACCAGCTTCCTTGGACTGGTTCTTAAGTCATTTTGACCCCTTTTTTCTTCTTATTTTTTTGGTCTTTTGATGCACCTTTGCTATTCAAGTCTTTGACGAATTAGGGCTATGTATTCATGAGGCATCCATTCGCATGCTTCTTGGAATGCTTCATGGAATGCTTCATGGAATGCTTCTTGGAATGCTTCATCGTCATCTTCAACAATATGTACAATTATTCTTACCTCATTCTTACTCCTATCCCTTCGTGTATACCAAAGTTTATGACCATAAGACTCTACTACTCTAGTTTTCTCCCCGACCCACTTAGCTTCTTGAAGACATATGATATGAATTTTTCGTCTATTCATTATTTCTCTGATCTCTCCTAACTTATTGGTCAAACCTATATTCCAAGTGGTTAAACGAATCCTATTTTCATAAACTAACTTGTTATGAAAATTAGATTTATCTCTTTATTGATTATACTCCATTTAAATAGAAAAAATTAAGGTTTACAATATAATAAACTTCATACTAAAAACAAACTTTTAAAATAATTCCTAATATAAAGAATTGTAAAACAAAGATAACTATTATTTGTAAAAAGATAGCTATCAACTGAAATAAGGAAACTATTATTTTTTTTAAAATATTTTCTTTTTATTAGTTTCTAAATATTCTCTTAGAAAATCTTTTTCCAATGATATGCACTTTCTAAAATAATTCTTTGATATGCGTTGTGCATATCATAATCATACCCTTTGACACATTACATCATAGTGCAATTCTTTTCACTTCTTACATAATTCGTTTAGCATTCCCACTCTTCTCAAACATGTTCTTCCATATCATCTTCATCTGGAATGACAATGCACATACATGTGGTCAGCATTTCTGCGTTGACTGTATCTCATTGCATCATCACCCCGTGCTGATTAAAATTAGTTCTCAGAAACATGCAAATATCAACAACAAATTGACTGTATAGGAAATTTCTGAAAAAGAATATGCCTATGGTAACAATTAGGGGCGAAACCGCATAATATTTGTAGCAGGGTCAAAAATATAACTGGTGGTAGTAAGATGTTCGATATAACCTTGGTGTAAGGTTGAAAAAAATTATAACCTATAATCTGTTGGTTGTAAGAAGCTGAAAAGTATCATTTAGCATATGGTTGTTAAGCTGGTTAGAGCTATTTCTTAGTGCAACTGTGAGGTCTAAGAAAGAAATTGCAACATGTGGAGTTGGAGACCTGAGTATTAGAACAATTTCTGATCTATCTTCTGCTAGGAGGACCCGTTTGGGATTTGGGTGAGGCTTGTCTAGGGCTTCTTCAAAGATGTTTGTTTAAGAAAGGGATAAAAAATATCCTTAATATTCAAATTTATCAATGCTTGCTCTGTCGAGGTCAAACTCAGGTTGATCGACCTTGTGGTTTTGTAAATCATGAGTGATGTTTAATATATAGCTTTCGGTGACTTCTCCCTCAAGTTTTGCATATCTTTAATATATTTTCCCCCTGTTTAAAGTGAATATTTTAATCACAGATGACTCCTGGTCTCCTGTAGTGTGCAGTTATCCAATTGCCTTCACAGACGCTGCTGCTTTCTGTTTCTGACAAAGCTTGTTGGTTGATAGGAATGCTCTTCCCTGGGGTTAGTCTTTTGTGAACTTATTAGTTGTAAGCTTGTGCATATGCTTCTAGTACAACATTTGAATGATGCATGCAAGTAAAGTTGAAAACAGCAATAGGTTTGGTAACTGATGTAGTAGCTTTCAAGTCATGAAAGTGTGCACAAAATATCTCCTAGGGCAATTTCTGTGGTTTGAGCAATTATTCTCATGAAGTTCCTTTTAGCAGAATTACTTCTGATGTTATATTGCTTTTAGAAAATTGCTTTTCAAAATCTCTTTGAAGATACAGTGAAAATTTACCAATATGATGTTTAATCAACAATTTGAAGATTTCACACTACCAGAATAATATAAGAGTTCCATGTAGTAATTGAAGTTTACAACTTAAAAGGCTGCTAGCAAAGCTCACATCAATTCATCACAGAAAAATTACTCAGTATAATTGCTACTGGCTGGAGAACAAAGAAAAAGTTAACCGGATAGCCTACACAAAACACAAAGCAATAAAATCATACACCCAAACATGAAATATGCAGTCTGCAAATTGACAATTTGACATCATCAAGAATCATCAATCCTGGGGACCTCAGACCTAGCTAGTTGATACAAAATCCAATGTTGCAAAGTGAAAATTTTTAGACCATGCATGATATTTATCTTGTGCAACAGCATGTGGCTTGATGTTTGTTAGCTAGAACCATCTTGCTGTAAGAAAGCAGAGTATCTCTAACAACATGACAAATGGCAGATACCAAGTGGAAGATGCAATGAGCATACTTAATACCGAAACGTATAGCACCTAACTAATAATTATATGGACAAGATTTTGGAGGTGTCCCGATCTGTAATGCTATGAAACTGGAAAAAAGAGCTACTTGCTTATGTGTTCATTTTGCTTGGCTAGTTCTCTCAAAACAAGCACTGCAGGAAGACATGGTGTTTTCTTCCTACATAATACTTGCAATCTGTTATTGTAGTTAATGATACATGTTGGAGTTAATGTCCCTTTTGTACTCAAAACCATGCTTCTTACTTGGGCTTTTTTTTTTTTTGGATGGATCACAGGATATGGTTGTATTTAAACCACAAATACTCAGTCAGCAGCAACAGCAGCAGCAGCAGCTGCAGTCCCAACAAGTTCCTCAGCTGCAACAACAGCCACTGCCCCAACTTCAGCAGCAGCAACTCCAACAGCAGCAGCTGCAGCATCAGCAAGTTTCACAATTGCAGCAGCAGCTTCCCCAGCTCCAACAGCAACAACAGGTTGTGCAATTGCAAGCGCAGCAACAGCTTCCAACACTGCAGCAGCAGCAACAGCAGCAGCCAATGGTCGGACCAGGGCTGGGTCAAAGCTTTGTTCAAGGACAGTCACAGTTAGTATCTCAAGCACAAGTTACATCTCAAGGACCACTGAACATTCCTGGAGGCAGCTATTTAGGTTAATGGCAGTATCAAAGGGTGTTTTATTGAGGGGGGTTTTGCCGTAGAAATAAAGGCCGGGCAATAAGAAGAAAACATTCCTGTGCTCAATTTTTGTGATGTGTTCTATATTAAACTGTTTATTTAGGTCAGAAAATGTTGAACCATGTCTCAAGCATGAAGCCTCCATATTTCCTCGCAGATGGTTGCTATAGTTTATTATTGCAGACAACAGACAGTTAATCATCTTAATACAAATCGTATTTCCAATTGACAGCCATGTTGTTACTTGCATTTCCAGTTCCTTTTCTGCCTTTTATATTGGTTCCCTGTCTTGGGGCCAAAGAGAATCTCGTTCCTTTCAGATGACCAAGATTCTTTCTATCAAGTAAATATGGAAGGAATCAAATCTGAAAAGGCAGGTGTTAAGTGATGGAATTTCAGCAAATCTGTCCTGCAGGGAAAGCTATTGTTAAGGTATACCTCTCATCTTGCCTCACAAGGAAATATAAGTAACAGACGCAAGCTGATCAAGAAACTTGTTTTTGATTGCAGATTGGATCAATGTCAGATTTCAGGGATGATATTTAGACGTCAGGCTAGTCATGTTAGGAGAATTGTACCATTTCAGGAATAGTTTTTTAAGGTGTGAAGGGGAGGGCACCATGCTCTAGGCTTCCAAAGGTACTGTGGTCGCTTCAAAAGGGCAAGGAATAGGACTTCCACTAACTTTGAGGCTGAGCTACTCTTTATAATCATTGCGTATGATGCTATTGCCTCTTTATAAAGTTTTCGAATAATCATGTAGGATAGATGCCAACCACCAACTATGAAACCATCATGAGTTTTTGAGTCAACAGATCTGAAATGGCCACCCGGACCTCTTACTACCCACACTCGCACATTCACTGACGCAAGCACAGGTACAAATATGTACTTTGCTATGAATGGTTATACATGTAATTTTTCTTTTTCTTCTTGGTGAGCAGTGTTTATTGGAACTGAAATGTTAACAATGCTTTAAACAATCAATTGATTTGCATGCTCTCAACATGATAAAAACCATATTCGAGAACAAGTTTCTTCACGAAAAATGTTATTGTCATGAGAAAAATACCTAAAAAAGTTTTAACATAAGCTTAGATATTTTGCAAATTCTTGAGTAACAGTATGACATCTAAACCAGAGAAACGCCATGCTTCACTGGCAAGCTATTGTGTATAGTTGTATGAGTTCTAGTGAGCATAATATTTATCAGGTGCATCTCTGGGTGGGGCTTTAATTTTTGGTGCTAGTTGAGAATAAAGACCAAAGGGTGCCCTTAAAATATATCTCCCATGTTAACCAATTGAGATTAGTGGGTTGTTAACATCCCTCCCAATGTAATAGGTGCAATTGCTATCTCCGCTCAAGTGTTCTTGAACTTCAAACAAAAGATGCATTTTTTCCTTGTCCAAATACTAAAATACTAACACAAGATGCCCATTTCCAAGATTTTGTTGGGGTTAGTAAATATAATACTCAAAGTAGGGCTATCTTCAATAAAAGCATTCCAAAACCACCTTTATTTTATCAAGCATGCGAGTCATAAAGCACTACAAATACACTAAGGTGTTCACTTAACACCTCCTACCTTAGGTCACTTTCTTTCGCTGCAAACATGGTTTCAGCTTCTCCCCCTCCTAAGGTGAGCATGGACATCCTCGTCTCTTTTTGCTAAAAACCCCTTTTGAATTCTGTAAATTGTGATCTAAAGAAGTTTCTTGTTTTTATGAACTGACTTACTAGGACTCGAGCTCAGATGCCAAATGGGTGGTGGAAAATCAAGCTCGCCATGCCAAATGGTGGTACTCGACTTTTCATTGTGTCACCGCCATGGTTGGTGCTGGTGTCCTCAGCTTGCCTTATGCCATGGCCTACTTAGGATGGTATCCTGTGCTAAAACTACTCTCTCTCTCTCTCTCTCTCTCTCTCTCACCCACGAAAACTCACAAGAAGCTCACAGAAGAATTCTTGTTTTTCAAGTTTTTGCTAGCTTTAAATAGTCGTGATGGAAAAAAGAGATTTGTGACACACCCAATACTTGGAATATAAAGATGAGTTTATTTTGGAAACAAAATTACTCTTCTATGTTGGTTTCTTTAACATCCTCTTTTGGGATGTCTTAGGGGTCCAGGGACAGCAGTTTTGGCCATAGCATGGATGATCACCTTGAACACTATGTGGCAGATGATACAACTTCATGAATGTGTCCCTGGAACACGTTTTGATCGCTACTATGAGCTCGGACAACATGCCTTTGGGCCTAAACTAGGACCGTGGATAGTGCTACCTCAGCAACTAATTGTGCAGGTTGGATGCGATATAGTCTACATGGTCACTGGTGGACAGTGTCTAAAGAAGTTTGTGGAGATGGCTTGCACAAACTGCAAAAGCCTTAGACAATCCTACTGGATTTGCATCTTTGGATCCATCCATTTCTTGTTGGCTCAGCTCCCAAATTTCAATTCTGTCTCTGGTGTCTCCTTGGCTGCTGCAGTCATGTCTCTCAGGTACTAGTCCTTCCTTTTCTCCTGCCTTGGTTGTGACCTGCAAAACTATTATTTAAAAAATTTTTGTGCTAAAGAAACAAATCTTGTGAGCGGAAATTATACTTCCGTCGGAACACGATAAATTAATACCTGATAAATTAGAAAAAGAAAAAAAATTGTATCAAAACAAATCGGGGGACTAAGTACATGATTTTTGTTATTCTTCAGAATACAGATTGCGAAACATCTTTTTACTTAGGAAAGAAATGGTAGCTTCTATGAGGGTCCGAAACATGTAGACTTCTTATTAAAGATGTAGAGACCTAGTCAGAATTCAAACCTCATACGAATATTTACGTGACTACTCATAAGAGTTGATATTTGTTAATAATCAAACAAAAAGGGTTTTAATATTAAGAATCAATAATGATGCGGAATGGACTTGTGGATTTGACACTGACATTCTGATGGGTGCTGATTGATTTGCAGTTACTCAACTATTGCTTGGGTGGGATCCTTGACCCATGGACAGATTGACAATGTCAGCTACGCGTACAAGAAAACAAGCACACTAGACTACGTGTTTAGAGTCTTCAATGCATTGGGTCAGATATCGTTTGCATTTGCAGGACATGCTGTGGTCCTCGAAATTCAGGCAACAATTCCTTCCACTCCAGAGCAGCCTTCAAGGGTTCCCATGTGGAAAGGGGCGGTGGCTTCATACTTCATCAATGCAATATGCTATTTTCCAGTGGCTCTCATCGGCTACTGGGCTTTTGGGCAAGATGTTGAGGACAATGTGCTTATAGCACTGAAGAGGCCTGAGTGGCTCATCGCATCAGCTAATCTCATGGTGGTCATTCATGTCATTGGTAGCTATCAGGTGCTTACATGCCAAACAATGACTTGGCACAAAAACAGGGAAGCATAAAAAATTAGAGTTAAGCTAACAATATTTTCAGCCAATGAAACTGTCCCGCCACAGATTTTTAATATAAATGTGAAAGTTTTGTAGGTATACGCGATGCCCGTGTTTGACATGCTAGAGAATATGATGGTGAAAAGATTGAATTTTCCACCAGGTGTTGTGCTTAGACTTTTCACTCGCTCGGCATATGTAGGTGAGAGAAACACAGCATTTTTTAGCATAAATAGTCAAATCTCGATGAAAAAACATCATGGCGAAAATAAGATCATAAACTGGTTTTGCAGCATTTACCCTCTTCATTGGTGTGACATTCCCTTTCTTTGGTGATCTTCTTGGTTTCTTTGGTGGCTTTGGATTTGCTCCAACTTCATACTTTGTAAGGCTATCTCTACTTATTATCTATGTCTTAATTTGGCATTAGAAAAAAAAATTGATGTTTTGACAACTGAGATTTCTTGCAGTTGCCTTCTATTATGTGGCTGAGAATTAAGAAGCCTGAGAGATTCAGCCGCTCATGGTTAATCAATTGGGTAAGCAAATTTAATGCAAACCTCCACAAACTCTTGTTTTTCATGAATTTCACTTGCTTGCCAAGTTTGATGGTTCTTTATTATGCTGCCCTGCAGGCATGTATAATCACTGGAATGTCCATTATGCTTGTGTCGACAATTGGAGGACTGCGAAACATCATCATGGATGCTTCTACTTATCGCTTCTACACATGAAACTATCATCAGACAACCAAGCATAGACAAAATTGTCCCAATCCATTTTCTTAATAATGATATTTGTCAAATTATGTTAGATTGAGCTATCGAGGATGTACTTTCAAGTGTAAATGGGTGTGGATCCTGCCTCCTCTAGATCCTTTTTTGTTCTTAATGATTATCCGCATTTTCCACTGTATCTTTTGGCCAATTTTCAATGTAGTTCTCATATTGTGAGTAGGCATATTTTCGCATTCAAAATTTATATAATTATTTTGAATATCAACAGGTAAAGAATAAAATGGAAAATTAATTTTAACATACGTGCAAAAAGAGGAAATGGAAAAAGAGGCGTTCCTTGTGAGTGAAATTTTGTCAATTCACACTTTATGAGACCAACACAGTAGTTGCGCAGCCGGGTGACAGACCGAGATTTAGAGGGCGACCTTAATGTCTTTTTATCAAGAAAATCATGGTTCAAGCAATTGGCTATTGGCCATTGGCCTAGAAAAAGAGAGTAGGTTAAAGCATTACTACTACAAAGTAAAAGTAGGAGAAGTTTAATTTACTTTAATGACTGTATTTAGTGGTTTCTTACATGATCTTTATCCAATCACTGAAGTAGTTTGGGAACACAAGTTCAAGCTGTTGAAGTTAGGCACATAAGGTAGCATATGTAAATTATATTCTCATAGCATATGAAAACTAAAACCCAAATCATAAATCAAATGAAGAGTGGAAAATGACGAAATTAAAAATTTATATTAAGAAATGAAATGTAACATACATTTGAAATTGAAGAGGATTAACAATCTTTGGGGTTATAATTATTAATATTTTTTATTAATTTTATGAGGAAATCATACCTGTGTTCTCTCCAGAAGAATATGTATATGTATCCAGACAAAGATTCAAATTTTAAATTTAAAAACTTATATTAGATGGGTTTTAAGCCTACACACAAGATTTATTTGGAGACATTTGGTTCACACACAAGATTTGTTGATGTATATGTTTTGAGAGTGTGGGAATTGAAACTTTTGCTGCTATAAAAGGAAATACGAGACTTACAGGTTTAAGAATAATTAAAGAAGTTTTCAACTTGTTGCAGTGACTATGAGCTAATCAAAGATGAAGAATGATGTGACTGATTCCATAAAAAGAAAGGCAACAATGGAGAACTTTTATAAGACTGGATGTGCAACCATGGACCACTTGAGCACTAATGTCACTTAAAGATTAGACGCTTCAGTTTTTTAAGTTGTGGTTAACATTTTTCGTAATGATGATTTCTTCCTTTCACTAACTTTGGATGCGCAACAAGTGGATCTCTCTCTCTCTCTCTCTCTCTCTCTCTCTCTCTCGGATGAATCTGTCTACGATAGTGTGCATCGTGCTTAACTATCAGAGAAGGTTAGCAAAAGTTTCAGGTACGGAACCATATTTAGGGGATATTGCTTTCTATTGTACATGTCAAAGTTTGCCGTGTCTTTTCCCCACAACCAGAAAGGAAGAAAAAGACTGAGCAAATTATAAAACTCTCTCAATATAGCATAGGGAATCACAGTCGGCTTCCTTCCTCTAAAAGCCTGTTAAAATTTAGAATTCAGACACAACTTTAAAGTTTAAGATGTGCTCCACACAGGTCTTGGTGGTGAGGACCATGGTGACAAATCAGTACGATTTGCTAAGAACTTTCATACGTTAAGCAGATGAATTTAGTGAATTTTTCACAAATTATTTAAAAGTTAGTTCAATTCATTCAATAAAGATCACACCTATCTTTAATTAGATGTGGGTGTTTCATAATTAGAGGAAAGATCAATATTTGACATAATCACCTCGCGCAAATGTCTTACCTGAAATCTATGTTTGTTAAAGTTGGGCAACTTCTGAGTTTCCCAATACTTCTGTCAGGTTCTATTATTAGCTGAGCTTCAGGCCCTTATTCAGTTTTTGTTTGCTGCATAGACGCCTTCTAAATCAAATACAGATAGCATTATTATTGAATAAAAGGCTTGAGCAAATGAAAAGAAAAAGAAAGCAATTATAGTGATGAAAACTGTAATTGATTTGAAATCATTGTGCCATGACAGTACCTAAATGGAAGGGTTCATTTTCGTCTTTCTATCCTTAGTAGCCGGGAAAAAAAAAAAAGGAAACAAAAATGGGCTTTGTGAAACGTCAAAAGTGGGCTTACTCTGTTGGGCAGCTGTTGCCATTTGTGGAGTAGTTAAATAGGGCCAACTTCTGGTGCATGGAAGAGAAAACGACTCCATTTTTTTTTTGTTTGTTGTACAAAAATTTAAATACTGGATTACCGGATTGGCGGAGGGGTTTGCATCCCCAGACTCTCGTCGAACAAAAAAACGACTCCATTTTGTCTCACTCTGCACTGCATCCGTTCTTCTAGGCCATTTTCTTCCACCTCAGTGAAGAAGCAAAAGACAACCGATGGAGACTGCGATATGTGGCAGACTTTCTCTCTCTCCAAACGAAGTCTTTCATAATCCCAACCCAGGTTCTCTCTCTCTCTCTCCTTCCATATGGTATCAGTAATTTGTTTGTTTCTTAGGATCCTCGGTGCTTACAAGTTCCAAATGATTGTAAATACCTAATTGGGCTGTTCAATTTCGACCCAGATTTTATATTCGAATTCTTCTTATTATAATCCCTGTTATTAAAGCTTCAAATTTTTTTTATTTGGGTCAATTTCAAATATTTATTCATACTTGTTAGGGCTTTATGTTGAACTTTTATATGGGAGTCATTTGTAATGCACTAGGTCATGAATGATCAATTGTTTGACAACTGGGTTTTCCCCACAAATTCTATAAAAAATTGTAATTTATTAATATTTTAGTCCTTTCATCTCATTTTTTTCCCAGACACGGGTCTTATGTCATAGGACTATTTTCATAGTCATATGTCATTGTGATTTTCCTTTGCTTCATATGGTTTCCCGTATTCATGTAACATGTGTTAACTGTTGAATAAACCTTAATTAAGCAAAAGAGGTTTAGTTTACTTTTTGCAAAGTACACTGAATTCCTGTGCTTAGGAAAGTTCACATGGAAGACGACATTGTGATGTTATGAACAAAAGGGGATAAGCATATACTCAGTCAAGGACCATGGACCAGCCGTGGTGTCCTTATGTCGCTATCAGCAACGGGGCAGGGTAAAGGAGGTGTATTGGAGAGACCTGTCATTGAGAAAACCACACCAGGCTGTGAGTCGGAGTTCGATTTGAGGTATGCATCGCAAAGAGTAGACTTTTGTCATATGTTCCAAGTATAGATATTTGTTTTCTTTTTAAGGGAGTCTCTTGTTTGCCGAGATACAAATTGTGTTCTTTTAACTTCTTTAGGCATTCATTTTGGAAGAAACATAGTGTTAACAAACTATGGTCTGGCATGCATCATTGATCTCTGTAGCATAATTATTTGCCTCCTTAACAAAGTAGCAAGTGTTTGCTGTCAAAATCCTTTCATTAAGAGTCATGAAAAACGAGTATAATTCATTCTGTACTAAATCTCACAGGCTTTCTCAGCTTGGGAAACTAGTATTATAGATTACGTCTCATAAGGAGTTGTTCTGGAAGCGAGGTCATTGACATTGAACATCATACAGATCTTTGTTATTTGACAATTTGAAAAGAGGGTCACTGGAAATGATCAAAGCGAGAACTGATGGTGGCACCCTTTTAGGGAGAGAGCAAGCGAGCTAGAACTTGTTTGGAATAATGGTCTTTTGTCAACTGACATATAAGCCATTGTCTGGATCAAAGGTCTGTTAACTGACTTATAAGTTGATTCAAAACTTTAAGTAGACCATTGTATGATCTGAGTGCTGAGATTTTGAGAATAAATCCCCATGAAATGAGCCTCATGACCCTAAGAGGAATTGGACCAAAAAGATAAGCGGTTAGATCAATATGATCAAACAAATGCAAGTCAATTAAATTCAGATTAGGCAGCTTGCAGGTCGACTTAAGTCCCTTAGAATATTCTCATGAAATGACCACCAAGGATATTGACAGGAGCATGAACCTATGGGAAACTTACAAAATAAGGACAGGACGGGACAAAATCCAATATGAATAAATTACATGGAATATAAGTGTTGTGTCGTCAAATAATCAAAAATAAAATACCTACTTCATAAAAGACAAGTTCAGGGCAAGTAGGGTCGAATACGCAAGGAAAAATGAGATTTATCTCTTTTAAGAAAATAAAATAAAAATCAAGATTCAAGGATTTCGAATTAACTAAATAACCTAACAAATTGAAATAAACAATTAATTAAAATTAAAATAACAATCAGCAAAATAAAGTGAAACAAAATTAAAGGATTAAAAGTCACGATAAATTAACCTAGTTGAAGGGTTCATTTCCACTTTGATTCAATCGATTGATTCTCGATTCAAGAATAATTCAACAGCATATAAATAAATTGGTTATCATTGTCGACAAACGCCCAACGACCAATCTCTTATTATTTCGTCGATAATCAAGAGAAATTAGTTAATTATTTCCCCAATCGAGAGTCAACCCTAGAGAAACTCTTAAGATTTAAAGTTTCAATAGTATTAAAATTTAGAGAAATTCAATTCTAATTAACAAATACACGACGGGTTCATTTAAATTAGATTATTCAATTCCATAACATAAATGTCATTCACCACTTTATTAAAACTAACAAACAATTACGAATTTGTCGTTTTAATTAATTGTAGATTATTCTGGATTTATTAAATATTGGTCATCTATTCGATAAACCCTAAAAAATTATGATCCATGAAGTGTAAGAATTAAATAAATATTTATGATTGTTAAAAGAAATAGCATAATTAAATCAACAATATCATGAATCAAAATTTCCACTAACTTTCAACTAGAAAAATAAATTAGAAATAAAATATGAAAAAAAAAACTCACTAAATGATTTTTTGCTCAATGAAAAGAAGATGAAACTACAAAGAAAAATGTCTTCCACGGCTGTAGGTGGCTGCTGCCCCCTTGGGGCTGCCCGACTGCTGCTGTGGACGTGCTACCCCACTTTGGTTGTCTCCAAGAGTACCTCCTTTCTCTAGCGACTCAAAACAATGTGTAACACTCCTATATATATAGAAATATTAATCCTAAATTTTTTTTTTATTCAAATTGGTTTCTAAGAAAAAATAAAACTTTCTAAGAGATAATATTCGAGAAATTTAAAATAAAAGTTTCTAAAAAATAAAATAGGTTGAGATTTACATTTTCAAAAATTTATTTTCCTAAATAATAGAAATGGAATAAAAATTTTCAATATCTCTAATTTCATCCAAATTTCCTCTTGATTGTACTATTGGGAAAGGAAATTTTATTATAGTAAATCTTCAAAATCTTGTATTGCATCTTGCGATCAATGTACCCACGTGCTAATGAAAGAGTACTGCTGTCCAATTTTTTATTTTTGAATAATTTCTCCAATTAATCTCATTTTTCTTCACTTTCTTAAATGAGTCCCCTCCATTAACCCTACCATGTTAAATATCATAAAACATGAATATCAGTGTAATATGTAGTGCAAAATCAATCGTAAATATTATACACATTTAAGTCATATCAAACTCCCCCACACTTAGATGATGTTTGTCCTCAATCATCCCTAACTCAAATAAAATTAAATTAACCAACCTATTTTTTTTTCTTCCAATCTCCCAAATCAATATATGTCATAAGAGTTAAACAAAAAAATATAATCGAAACAGTAAGTATTTCACAGCGATTTACACTAAAACAATCATTACAAATCCCAACAGTTCCTTATGAAATCCAAACAGCAAGATTCGACAATTCTCTCTAAGGGTTCACTCAAATGCACTTGAAATGGTGAAGAATATATATATGTCTCTCAAATCAATAACATGAAATGACGTTACCATATGGTTGCAAATATATTAAATTTCCACCACTTAAAAATTAGAATTTTATGCATTAATCTAAAGATTGTTTATTTGGTTGTAATGGGGATTGGGTAAAAGGTAGGATAAAAGGTGATATTTAAGGGTTAAAACATACCAAATGTCATATATAACTAACCACACAATTTTTATAACATTGATTAATCTTTACCTTAAGCAAATAGCAGACAAAATTGACTTCTTGTTTTCCAGATGTATAGTCAATAGCAATCAGCATACAATAATGTCATCCCAAACCTTTGGTACAAGGGTTTGAAACGAAAATTAAAATTAAAGGTTTAAGTGTTGCATTGAGGGGGTTATAAAGAAGAAAAATGGGGTAAAGTCTCAACTTGGTTAACTATAGGTTTATGAAATCAGGATAGAGATTTTTTTTAGAAAACCAAAGGGGGTAAAAGCTAAGTACTTTTATCATTTCGATACATGAAATCCTAGAATGTAGTTTTGAAATGTATAACAACGCAAGTTCTACAATGTGCAATCCAAATGTGATAATCACTCATCAAAAAAATAATTTGGAGCACAAAGAATGAAATTGTTCGTTTTTAGCTCAAAATCTTACTATTTAAGTAAAGTTTGTGTTAAATCTTTGCATATTTATCATTCAAAAAAACTATTAAAGACATAAATAGTCATTTTAAATACAAAAAACCATTGATACAAGTCATTTTTCAAACATCTCCACCCAACCATCTAGTATACATCAACTAAAGAATCTCAAAATTTTTAAAATTTTTTATTTTTTTATTTTTATTTTTTGTAAAAAACAAAATCTAAACTAATATAGTAAATAAGATAAATATAGTGTGAAAAATAAAGAATAACCTAACATCCCTCATACCTAAATCATATATTGTCTCCAATGTATGCTCAAGTTGAGAGATAAAAAAATATATAAAATCAATCAAAGAAATAAAAGAAAAAGAATAAACAAATAAAAAAGGAAGATGAGAACAATACTCTTCCAAGGTGGAGTGGAGAATGGAGGAGTACGAACTCGAAGAAAGAGCTATGACGTGGGTACGCCGGAAACATTAAGCACTTCGGTCCATTCTTGAGGTTTAAAGGTGGAAAGAAAAGTTCTAAAAAATGAAATGCAAGTGTTAGAATAGAAGTGAAATTCATCTCTCTCTCTCTCTCTCTCTCTCTCTCTCTCTCTCTCTCTCTCTCTCTTTTCATTTTTTTTTATTTTTTTTATTTTTTTTATTTTTTTTATTTTTTTTATTTTTTTATTTTTTATTTATTTTATTATTTTTTTGTATATATTTTTTTTAAAAGAAAGAAAGAAGAAACAAAAAAAAGTAACAGAAATGAATTTAATTTAGAGCGTGCGCACGCCCTAAACAAGGAGCATCTCTATCCATGTGTTTTATTTTGGGCATAAATGAATGTGGTTTAAGGCGTGGGCACGCCTTAAGCAAGGAACACTTTTGTCCCATTTTTTTTTTAACTCAAAGGTAAATCAAAATAAAGTCTAAATCAAACCAATATAAATAAAGACCAATAAATAAATAAATAAATTATAAAAGAAAATATTGGGTTGCCTCCCAATAAGCGTCTTTGTTTAGTGTCTCTGACTTGATATGATCTCATTGTTTCAACCTCGCTCAAACACCGGTTCAGTTCATTTAGACTTCAACTTGTCTAACACGAATTTTAATCTTGAATTAAAATGAAAGACTTTTTGGCCTACCGTGAATTGTCTTTGGTGTAGGAGTTTATGTTGAAAAAACTTGTTTCATTGTGTAAAATTATTTATCAAATTCTCCTTAAACACAATCTAATTCATTTTGTACAAAAGTATCATGTATAATGAAGTGCATTTTCTTCTCATCATCTTGCTCTTCAAAATATGCCAACCTACAAGAAAAATGAGGAATAACAATTGTTTCAAATTTGAATCATTTGGTACCTTATTTACCTTTTTCGGTGTAATATCAAGAGACATTGTTTCCTCTTTGTTTTCTTCTTCTTTGTGTGCCTCTTTTGATGAAAAATTCTGCATTTCTTTTTCACTTTTGAACAGCATAACACTTTCATTTTCTCTTGGATGAACCTCAACTTGAGAGGGTAGCTTCCCATTATTTTTCTCCACTTGACTTACGATCGTTGCCAATTACAACATCTGTTTTTTCAAATTTTGGATGCTAGTTCTTATCTCTAGTTGAAATCGTTGGCTTTTTTGTTGAAGCAATTGAGTACCGTTAGTCAAACTTTTAACAATCTCTTCTAAAAACATATCTTAATTTGAAGATGATTGATGTGGCTGAAATTGTGGTCGAGATTGTTGTTGAAACCCTTATTTTTCGATTCCCATAACTAAAATTTGAGTAATCCCTCCATCTTAGGTTGTAGGTGTTTGATAGGGATCATACTTCCGTTGAGGTTGTCCCGGAAATCACCCCGCTACATTGATTTGTTAGTTTGAATCTTCTCGAAGGGTAGGGCACCAATTCGTGGAATGACCAAAATCAGAACAAACTCCACATGCCTTAACCTGTTGTGTTTTTCCTACAATAAAATTACGCATAAGAGAAGTTAGTTCTTTCAATTTTTGACCGAAAAAAAAATCACTTACCTCGTTGACCCTCTTTGAAATTTCTTGCCTTATTCCAAATTGTTGGGCATTGGCTACCATGTTAGAGATCAAATTTCTCGTGTCATCGGGTGTCTTGTTCACCAATGCTCCTTCACTCACAGCATCGATCATGTTCCGTTCCATTGAGAATAGACTTTCATAGAAATATTGGATCAACAACTGTTCTGGAATTTGATACTGAAAACAGTTAACACATAGTTGTTTAAATCTTTCACAATATTAGTATAAGGTTTCCCCGTTGTATTGCCTTATTCTACAAATTTCCTTTCTAATAGCAGCTACATGGGAAGTTGGAAAAATTTTTTCCAAAAACATTCTTTCCAAATCAGGCCAAATAGTAATAAAACCATAAGGCAAATAAAAGAGTCAATTCTGGACCTTATTTACCAAAGAAAAAGGAAAATAACAATTTTAAGTTGTTCTTCGGTTACCCCCTGTGGTCTCATGGTGGAACAGACAATGTGGAACTCCTTAAGGTATTTGTAAGGATTCTCCCCTGCAAGACCATAAAATTTAGGCAATAAATGAATCAATCAAGATCTAAATTCGAATGGAGTTGTAATATTAGAAAAATTAATGCACAAAGGTTATTGATTAAATTCAAGGGTTGCCAACTCCCTTAAAGTCCGTTGGGTTGCCATATTTATTTTTTTGACTTCCTTCTCTTCAACGTTAACATCTGAGTCTAAGACCTGGTTGGTTAGATTGTTTCCAAGTGATGAACTTGCTATCTTCTTTACTTCCTGAGTCTCATTTTTCAGTTTTCGGGCTGTTTTCTCTATCTCTGCGTCAAAAACTAATTCACCTGTACGAGTAGAACGAGGCATAAACCAGAAACAGAGAGGAAAGAAAAAAAATTAAAAGAAATAAATCTTTTAACACCTTCTTCCCCGGCAACAGCGTCGAAATTTGGTATGTCGTCAAACAATTAAAAATAAAATACATATTTCACAAAAGACAAGTATAGGGCAAGTAAGGTCGAATTCGCAGGGAAAAAGAAGATTTCTCTTTTAAGAAAATAAAATAAAAATCAGGATTCGAGAATTTCGAATTAACTAAATAACCTAACAAATTGAAATAAACAACTAATTAAAATTAAAATAACAATCGGCAGAATAAAAAGAGACAAAATTAAAGGATTAAAAGTCACGATAGATTAACCTAGTTGAAGGGTTCGTTTCTACTTTGATTCAATCGATTGATTCTCGATTCAAAGATAATTTAACAACACATTAATAAATTGGTTATAGTTGTCGACAAACGCCCAATAACCAATCTCTCATTATTTTGTCGATAATTAAAAAAAACTCATTAATTATTTCCCTAATCGAGATTTAACCCTAAAGAAACTCTTAACATTTAAAATCTCAACAGCATTAAGATTTAAAGAGATTCAATTCTAATTAACAAATATACGACGGGTTCATTTAAATTAGATTATTCAATTCTATGATATAAATGTCATTCATCACTTTATTAAAATTAATAAATAATTACGGATTTATTATTTTAATTAGTTGTAGAGTATTCTGGATCTATTAAATATTGGTCATCTATTCAATAAATTCTAAAAAATCATGATCGATGAAGTGTATGAATTAAATAAATATCTATAATTGTTGAAAGAAATAATACATTTAGATCTCACAATATCATGAATCAAAATTTCCATTAACCTTCAACTAGAAAAATAAATTAGAAATAAAACATGAAAATAAAAACTCACCGAATGATTTATTGCTCGATGAAAAGAAGATGAAACTACAAAGAAAAATGTCTTCCACAGCTGTAGATGGCTGTAGATGGCCGCTGCCCTCTTGGGACTGCCCGGCTGCTGTTGTGGACGTCGGGGTTGCTACCCCCTTGGTTGTCTCCAAGAGTACCTCCTCTCTCTGGTGCCTTAAAACAATGCGTAACAATCCTCTCTCTCTCTCTCTCTCTCTCTCTCTCTCTCTATATATATATATATATATATATATATATATATCCTAAAATTTTTTTCTTATTCAAATTAGTTTCTAAGAAGTAATAAAATTCTATAAAAGATAATATTCTAGAAATTTAAAATAAAAATTTTTAAAAGATAAAATAAGTTAAGATTTATATTTTTAAAAATTCATTTTCCTAAATAATAGGAATGAAATAAAAATTTTTAATATCATCAATTTCATCCCAATTTCATCCCAATTTCTTCTTGATTGTGTTATTGGGAAAGGAAATTTTACTATAATAAATTTTCAAAATCTTGCATTATCTCTTGTAATCAATCTTCCCACGTGCTAATAAAAGAATATTATTGTCTAATTTTTCATTTTTGCATAATTGCTCCAATTAAACTTATTTTTCTTCACTTTCTTTAATGAGTCCCCTCCATTAATCATATCATGTCAAATGTCATAAAACATGAACATTAGTGTAATATTTAGTGCAAAATCAATCACAAATATTATATACATTTAATCCCTATCAATAAGATTGAGTTAATTGGTCGTAGGAGCTCGCAGCTTTGGAGTCTGTAAGAAATTCTCTTTGTAATGTCTACATCCTTCCGGTTAAAGCTCTCATTTCAGGTTGACTGGTTACGAGACGGGGGATGAGGTCAAACAGGATGAAGTTCAGGATTGAAAGTGAATGCTGAGGCTAATGACTTCGGAAAGCAGATTTTTGTAGGTGGAGTTGAGGAGCCTACACATTTCTCCGGTAAAGAGACAAAAATCATCATTGTACCAATAACCTTTTATATCAGAAAATCCCACCAAATTTGAGTTGAGCCATGATCTACTTCCCAAATCCTTAAACTCCTAAATAATGAGTAATATTACTTAAAATAATTGAAATGAGAACTTGATGCCAATGTACATTTTCTTTAGCCCTAATTCATAAGTAAGCATAAGTAGCAAAAGCTGAAACTAGGCGTGTTCACGAGTCCGGTTTGGTTGGGTTGGTGAGAATTTCTAAAACGACCGAACATGTTTGGGTTGGTGAAACAACCATCGACCAAAAACTATGGATAACTGAAGTAGCCCGATTGCAGTGGGGGGGGGGGGGGGGGTCGACAATTTCGAGTTTCCTCAGGTTGAATGCAAATAGCAGATAGTTTTTGAGTCTGATAAATGCTTTGGTACGTAGTTCATCTGAAGGGCCAAGGTTGAATAACCTATTCTTCCACCGGACTTGAAAACCAAAATTTTTTCACAAAATTAGAGCAAATAACTTTACAAAAAAATAAAGATCGAAAAAATTTTGCCTCTTAGAAACCAAAATTGAAAGGTTCAACAAAAAATTCCCCCAATCTATGAAACTTAACTTGCAAAGTCAAGAAATGGATCAATCTCACAATACTAGCCCCCTAAATAAGAACAAATGTATCAAATGTTATATTTTCTCTTTTATGTAGAAATTTGATTTCTACTTCTAAAATATTATATTTTCTATTAAAAAAAATTCACCTATAACGAGTCATGCCTTGATCAATTTGTTTATGTTTAAATTTCTCCAATGCCTGTATTTCTTAAAATAAATAAATAAATAAATAGCCTGAATGTGATAATTTTGGAATACATTCGAAATGCTTTAGTCTTAACATTTGTCCTGTGATTTTTCAGGAAAGTGAGAAAAACATCTCCGCCTTATCGGTAATACTGCACAATGACAACTTTAACAAAAGAGAGTATGTTGTCCAGGTGCTGATGAACGTCATTCCCGGGATGAGCCTTGATAATGCAGTTAACATCATGCAGGAAGCACACTACAATGGCTTGTCAGTGGTGATTATATGCAATCAGCCTGACGCTGAAGACCACTGCATGCAGCTGAGAGGCAATGGTCTACTCAGTTCAATTGAACCTGCAAGTGGTGGATGCTAGGACAAACCCTAGCACTTGGCGGGTCCTCCTTTGCCATTCACAATGTCTTCCAATGCAGATGTGCATATAATACATATATGATGGCAATGGCCCCCAATAAATAGAAACCAAAGCCACCTGCTATAGACAAATTATGACAAAAGGTGGTGCTGGTTTGGAATAAATATGTCATACTAGCATACCTTACCACATTTAAGCAGAGTATTCCCACATCTCCGGTTTCCTAAAGTCTAACATCTGCTTTATTTGTACATGGTATCTGAATTATTATTAGATCGATACTCGGTTTACTAGAATTATAGTCTTGGGTCAATGTTCATGACCTTCCAGAGTTTTTTAAGGGGAATGCTATTTTTCCCATGAATGAACACCATGGTTAAGGTGACGCGGGAAGAGTGGACAGATTTTCTGAAAGCAATGATAAAAAATCCTGGAACCAAAAGGGTGATATTATCATACCATCAGAAAGTACTTAAAAAGAGTATATTACGTGGGCACAAACCAGGATACAAACTTGAGAAAATCCTACAGAATTTGATGATGCTTAAATATTGTTCGTGTTTATTGCGGCCCAAAAAAATTGAAACAAAATTAATGGCATACTCCCCTGGAGTAGGGGCATAATGCAAAAACTAGATTAGCCAAATCAAAAGTCCAAAAGCATGGGGCCGGATCTACAGGGAACATATTGCAGCTGTGTGAATTGCTTCTCTAATTGATCAGTGGTCTATAAATAAATGATTCCTTGCACTTGGAAATCCAAAGCAAAAGGGCTTTTCTATACCGTGTAGCACTAACTCCAAATCTTCTGTATAAAAGCAACAGTCATAAAATAAGAGTAGGTGTCAAATATCAGGC
The DNA here is from genome assembly GCA_033439265.1 of Dillenia suffruticosa. Classification (NCBI taxonomy): domain Eukaryota; kingdom Viridiplantae; phylum Streptophyta; class Magnoliopsida; order Dilleniales; family Dilleniaceae; genus Dillenia; species Dillenia suffruticosa. Next base: position 6,609,635 of record JAVTVX010000024.1, read on the forward strand.
AAACTAATGTGCATGCTCTCAGAGATGACCATTAAATGTGCCAATGGCTGACTACTGACCTTAGCAACACTTTGCAAATCAGGTATGTAGTCATGACTCAACAGTTGAAAGATAGGACTGAATACCGAAAACTATGAAAAGAATTCCTCCTGCTAGGGCAACCTGCAGGAAAGTAAAGTACATAGTTGATTATTAAGATTTTATAATAGCCTCACACACACAAAACGTAAAACTATATTGCGTACTATTTTCTCAGATATCTGAGATGCCAAACTCTTTCCACCAAGGACAGCCGCAGTTGTACACAATGCTTGTCCTCTGCAAAAGAGAAATCATCAACATTATTAATGGGAAAAGGATGTGAAGGACAAATAAAAGAAACAATTAATGAAAATTATAAATCTGTCAGCATAATCAAGAGAAAGACATTTTAAGAAGATTTTCATTGAGAATCTAGGAAAATTGGAAAAGGGATAAATAAATATATGCTTACACTATTCCACCCAAAACCACACCAAAGGGATTCTCATCTGCTGCCAAACCAATAGTAGCCAACTGAAAAGCAAGCAATTTTTAATTTATTAGCTAAATGGTGAAAGGGAGATTACAATTTTGAAATACATATCTCCAAGAGAAAAAGGTTATCATCCGGTCATTTCATACTCCTATTAATATTCTGATGATTTTCTACTTGCTATGGTTACTTTACCGCTGTAGGGTAACAAGTCAAGGAGTATGAGATATTCTAAGGAATGCAACAGCGAGTATAATCAGCACTACTCCTATTTATGATGGTTACCTGGCTCTTGTCACCCCATTCACCCAAGAAAGTAATTGAAAACGCCTGCAGAACAAAAAAGAATGAGGCACTTAACTAAATGTTATGATCAGAGTACTTGGTTTAATGGATGATCATGATGTAACCTTAAGAAAGATTGGTGAGAAAAACTGTATAAGAATTGATCGGTTCTTCTTTTTGTTTTCATCATCGTCCTGTAAGATCATAAATTGGTTATTAAAAAGTCTGGAAAAAGCCGAAACACAGAATCCATAGCATAAATCGCATTTATTTAGAATGTTGTTTATATCTTTAGCCTGGATGCAAATGTTTAATCACATCAGTTGAACGCAGACAAAGTAACTTCCTATTAATGACGGTAAGGGATTAAGCAGATAAAGTGTATCAGCTGAGAGCTTATGATCTTACTGTTTGATATGGCTTTTATATGCAAATATTCTAATAGCCTAAAATTACTATAGATGCTACTCACTGCATAGACTATCCCAGTAGTATGTGATAAATTAGGAATTTGATAAGTAGAAATAAGGAAAAATTGATATACTCTCTGCTACTACAGCCAAATTAACATTATCATGGTACTCTTTTTCAAAAATATGAAACACATAAAAGGCCACATTTCATGCAACAAATTGTACCGTTTTCATCTTACCTTTGTGACAGCTTTGGAACCTCCCCCAGTAAGTTTGAAGTCAGCATTCTGACCATGAAACAAAAGAAAATATTTATAAATAAATAAATAGAAGTTAACTATTTAACTAATGAATTTATTTATAAACAACAAATAATTTGAGAAAAAGCAAAATGTCCTTACCAATTTTGCTTCGACTTCGGCAAATTCTTCTGATTCCCTGTTGGGTGGAAATGAGGAAGATCCCAAAACAGAAAAAGGATTAAGTAAATCTTAAAGAATGAAGAAAATTATTTCAAAATACTAACAGCATTCAAGCAGAACACATAAATATGAGAATAACCATCACCCTTCTTCTTTGAATCCATCTCTTAAGGACCACAGCCCAAATCCAAGAAACAATACTGTTGTTATGTGATGTGTCCATTGCCGAGACATCTGCAAAGTTCAAGATCATAGTGGTATGCATTAGAGAACTAACAAGAAAGGCAATAGAAAAGTAGAGGATAAATAAATGTGCATTATCATTCATGAAATCTTATAAAATCATAGCCATGAGTTTAAATGGTCCAAAGTAGCATCTCCAGCATGTGCAAGAAAAAAAGAGGGAAAAAAAAGGAGAATTGTTACCCATAGAAAGAGATGTGAGCCACAGTAATACATTTAGCAGCATTAAATGTTTAGCATCAGGGAAATATAATCTGGCATGCTACATAAGTCAAAATGATGCAGAATAGTTGAAAAAAAAGTACAGTTTCCATGCCATTAAGTGTTGGCCGTTTATCAGCATTGAGCATTGAGCATCTCCGGCCTGCCTGTATCTTTACAACGGTTACTGCAGACACCTTTAAAAAGCAATAGTGTAGTTGCAGGTCCAGCAAGTCCAGAGTGCTCAAATTGATGCAACCTTAGGAATCTTCCACCAGAAGTATTAGACATTTCCTCCCAAACCACCCACTTAAGCTCCAATTTTTATGGATATTCTCATGCAATGAATTACATTTCAAGGACAATCTAACAACTAGGTGCTTTCTTGTTCTGCAGGTATTAGCACCATCGATCTGAATAATATCTGTTTAGCAGCTGCATTTGAGTTCTTCACTCAAATTAAATTACAATGAACACATATCAAATAGGTGCCGGAAATAACACTTGAAAAAGATGTTGAAGTTGACACTCTCAAGGCAGTAGAACAAGCAGAATAAATGCAGTAATAAATGTGTCTAATATATAAGTTGGCATAAATTTGTGGACAGACCTCATTATATTTACCCCGTGGTCCATCAAGGTTAGTAATAAGCTATTAGGGGACTGCAAAATTAGTAAACTTACCAAATTTGGAGCAGCCCAGCCAACGAGAGCAGACAGGATAGTCATCACCTGGAATCATGAAAGATTTTCTGTAAATTGGAAGCCTCAAAGTCAAAGAAGCACTAATCTAAGATTTTTTTCACTTTTAATACTAAGTAATCATAGATGAGATTTCAAGCCAAGCAAAAATGCGGAAAGAAACACTTACTATTAGTGCTGACAGACACCCTGACAACACAAGTCTCCTAGGGTGGCGCATAGCCAATATCTGTAAGAATGCATTGCAATGTAAAAATATCAGAATATGCATCATGTACAACATCATCAATAACAAAATACTTACAGTGGGGAAGCAACAAACAAAAGAAGCTACTAAGGTAGAAATCAAACTCAAACCATGGTCTAGGTTTCCAATATGTCATGATCCTATCATCAAACAAAAGGCCTGCCAAAGAACCACGACCATGCAGTAAAAACTAGGTTTTGGTGCTTGTTCATTAAACTTTCCTAAATATCTTCTTCTTTCAATTCAAATTCAAACCATGTCAACAAGAATCTTCCTCTTATCCATTCAAAATAAAAATCCTAATTAGATATTTTTCCTCTCAGTAAAAATTCGAATGGTTGACCACATACGCATTGACCAAAGAAAGAACAAAATTAAAACCAACAATCAAACCCTATTTCCTCGAACTCAAACTCAAAATCACAGGAATAAACAAAAGCAAACAGAGAAATAGCAAATAATCAGCTGACCGCCGCTGCGAAAAACGTCTTGTCTCCGATCTCGGAGAGCACAGTCATCGCAAGAGACTTTGTGAAACCCTAAATCAAAATACGAACAACTCATCAACAATCAAATCGCAATCCGAAAAAATTAAGGGGGGGGAAAAGGAATTATCAACAAGATGTCGATGAATGTACTTAGAAAACTACCTGCAAAACTGAGAGACTCATTGTTTCGAAGAGATTAGATAAACCTTAATTTTACTAGAGATTGATATTGAAGTTTGGTCAGGGTTCAGATTATCTGCCACAAACTAGTTTCGGTGAGTCGTCGCCCTCACCGAAACCCGAAGAGAGGGTGGGGGAGAGTTATTGAGATAGCGTATGGGGAGAAATTGATACTCGCGATTCAGGTGAGAGTGCGCTTCAGCATGTTTCCCTGACGTGAGGAAAAAAAGATGCTTTTCGGACCATTCCTTACGAGTGCTCGGGCGATGCTTAGCTTTTAAATTTCCCCTGACGTGAGGGGAAGAAAAGAAAAAAAAAAAAAAAGAGAGATGCTTTTCGGACCATTCCTTATGAGTGCTCGGGCGATGCTTAGCTTTTAAATTTCCCGACGTGAGGGGAAGAAAAAACAAAACAAAAAAAAAGAGATGCTTTGTGGACCATTCCTTACGAGTGCTCGAGCGATGCTTAGCTTTTAAAGCACGAGCGAAATCTCCTACTTGCAAGATTCGATTCACGACACGCGCTTTCTGGAGCGTGGACACTGTTGAATGGATCGATTCAGATCGCGATGATAGACGGCTAGAATTTTATTAACTAACAAAATATGAAGAAGACTATTGTTTTCCTTTCTTCGGGATCTTATGATAACCACTCGTCGAGGCTAACTTTGACTAAAATTCGATAAATTTTAGAATAAATATCAAAAACTATTAATATAAAATAATTTTATTTTTCCAAACATAAATTAAATTTTATCCGTAAAACTTTAAATTTTTATTTCAATAAAATGTGTTATAAATAAAAAATAAAAACAAATTGTCATCTTTATACATCATTTTTGGAAATTAAGATATTCCATTCCTAACTTTCTTTTAATTGAAAAAGATTCCTATTTTAAATAGGAAACAAATTCCATAAAGAAACAAATTGTCAACTTAGTATAATAAAATATCAAAAATTAGAAACTAATTAAGTTGAGAGTTTTGTCAAGATTCCAATTTAGTTCAGTACCAAAAAAAAAAAGATTCCAATTTAGTTGGGCCGAGTGGCCTATGGGCTCTAGAGTTTTAGGCCCTATGACATTCAAAGGAGAGCAACTGTTGCAGGGGCAAGTAGGAGTACAAACAATTCATTGGGCCGCTCTTGGTTAATTTTAAGAGGAGTGTTATAATTTTAGAGAATAAATAATATTTAAGTTATAATTTTTTAAAATTAAATATATTAAAATTTTAGAGGATAGCTAAAAGAAAATAATAATATCGGTAAGTATGCGATATGAAACAAAATATAATAATATAGAAAGATTTATATAGCCGACTTCACTTAGTAGGAAAAGTTCTACTGTTCTTGTTCTGGTCGCCTCTCCTTTGCATCTTTACTTGTCAAACCAAACTCTTTTAGATTGAGTGGTCGGACACTTTACCCTCTTAATCAAAGGTTTCGAGTTCGAATAGTGCGAATGGTGAAAAAGGATTTGGGAGAACGAACCTCCAAAATATGCCCCACAGTATTCGAACTGAATTAGTTGGGTTAAACCCAGATACCGGCAGTGAAAAAAAAAATCTTTGCTTGTCAAAAGCAATTTTTTTTTGCCCCGTTTAAAATACTCAATTCACACAAATTCAGTTTTAGGATGATCAATCGAGAATGAAGAATAACTTTAGTAATGCTCATGCAAATCTCTGTTATTACGGTACTTTGATTGATTTGATAATTTATTTGAATAATTACTTATTTTTATTAGTAATCTTTGACATAATTTTATTATATAAACATTTTATTAATTTTGTTAATAATTTTCTTTAAATAGTGTAAGTCACCATCATCAAATTGTTTTAAGAACAAAATATAACATATATTTGTTATCATAATTTTAGACTGCTAGAGTTACAATTTTTTTTTTTTCAGATTGCATATAAATTTTAACAAAAAATTGTCGAACAAGAGTCGGGCAGTTCTGGTCGCCTAATTGTTTCGCTCCGATTAAACGTAACAGGACAGGTAATCTTTACGTGGACCACTAGTAAGTTGGTCATAAGAACGGTCAAAAACGGAATTAAACCATGTAATCTAAAGCACAGATACATGACATGCAGGGTCAACATTCCCCGGTCCCGTTCTCCCTTTTTATTAGTTCACGCCGAGTGTATGTAGGAGACCATCCAACATTTCCCCACACACGGAACACACACCCATATTAGGTGCAATTAATTTTACAAGATCACATCTCTCATTAAAATCTTTGTGTTGAGTTAGTTAGGTGCAAAGCTATCTTTGATTGTTCGTCGTTTCTTTTCGTTGATTTTGCTTTTCTCTGTGCCTTTGGTTGTCTCTCTCTTGACATGAATCGCTTTAAATGACATTAATCTCGCTCTTTCTCTCTCTCTCTCTCTCTCTCTCTCTCTCTCTCTCCCTCCCCAACCCAACATGTCTCGTCTCGTTAATTTAAACCACTCCAGCCTCCCTCGCGACTGAACCCACTTATCTTTCTCTCTATATCTCTCTTCGATGGCGAAGAACAGACTTATCTCTACTGTCTTCGTCTTCATCTGCATTTCACTCATTTCCTGTGTCTTCGGCCAAATCACACCCAAAAACACAAAAACAACAATTCTCAATGTCTCAGAATCGATCAAAAACGCAAAAAACGTAGGTTCAAGAGATCCTGATAACTTAAAAACCTTCCGACAACAAGAACAAAACATCAGATCTTCTTCTTCTTCTTCTTCCTCTTCTCTCACTCTAGAACTATTTTCTCGTCTCTCTCTCCACAAATCCACAAACGGAGAAGACTACAGATCTCTGTTCCTCGAACAACTCAAACGAGACTCCGAGAGAGTGAAATCATTGAACCTAAGACTAGATCTCGCGATTAGAGGCATTTCAGAGTCGGATCTGAAGCCAGTTGAAGTAGAACTGGAAGAACAGCAAGTGGGAAATCTAGAAGGTCCGATTATTTCGGGGACAAGTCAAGGAAGTGGGGAGTATTTTTCTCGGGTCGGGATCGGATCTCCACCGAAGCCCGTTTATATGGTTCTCGACACGGGTAGTGACGTCAACTGGGTCCAATGCGAACCTTGCGGCGATTGTTACCAGCAAGCCGACCCGGTTTTCGAACCGACTCAGTCTTCTTCGTTCAAGCCTCTTACTTGCGAGTCCCAGCAGTGCAAGTCACTCGACGTTTCGGAATGCCGAAACGGCACGTGCCTTTACGAGGTTAGTTATGGTGACGGTTCGTATACAGTTGGTGACTTCGTGACGGAGACTCTCACTTTCACCGGCTCGAAAGCCGTTGATAATGTAGCCATCGGCTGCGGTCATAATAACGAAGGGTTGTTCATAGCCGCCGCCGGCTTGCTCGGCTTAGGCGGCGGCTCACTCTCCTTACCTTCTCAGATCAACACAACCTCCTTCTCGTACTGTCTCGTGGACCGAGATTCCGACTCGGCTTCGACTCTTGAGTTTGGAGGCCAGTTGGCTCTCCCTCCTAATTCCGTTACAGCTCCCTTACTCCGTAACAGTCAGCTCGATACATTTTATTACTTAGGGCTCACCGGAATCAGCGTCGGCGGGGACATGCTGTCGATTCCTCCGACGTCGTTCGAGATGGACGAAAGCGGAAACGGAGGGATCATCATTGATTCAGGAACAGCCGTTACGCGCTTACAGACGGACGTGTACGACACGCTCCGTGACGCTTTTGTGAGTGGAACACAGGACTTGCCGTCTGCAAACGGCGTCGCTTTGTTCGACACGTGTTACGATCTATCGTCCAAGACTAGCGTGGAAGTCCCAACGGTGTCGTTACATTTTCCGGAGGGGAAATCGTTGAATTTACCTGCGAAGAATTACCTGATACCGGTTGACTCGGTCGGGACTTTTTGTTTTGCGTTCGCGCCAACCTCCTCGGCGTTGTCGATTATTGGGAATGTGCAGCAGCAAGGGACACGTGTCAGTCTCGACCTCGCCAACTCTCTTGTTGGATTCTCCCCAGAAAAATGCTAGAGCGAGAGAACTCCGGGTTTCATCTTTCTTTTTTCCCGTGACGGTATTACCCCTGTTTGAAAGAGTTATTTACTGTTTTAAGTTTGGGAATGAGGGGATGTGAATTTGTGGGCCCACCTCAGTAAGAGTAAGGTTAACGGAGATGGGCCTGGCGGAGGAGTGTTGAGTGGGGGCTAGGTGTCATAATAGCCTGGCTGGTGGAGTGGCATGTATAGTAAGATTGTAGAATTTAAGGGCATTTATGTCCGGAAACTGTGAAGGTGAAGAAAGCTGTTTAATCAATTAAAGTCACCGTTATGACGATAACGTTTGTCAAATTTATTTATACTGTTTGGATGAGGACGGTCAACTACGGTGTCAGCGATTTGTATTCTGACAAATGTCATCGGATGTTTCTTCATCGTCGATTTTCTTTCTTTTTTTTTTTTTGAATTTCACAAGGATGAGCTGTGGATGAATCGGCTTTGTTCTCGGGAGATGAGATGGGGGACTGCCTTTTTCCTTTTTATGGGAGTGCGAGTTTTATTTTACAGCACATTCCTTTACTTTAGTATAATTCACCTCTAAATAATTGTACTATTTTTTGGCAAGTGAATCGTGAATATTAATAATTAATAAAACTTGCCGGTAATGAATGCCGCCACTACGAAAGGCGGTTTTGTTTACAGTGAAAGTACCAACATATTTTAGTATTGGTCATAATTCACAAGCTTCGACTTTTTTCATGAAATTAGGTAAGAATTTTATGTAAAAATTATTAATAATATTTTATTTTTGTAAAAAATTTATATTTATGTAATAATAAAGTAAAAATATCACAAATAAAACAAGATAAATCCAAGAAGATTGATGCATCCAATCATACATTTTTTCCTTTTAACCGACAAAAATGAGACGGGGCAACCAATAATGTTAACTCTTTTTAAAGCAATTATATAATCATAATCTCATATGAACTTGCAAAAAGTTTCCGTGAGCTCATTCATTTGCATGTACTTTTACAAATAATTTCCTTTAGTTAAACTGAGCACAAATTTTTTGTGCCCATGAACAATGGCAGACCTAGGACCCAGAGATAGGGAATGCAAAAAATTTTAGGATATTTATTCAAATAATAAATATGGGTAAAAGATATAAAATTAGAATCAAGTGAATATAAAATAAATATGGATCTTCAAGGGGTGCAATGGCACATTCCAGACATAACCTAGATCCGCTAAGGCATTGAAAATCTAGTACTCTAATTCATAACCGGCCAAAGGCAAGTGTAAACAAATATAGTTTTACTTAGATTGTATCACCATTCAAATTTAATCTACCAAAAAAAAAAATCACCATTCAAATTTAGTAGTCTTGAATGCAATCACAATATGTAAAACCCCTCATTTCCGCATCGTAAAAGGCCCACTCTGACATTTGTGTCTCTGGAGAGAAATTTTGATGATCCCAATAATGTGTGTTCTCATCGATGTAGGTACCTCCATTCGTAAAGTGGAATGAGGATGGGGGGGTTTGGGAGATGAAAATTTCCAACTCTTTAATCATTTCATAGTGGTAGTTCATTACACTTGAATCACGTTAACCACATAGGCTCTCTATTCTAGAAAAAAGGTTGGATCAGCCTGTTGCGAGCACCCCATTTGACCCAAGAACCTATATCCATCCAGTCTCATGTTCCCTCTGGACAGCTCTCTCAGTGATTATATATTTGATAAATTTTTTATTATAGATCACACTTAAGTTTTAATAATTTTATTTTATATCATAATTAAAAAAATAATTATTTTCATTATATAACTTTAAACATATAAACTTTTAATGAAAAAAAAGGAACAAATCTGTTTGTATTTCACTTTGTTGCGACATTTTCTAGAAGACGGCTGCATTAATTCTTTTTTTCTCCTTTTATTTGCTTGAAGACAATATTTGACCACGAGTCCACGTGGTTTGGGCATTTGATCTTCATTCATAGCTCTTATTTTCCCTTGATTTGTCGTCTAATCAAACTTTAGCAGGTCAAAAACTCTCTTTGATAATTCAAATCTCCAATTCTAGCATTATATGCACTTGACTTGTTTCCACATCCAAACTGGGTTACATTGGCTAGTTGGCTAATTCCATCAGCTGATCGTAATAAGGTGATGGTTGAGAGTCCCAAAGTAAATCGGGTAGAACTTTTGCTAAACCCGATTTTTATTATATTAGAAACCAAACTTGAAAAACTATGAAATTTTCTCCTACGGACAGATACGTACAACTTGCAAGATGAAACTATCTCCCGGTGTTTTAAGTCTCTAATGATAAAGGCAATGCCTATTATAATTTATAATAAATTTATTTTTACATAATCAATTTTTTCAATAAATACTACGAAACAATAAAATGGAAAAATAATTAGTGTTTTATATTTCTTCAAATATTAATATGAGGATATCTTTTTTACGGCAGATGATTCAATTTTTAATTATTTATATAAAAGTTATAAAACGATAATCTGTGTATTTGATAAATATTTTTAATGAATATATTTAAATTTTTGTAATAATTTTAATTTATTTAATACTAGAACCGAGTCTCCATTATTATTAAAATTTTCGACATTAATTTTAGGAAGTTCCGCCGCAATAATGTTTTTAAAGAGTAGTTATTTGCGTCGGCTGGGTTAATTGCCGACTTGATGTGATGTTCAAGTGATCAATCAGAGCCATCGTGACCGAGACCAAGTGCAGTCTGCGCTTGGAGCCTCCTCCTCTTTTTAAAATTCACGTTATATTATTTTATATTTCATATAAAATGTTTCTAAATACATTAAATAAGAAAAAAAATATAATTTCAAAAAAATTACAAAATTTCTCCAGAAATCAACCTAAAATAAATACCAACCAAAAAACTATATAATATCTTTAGAGATATGTAGCAGGCCAACTCAACTCTTACCTCTTATCCTTCATGTTATAAAAAATACATTAATTTTTTTTTCCTGTTTCTTAATTTGTTTTCTTTGTGAAGAAAATTTCATTTTCTTTCTTACCCAATTTTAGAAAACGACATAAATTGAAAAATCAGAATTCATTTACTACGACTGGAAAAACTAAAAAAAAAAATTTTAATTATTTTTTTTTTCAATAGCCAATAAATATATATCATAAGAAATTTATCTTTTTTATTTATTTTTTTTAAGGAAAAAAGACGGTGGTTGGATGGATGGCAGTAGTGGAGAGGATCTCGTGAGGGAGAGAGAGCAAGTCTAACACGATGGTTTTATCGTTTTGTAGGACCCATTTTGCCAACAAGGCAACAGCAACCGCGATGCTGGCATATTCATTCGCACATCTCTAATGTAACACGCGCGCGCGCGCGCGCACACACTCTCTCTCTCTCACTGTCTAAAAGGATCCAACGTCTGATCCCCCTTCCCGTTAGCCGTTGAAGTCTTCAGTTTCCACTCTCTCTCTCTTCAGACATACGATGCCATGAGCGACTCTCAAAGCGATTCCTCTTCCTACGCTTTCTCAAACTCTTCTTCACTGGCCGCCAACCCCGACCAGGTACATACACACCCGCACACACGACTTCACTCCAAATTCATCCTTAATCCTTTCTTCAGTTTGTTTCGCAGAAAATCTCTGCGCCATTTGTCCTAGGTTGACTTGAAGAAGACCGAAAATACATAAAATGGTTTTCTTAATTTCTGTGAAACAAACGGAGTCAAGAACTGGGACTAATTCAACTTTTCATTAAATTTTTGTCTCTCACTTCAATTCTCAGGCGGGTTCTAGATCAGACAATCGATTCAATCTATCATTGGATCGCCACTGGAGAGATGTATTCTGGTCAGCTATATTTGCAATACATTTAGTAGGGTTAGGGTTTGTGCTGGCAGTTTTGGGGCTAAATAGGTTTAAAAAGAGTGATAGGTTGAACATTGACCGGTACACTTATGGGATTTTGGAGAATCGCAAGGGTTTGACCGAGGATTATTGGCCGCTTTATGCGGTCGCAGGTGGGGTTGGCACTGTATTAGGTTGGATTTGGTTGCTGTTTCTTGGATCCCAAGCCAATCATATGATGAAGGTTTCTGTGCACATATTGACTCCATATCTTGCTGTTATTAGTGTTTTGTGCTTCTGGGTTGAACAGTTCTTCTGGGGTGTGGCTTTTGCTATTGGTGCTGGGTTGCAGTTCTTGTATGTTATTTCTGTTATAGAAAGGTAAGGATCAATTGAATTTTATGGTTTTTTTAATCAAGTTTTGATGATTAATGATGTTTGCACTATGATTATGATGTTCTTAGTGGTTGCTTTATTGTGTGATCATTTTGAATTTGCACATTTTTTGGGCATAAATGGATGAGAGCTTAAAAGGATTAAATCAATTAAATTTTGGGTTTTTCTTCATTTTGGCTTTTCAATTTTGTTAGTGATATGTCTAGATAAACCCCTTTTTCATCAAATTATCTTTATTAATTACTATTACTGTGACTTTGATGTTCTTAGTGGTTGCTGCTTGATGGTGTGATCATGAGGAATTGCATGTTTAGTTTGAGACCTACGAGTCATCCTATTTAGGATAGCAGACGAAGAGCAGAAAATGTCAAATTCAAGTTCATGTCGCACCTAAAACTTAAGAGCTTTCCATCTAGTATACAAACGTGCACTTTTTGCCATCCAAAATTTACACCGTGACATGATTTCAAGTTTATTCTAACTGTGAAGGATCAAACTTTTAGGCAGCAGTAGTTATATTAAGCTTGTCATTGTTATGCTAAGCTTTCTGTTCCATAAGAGGTATGTGTGCTGGTTCTCTTTCAACACAATATTTGACAAATCTTGAGGATATCCAATTTCTTTTGATTGGCTTATCCATTTATTGTCTTAATGTCCAAAAAGATCTCCAGTCCACAGGCCTAGTATCTCAACACCCAGCTGATGTTATTCTTTCCTTTCTTTTCCTTTCTTTTCCTTTCTTTGGAAGCACAAACTCGGGCAGTATTTTACTACCATTTTTTATCAATTCTATGAGATATGAGAGCAGTGGCACATGTAGTTGTCTGAATTGTTTGCATCGCTATCATTAACATGATTTCTATAGCAATTAACTGCTGACATGGATGGCATTCTCTTTATATTTGGTGGTATTTCTGATGTAGTACATCTTACTCCAAAATTTGGTGTTGTGAAAGTATTTCTCTTTAATTGAGGAACCTTTTTTACCAGCTTGCTCCAAATAATGTTTTAAGTATGATTATCTTATTCTACACTCCTTCCTTCCCTCCCTCTCTCTCTCTCTTTCTCTCTCGAAGTTGCTGAACTAGATATTCGCTACAATCTTCTCTGGCTTGCTGTTTGTCTGTAGACTCCCATTCACCATGCTGGTACTGCAAAAAGCTGTGAAGATGGTATGGAGCCTTCCTGACGTTATGAGAGTAGCTTATGCTTTTATGCTAGTGATGCTTTTATGGATGGGGATATGGTCCTTCGGGGCAGCTGGTGTCGTGGCCTCAAGCTTTGGTGATGGTGGTCGCTGGTGGCTTCTTGTGGTGAGCTGGCAAGTTTGCTCTTCATTTCATCTGGCTTATTTGGCTGGCACCCTTCAATGCAGCAAATATGGCATATGTCTACATGTTTCCAATTGCCATTGACTTTTGTTTTTCATCCTATATAAGATTGCATCCAAAGACTTCACGCTTTTATATTTAACTTGATGTTGGGTGAAGTTAATTTTTTCTTTCACATCTTTGTAGGATTGCATCAATCAACTCCAAGCTTTAATTCTTGACCTCTGGTGAAGTTAATAGTATCTTTTCCATGTTATTCTGTTTCATAAGTGTTTTCTTTGTTCATTGTGCATCCACTCATTCATGCACATGAATTCATTACTGTTGGAGTGGCTTTTGTGTGTCATGTCCATAAACCTTAGGTTGGTTGCTCAAACACTTCAGCCAAGATGTATGATGAATGTTATCATTCATGTCACAGGTCCTCTCTATAAGCTTATTTTGGACAGGGGCAGTCTTATGTAATACTGTTCATGTAATAGTGTCAGGCATGGTCTTCCTTGTCCTCATACATGGTGGTCGAGAAGCAGCAACAATGCCAGCTAAGTCATTAATGAAGTCAATTCGATTTGCTGTGACTACTTCTTTTGGTAGCATATGTTATGGATCACTCTTTACTGCCGCTATTCGGACTCTGCGGTGGGAGGTACATAAGCATCATTCCCTCTTAAATTGAACTTATTATTGATGAAGATTGCCATTGATGTCAAATGAATACTTGTGATTCGATAATGCAGCTTGTGATATTTTCCAGATCAGAGGATTTCGGTCGAAGATCGGTAACAATGAGTGCCTGCTGTGCTGTGTCGATTTCCTCTTTCATCTTGTAGAGACGCTTGTGCGCTTTTTCAACAAATATGCTTATGTCCAGGTAGTTTTTTCTTTTCTGAAGTTGTCTAAATTTGGTATCATGTTGGTCGCTATTAATGTATTTGCTAGGAATATGTCCCATTCCTTTACCAATTTTGGAAACTAGCTGTTATATCGTTTGTAGCTCAGTAATCCAATGACTTACTTGATCACATTTTTAGCCTGTTATGAGATTCTACTTGTTAAATCAATGTATAGCTCTTGTTAGCTTGCTTATGTTCTGCTGGCTTTTGTCAATCTCTGGAAATATAATATCATTGTTCATGTTATTGTTTGAAACTCCTCTTCATGGCAGATAGCTGTTAACGGCAAAGGCTTCAACCACTCGGCAAGGGATGCTTGGGAGCTGTTTCAGTCAACTGGGGTTGAAGTACTAATAGCTTATGATTGTTCAGGGGCGGTCCTACTCATGGCCACTGTTTTGGGTGGGCTTATAACTGGGACATGCTCCGGAGTTTGGGCATATGGTAAATCAAAAGAGAGAGTGCTCATGGTGGGTTCAACTGCCATGCTAATGGGAATGATTTTGGTAAGTTTCTTAAAGTTCATTATTGGCAGTTCTTTCCCCCAAGCATAATTTATAGTCATGGATATTTGTTGTCATAAGATATAAATCACTTTTTTATCATTTTTTTTCTGGTTCCTCTATATTTTCCTCCACATTTTTAATTTATTTTTTCTTCTCTTGTATTTGATGTGCTAGATTTTGAATTTACTTCCTATGAAGAGCTTAATGCAAAAACAATTAACCTGATACGAGTGATAGGGCACAATGAATCAAAAATTACCTAATGTTGTTTTGACAGAAGCTGGAAGATACTGTATTTGTTACGTTCAACTTTAATGTACCCCACTTCTGAAATCTGTTTATTGCCATTCCTTTTTGCCAAGGAGCCTCTTTTGTAGCTTCATGTGGAAATGATCTTGCTACGTTTTAGCCTGTTAGTCAACAACTCTTCAGAACTTCTACTGGTGCTCAGTATATGCAACGATACACTTTGAACAGCTCTTACCCTGCGTATTTTCTACTGGATTTTCCCTGGTGGGCCCAATACATTGAATTAGGAAACATTTAGCTGCCCGCCAATTATGAAAATGTAATACCTTTAAAGGTGAATTATAGGAACTAACTTCCCTGACTTATTA
Organism: Dillenia suffruticosa; assembly: GCA_033439265.1. Classification (NCBI taxonomy): domain Eukaryota; kingdom Viridiplantae; phylum Streptophyta; class Magnoliopsida; order Dilleniales; family Dilleniaceae; genus Dillenia; species Dillenia suffruticosa. The sequence continues at coordinate 6,624,908 of JAVTVX010000024.1, forward strand.
ACTTGAAAGGATTTAAAATTGCACTCAGGAATTAGGAAAGATCAAAATTGCGCTCAGGAATTAGGAAAGAATTCGGTCTCTTACTTATTGTCACTGAGCAAAGCTGTTCTACTTTATTTTTTGGACGCAATTAGGGCATTAGTGTTTTCAAATTGATGTCATGTCATGTCAAGTTCCCTTAGCAAATCCATCAATGCAGCCTGATCTGTAGACTTTCTATATGCTGGCCCCATCTCTTGGTGTTCAACACGTCTTTATTCCCACAAAGATGACATAATAAGTTGATGGGTAGCACAAATAGTTTCTTCTATAAAGTTAGTCTTCCCAACTTTGTCCTTCTCTAATTCCATCCCCAGTATAAGGTGGCAGTTTCTTGTCCACCACCTTGAAGAACATATCACAACACTCATCAATCACCCGTACATGTTCTGCCCCTTTGTTGATGGTAACGTTCCTAATGGTTGCACAGACCACATATTTGCAACAATCTGAGTTTTTTTTTTTTTTTTTTTGGTTTCCCACTACCAATCTCCAAAATCATGTTCCGACTAATCTAGTTCGAGTATATGCAAAGGCCCATTTAGGGGGTAACTCTCCCGATATAGTTTTTTCCATTCCTAAGTTTTGAACCGAGACTTGATTAAGAGACCTAATATTCTTTCTCATTAGACCAACTGTCAATTGGTCAATCGGGGGATTCTTGTTCCTTTAGCAACTAGAGGTAGTTGTCCTTTTGGGAGTCCATAACTGGCCTGGAGACCTACCTCTTGTTGTAACTGCCACATGGTCAGATCATGGTTGGGTTTGATCTTCTCTCTTCCCTGAATCAATTTTCTGGTTTCGAGGAAGTGGTGAGTGGTTATCATCATGATGCTAGTTACAAAAGCCTAAAATCTAAGAGAGAGATGCAAAGAAACCTTGAAACAAAGCTTTTCCACATGAATTTCGATGCAAGTGGCATGGAAGGACTATTCCATTTTGGATCCTCAGACCTGAAGTTGATAGTGAAGTTGGGCATCCTTGTTGATTTAGTGGGCGGAATGAGAGAATATGATGTTACAGCCACACATCATTTATGAGTATAGATAATATAGATATTCTTTTGCCAACTCACCATGTCAATTGTCATCTCAGTACAAAATTGCTTAGGTGGCAAACATCTTTGTTTAGCAGCAATACCACAATTGAGTGGTAAGTGCACATTGGTTTTTTCTGTTTACATGGCTAGTGGGAATCTCTTATTGTAACACGAACTTTGTGGAAATAATTTGTGCAAAAATTGAATTTGCCAAAATGAGATTACTAAGGATAAGTGGCTACGTTACATTGCACATCAGCTAGAAGAGTCCCCAGAGGCAAAATTATCCAATTTGTTATGTTGATGTGTCACCTTTCCAGCATGTCGATCACCTTTTCTTTCTCGGTCCTTCCTCAAAACACTTCTCAAATGTTATGTAATTACCAATCCATTGGTGAAATAAACTGGAAAGAACTTGATATGTATTTCGAGGACTACTATCAAATGACTCCATGGGAGGTTGGGGCAGTGATGGATTCCTCTCCACCTGGCTCACTTTAGAGGCATCTTATATGTTACTAGAGATTTAATGGTAGCAGTTATTGTTTACACTTATAATGGAAGTGATCCAAAGGACATTCATGCTACATGTTATATAAATTGGCTGCCTACCACATGTAACTGAGCTTGAGCAAAACTAGTTACTTTGTGATGCTTAAAGTGCCAATTTTATGCTTTCCAGGTGGGACTAGCTATGGTGGTGGTTGAAAGTGCAGTTACATCAATATACATTTGTTATGCAGAGGATCCGTTGCTGATTAACAGATGGGATGCTGAATTCTTCAACCAATTGTCAGAAACACTACACCAGCGTCTGCAATATAGGAGCGCACGAGCTAGGGAAGTACTCGCTCACAATCGGCTTGATGGAAGCATACAAGACGTACCATCTGTTTGAAATGTTACACTTATATGCGAAATAACACTGTATATTCCTTTTTTTTATTTATAGTAAAATAGCTATAAGAAAGGCATATTTTACTTTCACTTGGTTATTGATCTTTTTTTTTTTTTTTTTTCAGTTTTCACCACCGATATTTTAATTTTGTCCGACTAATCTGATTTGAGCATTTGGATACTGACGTTGCGGTGAAATCTGAAGTAATTCTAGGGCGTGCTCCCTTGTTTGGTGGCGTATGTTGATGTCCCATTCATGCACCGGAACAGATAATGGGTGATACACGATTTTGATGTCACGAATTCGAACAAGTATATCCTAGTCTAATGTTGTGTATAGTGCAAAATAAGTGTCGTTCAAATATATTATACTATCAAATATAAATAAACCTAATCTAAATTAGACAAATTAAATTAGAGATATGAAATTATTAGAAATAACTAAAAACAAAATTTAAAATATGAAATCTTAAAATATCGATTTTATCTATTTTTAATCTCTTACACAGTTAAATAATTTTGATCCCTAAATTCATTGGTTAATAAATTATTATTGATAATGACAGATTTTCTTAAATTAGATTCATCAAATAGTAATGCAATGAATCACTAATTCGACTAGCAAAAACTCAATGATTATGCAATTTTGATTGGACTGAATTGTATTATATTCTATAGATAATCTGTAATTTAGGGTTTGCCTTAAAACCTCACACATGAAATTAATCAAATAGTCATACTTATAATATCATATAAATTTTATTGTTTAAACTAATATCTTGCAATTGTATTGGTCATGCATATATTTAATTTTAAATCATGCAAAATGCAGATCCAAACGTTTTAAAATATTAAGTTCAATAATAAAATTTTATCAAAAAATAATCATATCAATAAAACTCAAGAAAAAAAAATTAAATTAAGCCATGAAATTAATTAAAATATAGAATTTATCGAGTTTTAAAAACAAAAAAAAATTAACTAGATATCGAAAAACAAAAGAAAATAAAATAGAAGTCATTACAACCTTTTTACATGTGACGAAGGAAGTCAAAGTCATCCTCAATAATGAGTTATGGCTGCTAGGGTTGCAAAGTGGTGGAGGAATGAGAGAAAATAGAGGAGGATGTGTGAATACTGAGTGATACTCGTCGTTGTCCCATTAATGTTATATATATATAGGAAACTACAACCCTAAAAATTTTGGAAACTTGATACTCTACTTTGAATTGGAAACATGCCATTGTTGAGATAATAAGGATCTCTTGCTTCCCCATAAATTTGGAAAATTCATTGTTATCTTGATATTAAAATAAATTCTGAAATTATTAGCGACTCAATTTCTGAATTTTCAGCACTTAATTTCCTTTTTCAATAGAAACTTGACTTCTCGCATTGTAGTAATTTCGACTCAATTTCGAATATGCTCCTATATGAATTAACCTCTAAGGTTTTCACAAGATTTGTAGGGTTTGAAGTCTTATTTCCAATACCGCAAGAATCACCTCGATCGGATGTCGAAACAAAAAGTTATGTCCAAAATACTGAATGCTATTTGTCTAGTCCAAAAATGGAATGTATACTCCATATTTCCTAATTTATTAACTATGAAATAAATCAGTATAAAATTATAAAATATGATTTAAAATAGTCCTAAAGTTCATAAATAAATGTTAAAAAAATATAATTCAAATATATAAAAATATTATTATCAAATACCCCCACATTTGAATGTTTGCTTGTCCTCAAATAAAAACAAATTTCTTCCTAAATTAATTCAATTTTTCCAAATCCCAAACCAAGTGTACGACGAATTCAAATCGGAAATACAATCAAGACAATCAATATTTCATAGTATTCAGTACTAGAAAAAACTGTTACATCTCCTATAGTCTTATCAAAATAAAAAACAACGCAAAATTCAAACACTCTTACAATTGGTTCCCTCAATACAAAGAGAAATATGATAAAGGAAATAAAATTTGACTATTTTATGCACTTGATTTTATGAAGGAATATGCATATCACTTAAATCAATACAATGAGATGATATTACCATAAATTTACTAATATATCAAATTTTCATCACTTATGTATATAAATCCATACACCAATCAAAAAATCTTTTATTTTGTTATAACAGAATTATGCTAAAAAGTAGAATAATGAGTAAAGATGTTGGGTTAAAAATAATTTATTAAAAATACCTAATTATCAAGACATAACATTCTTTATATCAAGACAATAAAACAATAACTTCAACAGTTTCTCATTCCAAAATATGTAAGGTACTCTAACTCCGAATATGTAGTGTGTTGCTAATCCAAAATAAAGAGTGTAAAATGGAACTCCACTATAAAAATAACAATGAATGAATAATACTTTTTCTTAATTTTTTCTTTTTTTTTTTCAACCAGCATTTTTTTCTTTTTTTGTTTTGAATTTGACTTTTTTTTAAACTAAAAAAAAAATGCCTAAAAACATATGTGAAACTCCAACAAATATATAAAAAAAAACATAATGTCTAAGAACATAATACTATGCTATTAACTGTAAGTATATTAGTAAATTTGGATTCAAAATCTAAAATTTGAGAAAAAAAATAGGTTATGGGACAAAATTATGTGGGTAATTCAAGAAAAAAAAAGTTTAGATTCAAATGGGTTAACTAAGGGATAAAAATTGTTAGTCATGGTATTTTTTTTGAAAACTAAAACTGTGTAAATCTCTGTGTCTTAATCATTTTGATGCATAACAATCAAGAATGTGATATCAAAATGTATAACAAAACAAGTTTTAGAATGACCAGTTTACGTGTGATATATGCTTAACAAGAAAAATAATAACAAGAAATTGCTCTTTAAAACTCAATTCTCCACTTAGGTAAACTTTTGTGTCGAACATGCATTTCTTTCAAATCAACCATAAAAAGATTAACAACTAATCAAACACAAAATAACCACTAATATCAATCATTTTTCATACAATCCAATTTAAAACAAATAACACACAAGAATTACTTGAGAAAATTTAGTAGGTATGGAAAAATTTCAGTACAACTTTAAAGAACCAAACAAAAATTCAACACTCAAGTTTCTTTAAAAAAAAAATAGCAACCTATATATGTTCCCCCGCCCCCCACACTTAAATTAAGTATTGTTTTCAATGTGCAAGATGAATGATAAATGAAATACAAGAAAGAAAATAGAACTCCCCTAATAAAACCGATGAACTTGGGTTGCTTCCCAATAAATGCCATTTTTTAAAAGTTTTTGACTAAACATAATTTCCTTATTTCAATCTGGCTCATAAATATTCACGCTATGACCATCCATGGTATCTTGCCATAATTTTGTCATTCCCTTATCAATTCGAGCATTCTCAGATGTCTCTTGCTCTTCCTCCAACTTATTGAATTTTAACTTTCTTTCTTTACCTGCATGAAACCATCTCTTTGATTTAAATTCATTTAAATTCACACCCAAAACAGCACATGGATCAACATATTCATTGTTTAGAAAATCATATTTGACATGCGATGAACTGATAATGCAATTTTCAATAGAATCATTTGAATAAAAGACATTAACATTATGTTCAGCAATCTTTTTAGTACAATCAATCATAAAAATCTCTTGTTTATCAAAATTTTTCATGAGATGAAAAATATTAAATTTAATTTTTTCTTCATTCACTCTCAATTAACTTTCTAGGAGAAATATCAATCAAGACACTTGTAGTGGCAAGAAAAAATCGACCAAATATCAATGAAATACTCTCATCATTTTTATCCGTATCCAAGACGATAAAATCAATAGGAAAGACGATAAAATCAATAGGAAAAATAAACTTATCAACCTTAATAAGCATATTCTCAAATATATCTCTCAGATATTTAACATTCCTATAAGCTAATTGCAATGAAATATTGGTTGGTTGATATTCTCTTAATCCTAACTTTAAGAACAGATAGTATGGCATAAGATTGACACCAGCACCAAAATCATACAAAACATCAAAAAATTCAGTAGAGCCAATAGTGCAACAGATAGAAAAATTCTCTGAATCCTTTAGTTTCAGCGGCAACTTTCTTTGTAAGATTTCAAAACACTCCTTCGTGAGCTGGACCATCAGACTTCATCCAGCTTCCTCTTGTTGGAGATCACATCTTTCAGAAACTTCCCCATAACTTGGCATATGCTTGATCGCGTCTAAAAGAGAAATATTAATATGCAGTATTTAAAAAACTTCTAAAAATTTTTCAAATTGTTTTTCTGCATTAGCTTATAAAAGATGAACAGGGAAAGGAATAGGGAGTTTACATTTACTCAAAGAATTACTTTCCTATTTTGGTTCTGATACCTTGGACTTCTCATTAGTGGATTGTGACTGTTTGATTTCTTTCTCAACCTATTGATTATCTTCTCCATCCTTTGTTCGAATCAACTCTTCCTGCAATTCTTTTCCGCTCCTCAAAGTGATTGCTTTTGCTTGCTCTCTAGGATTTTTCTTAGTATCAGTAGATAGTTTACCTCGTATGCGAGAATTAAAGGTGTTAACTAATTAATCAATTTTATTTTCAAATCTCTCAAACTTTTCATTTGTTACTGTTGCCAATCATTTGATTGCCAACTCCCATAATGCCTTATTTTCTCTTTGTTGTGGCTGTGGATTTGAGTTAAATCCTAGTAGATTATTTGGTCTTTATGGTGTCCTTTGACTCCATGAAAATCTGGAATGGTTTCTCCACTCAAAATTGTATATGTTTGAGTAGGAGTTATTTTAAGTTATGCCAAAATTAAAAATATAATTCGCTTGTTGTACTTGCGGATACTCATAAGACATGTGAATAGATTCACCATAAGAATTACAATATAAGATTTGATTAGTTACAAATTAAGTTGATTAGTTTTCATACAATTAATCAAAGAGTCAATTTTCACGTTAAACATGAAAAACTATCAATTTCATACACACCAGCTCTCTGCCTAGACATCTCACACTCATTAGACCAATCGTACTAGTTTGAAGCCATATCATCCAATAATACACATGTCTCATTATATGATTCACTCATGAATGCACCTCCAAATGTAGCATCAATAACAGACTACCATAAAAGGTTTGCAAAACTAACCAGTTAGGTATACCCTGATGTGGGTATTTTCTAATCAAAATTTTAAAACGTTTCCAAACACTATATAAAGATTTAATATCAAATTATCTAAAACTAATAATATTATTATATAACTTATAGTTTTACCAGATAGAAAATATTTAGTTAAAAATGCTTGAAACAAATTTTTCCAATTTGTAAAATAATTAAGATGGAATGACATACCTTTACCTTTTCCCAAAGAGAGAAGGGAACAACCATAATCTTATGGTGTCAGGGCTAACTCCATTCAATTTGATTGTATCACAAATCCCCAAGAAGTTCTTCAAATGGTTGTTAGGGTCATAAAAGTCTCTCCTTCAAACTTATTAGCTTGCACCATGCCAATAAGACTAAATTTTAATTCAAAGTTATTTGCTTCCACAGGAGTTTGTGTTTGCTAATTTGAACATCTTGAAATCTAGGAATAAAATACTCCTTCATAGCTCTGTTCTTTAGATCCATTATTTCCTCACATTCCTTGGCTTCTCTAATTTGTCTACAAAAGGTTGTCAAAGTCTTCTCTATATCAGAATCAAAATCAGTTAGGTTAAGACTCATTGATCTCAACGAGACGCTGTATGAACACAAAAGTAAGTTAAAATTAGATCTCTAAAATAAATTACAAAAAATACTCAAACAAATCTAGATTACCTATATAAAAGTAAAAATCACAAAAATATGACAAACTAATACACAAAAAATACCTAAATAATTAATTGAAAAACTGAAAAATCATGAAAAAAAAGAAAAATCAATGAAAATGAGGGAATTTGACTAAGATAGGATGGTATCCATGGCAAAGCAATGGGTTTTGATCAGCAAGTTGAAATCCTTTGGAACAAGTGGTCGCTTAATTCTAAATTTGAAAAAATTTTCGAACTTTGAAAATTCTCACCAAATTTCAAAAAATCTAAATCTTAAAATAGCAATTGTGTAGCCTTAACCCTAATCTAAGAAAATAAACAAGAAATATTAAAGTTCAATCTCAAATCAGATTATTCTGGTTGATATATCAAAATATCCCCCGTAACGGCGCAAAAAACTTAATACGCGATTTTAATATTATGAATTTGGGTAAATATACTCCAGTCTAATGTGTGTATAGTGTGAAATAAGTGTCATTCCCATAAGAATATATATTGTACTATCAAATATGAATAAATCTAATCTAATTTGAACAAATTAAATTCGAGATGTGAAATTATTAGAAATTATTAAAAACAAAATTTAAGATACAAAACCCTAAGATGATAGAAATCATAATATGATGAAAATCCTAAAATATCGATTTTATATATTTTAACCTCTTACACGATTGAATATTTTTTATCCCTAAATTCATTGGTTAATAAATTATTATTGATGATGATAAATTTTTCTAAATTAAATTCACCCAATAGTCATACAATAAATTGTTAATTCGACTAACTAAAACTCAATGGTGATACAATTTTGATTGGATCGAACTGTATTATGTTTTACGGACAATCTGTAATTTAGGGTTTCCGTTAAAACTTCACCCAAGATTGATCCAATAGTTATACTCATAATATCATATGAATTTTATTATTTTGACTAATATCCTGTAATTATATTGGTCATATTTGCATTCAATCTCAAATCAAGCAAAATATGGATGTAAACGTTTTGAATCATTAAATTCAACAATAAAATTTTATCAATAATAATCATACCATTAAAACTCAATTGAAAGAATTAAATCAAGATATGAAATTAATTAAAATATAGAATCCATCAAATTTTAGATATAAGAAATTTAGTTAGACATTGAAAAAAAATGAAAATAAAATATAAGTCATTACAATCATTTTGTACATTACGAAAGAAGTTGAAGTTGTCCTCAATAATGGGTGTTGGCCGCTAGGTTTGCAAAGTGGTGGAGGAGTGAGAGAAAATAGAGGAGGCATGAATAATGAGTGATACCCATGGTTACCCTATTAATGCTATATATATCGGAAATTATAACTCTAAAAATTTTGGAAACTTGATATTTGACTTTGAATCGGAAATCTGCTATTGTTGGGATGATAAGGATTTTTTTTCTTTCTCATAAATTTGGAAACTTATTTGTTATCTTGATTTTAGAATAAATTTTGAAATTATCAACAACTCAATTTCCAAGTTTTCAACACTTAATTTCCTTTTTAAGTAGAAACTTAACTTCCAGCACTATAGTGACTTCAATTCAATTTTCGGATATGTTCCTGTATGAATCAAGTTCTAAGATCTGGATTTGTAGAGGTTGAAATTTTTTTTTAACGTCGCAAGAATTACCTCAATCAGGTATCGGAATAAAAAGTTATATCTAAAATACTGATTGTTGTAGAGTATGCTCCATGTTTTCTAATTTATTAATCACAAAATAAATAAATATAAAATCATAAAAATAGTTTAAAATAATTTTAAAGTTTATAAATAAACGTTAAAAAAATATAATTTAAATGTATAAAACTGTATAAAAATATTATTATCGATGGCAAATCATGTTAGCCGCTTTCAGAGGTTATAGACTTTTTTCACACAACGTGAAGTACCTCTTGTCAGTCCTTGGCATGCCATTCTGCGATCTGAATAAGGGACCTTTGCAAGGCACTTGATATGGTATCCCGGATGTTCCTTGGTGTAGGTTCAAGCGGCAGAGCTGCTTTTTGGCATTTGTTGGGTATCACATAATTCTATTGACTTCCAATAGTGATCTCTCAGCTTTTCTGGACTTTAAGCATGAAATACTGACATATTCAAATCAGAAAAAACTACCCTGCTAGAAGATCGAAGGACAACCTAGCACATTGGCGAAACTTAAAATTTATAGAAGAACAAAATATTACAAGATTGTATAATTTTTAAAGGGTAGATAATATTTCAATTATAATTTTTAAATTATATATATTTGAAGCAGCTCCCTTGGCTCAGCATGGACTGGGGGTCTTCATTTGCATCCGCTACTCGCAGTACCAGCAATCTCATATTGACCAGAAGATGGAGGAGCACATTCACTTCTTTTCTAGGGAATGCCGTGAATCATAAGACGCTCATTTTCAGGTGGGTTTACACTGAAGTGCAGCCTCGGACCTTATTTCTCAATCAAGTTTAAGGTCCGACCCCAATACAAACGTGGAAACTAAACTAGTACAAACCGTCTGGTGAGTTTTCAATGTTCATCATACCCCTCTGAAATTATGGAAAACGCATAGTTTTGGCTTTTGTGATGAACATTTAAAGCTCCTTTTATCACAAGAAGAGTACGAGTTTTGGCTTTTGTGATGAACATTTAAAGCTCCTTTTATCACAAAAAGAGTACGGTATTGTATTAAAATAATGTTGGTGATTGCAGCGAGAGAGAGAGAGAGAGAGAGAGAGAGAGAGAGAGAGTGTGTGCGCGCGCGCGCGCCTCCTGTCAGGAGTCTATGGAGGGCATGCTGTGGCGTTGCTTCTGCACAAGCAGGGTGCAGGGCTTGCTTGAAGAAAACATATACACACACCCACCCCTTTTATTTTCATTTAATAATTAGGATTGTGGCAGAACAATAAAATTTTTGTTTTTGTCTTTTATATGCTAATGCTACTGTAGTAAGACATCGATTTCCATTGTCAAAAGATCTCATCACCATCTCATCATTTTCCCCTAGTCATTTCTGCATCAAGTCTCTGCAATTTGAGGCGGCGAGTCTTTCGAAAACCATATAAGAAATTCCAGTGAGAGAAGTCGGATGCTAATTTGTCCATGGGCCGGGAACACTGCTTATTCCCCACGCGCAAGTGGTGCCCCCTGTGCTACCGTAGGGTACCAGCGCCATTATCACCCGTTTGTTTGGGTTAATTACTTGTTTAATTCCTGAATTTTATATAAAATTTATAATTAAATCTTTAAACTTCAAAATATGACGATAGAGTACTCAAAGTTTAAAAACTGTAACAATTTAGTCCCCGTCAGTAACAGTGTCATATTAGCTGTTAACTGCTAAGCTGAACTTACATGGCAAATGATGTGGACAAGTGAAATTTGATGTGGTGAGACAGGTGGCGAGAGAAGATGATATAGCAGTTGACACGTTAGCACATCCTGTCATTAGATCTCATCTATATATATCTTATCCCTCTCTACACCTCTATCTCAGAAAGTTTCTTTTCTATATATCTCTTATATCTCTCTACCCCTAGTCATTCTATCATCAGATCTATCTCTCAGAATTTAGATGAAACCGAATGAGACGAGTTGGTCTTCCAACTTAGTCGATTTCAATCTCTCTCTTTCATGTCTCTCAATGGAGATAAAATCGAAGAAGCCATTCTCTCTCTCTCTCTCTCTCTCTCTCTCTCATCTTAATCGAGGGAGAAGACACAAATCAAGGTTGAAACCCCTTCGATGTAATTTTCAAGAAGAGATGTGAGATGAAGGAATGAGACATTTGTGAAGTGAGAAAAAAAATACCATGGAAATAAGCTTGGAACTGAAATTGAACCGCCCCAAACAGGACCATTTTAGAACCGGAATCGTATATCCGCTTCCAGTTATGACTAGTCTCCTTCTAGGCTTTAAACCAGTGGGGCGGTTCGGTTCCCAGCCATGGCCAAGGTTAGCACTATGCAGAGAGATCGGTGGTACTTGCAAATTTCTGTACTGTATAATAAATACACTTAGCTCTATTCTAATAGAGTTTGAACAATGATATGTTAAACCACATAAAGAATTTTTGTATTTTATAAAAAATATAACGAAAATTAACAGCCTAGAATTGAGATTTTCTTATTCCAATCAACTATAAATTTGAAAATAGATACTAATACTTTTAATTAAGATATTGAATTTTAATTTTTTATACGAAAAAAATAGATATTAGAAAGATTTATCTTTTAATTCAATTCGATTAAAATTGAATTAAATATATTATATTGATGAGATAAATTACTTGATGTTCATAATAGTTTATAGGACAAAGGAGATAGGTGTGCAATAAAAAAATATAATATATTTAATTAGTAGAGGTAGAGACAAAATTAAAAATTATTTCATCTTTAAAATAATCTAAATTTTTTAACCTCTTTTTTTAGGAGACAGTAACAGAGGCAAAAAATTTGATGATTTATTTTTCTAATTTTACCTTCATAATTTTTTTAATTTAAATTTTGCCTCGTTTCTTTTGTAATATATTGTCGCCGATTTTTTATTTTTGATTTTAGTATTATTGCTTGATCATCTTTTAATATTTAAAATTTTATTTCGATTAATCTAAATTAATCGTTATATTGTTTTTTCAATGCTAAATGCTAAAAGAGAGTTAAACTCTTTGCTTTGTTCATCCCAATTACGTAAAAAAATGTTGATGGTGTTTGATCTCTTCCATCACGTGCTTCAGACCAAAAAGGCCATTTTAAGAATGGGAACCGCCCGGGTCCAAGTTGGTCCAAGGTTAGGCGGGCCAAGAACGAGGATTCAGAAAGTGAGAATCACGCGGGTGACGGAGAAGGGTAGGGAGGGGAGAGAGCATTAGGCGAACGAAGACGTTGGGAAGCTAAAATACCAAGTCAGAAGGGCAATAATAAAAGGAGAACGCAGAAGCAGAGGCAAAGGCAGAGTGGTTTAAATTGAAAAGAAAGGTATTACTGCTGCCACTGCCCTCCTACTGCTACTGATACGCTATCCCTGTTGACAAAGATTGATCCAGATTTTCCTCTCCTCCATCCCCACCACTCTCTCTCTCCCTCAACATAACTCTCCAACGTGTACATCTCAATTGATTCCTTCTTCATACCATGTTTCTTTTAGCTAAAACAGAGAGAGAGAGAGAGAGAGAGAGGATGGGTGAAGCAACTATGATTTTAGCTTAAGCTTGGAGGATTATTTTGTTTTCAAGGAGCTTTTGCCTAACCGAAAAAATGTTTTGCAACTCGTCTTACTTTCTTCGGTATTTCTTCTTTCTTTCATTCTCTCTTTACTTTTCTGTTTCATGGTACAATGCTCCTTTGATCCTTATCTTCGATTTTTATTTTTTTTATTTGGATTAAGTTGAAAAAATGGGTATGCTCAGAGAAAATCTTTTCTCTGTTTTCGAAAGTAAGAAAATTTCAGTTTCTGTTTTGCTAAACATGTATTTGGTGAACAGGGACGATGAAAATAGTCGCAATCACTCACGTTTCTCGGACTTGGGGGAGCTTGATCATCCCACTGGATTCCCTCACGACGATGCTGTTGATTTAAGCCGAAGTATTCTCTCTCTCTCCCTCTCTCTCTCTCTCTCTAAATCTTTTAATTTTTCGTGTGGTTGTTGAACCATTAACATTCCCCAACTACTGTTTCTTCTTCTGATTTCTTTTCTGCCCTCTTTTCGGTTTTCGAATTGGGAGCAGATTCTATTTATAATATGAAGCCCGACGATGTCTCCATTGTTTCTAACATTAACCTCGGTGGCTTGAACTCGGTATCTCTCTCTGTCTGTTCATGTATACCTTTTCGTGTGTTTTACTAATTTTTTGGTTTGAAATTTTTTAAAGAGCATAGAGATAGGAGTGGGGGAAGGAGTGGAGGTGGATGCAAGGCCATTGATGTTCCAAAAGGGTGCAGGAGTGGTGACTGTGGCTTCATCTGCTCCTTTGGGAAATGGGAATTTTGAGAATTGGGCTGAATCTGCTATTGCTGACAGTCAACAGACTGACACTTCTACTGATGTTGAAAATGATAATAAAACCCAGGTCTGCCTCCTTTTCCCCCTTTTTTTTTTTTTAAATTTTTTGTGAATTTGTTAGTTGCCAGAAAGTAAAGTTGCGACTTTGAATTCGGTTTACTTCTATTTTCTGAATAATTCTGGAGTTTTTGCATTTGTAATTTTAGCATAGAACAAGTTGCTCTCTTTTTTATAGGGTTGACTTATAATTTGGGGGATAATTTGACGTTTGTATGTTTCTTTAATATCGTGGTGATAAGTCTTGAAAATATTTACGAGGGTTTAGCTGGAACCTACAATTTCTAATGGCTTTTCAGCAATGCTGAACCTCTTTTTTGTGCGCTTAAAATGTGGCTAAAAACAACTTTAGGAAGTAAAGTAGGAACTTTGTATTGGGTAGCTTTCAATTTTCTGAATTCTTTTGAAATTCAGATATTAGTTTATCAGTACGAGGATTGTGGTGATAAGTTTGCAAAAATGGATGAAGAGGATTTAGCTGGATTTAGGAATGCAGTATGTCAATAACCACTCTGAAGATGACAAACAGAAAGGCATGAAAAAATTGAGGGTTTCTGACTTGGATCACATTCTTCACCTCCACTTGTGCAATGTCAGCTGGGACCCATTAAATCCTTTTGTTTGTGTGATGGAAGTCTACTCTCCAAATGATACCTTTTGGCCAATAATTTCTAGATTGACCTATTTGGTTTGCAATAGGATTTTTCAAATCCGACAACAATGTTCTGTTGAATATCAAACGGCTCGTCGTTAAAGAAAACTGGTCCATATGGTGGGGTATGCTCCACTTTTAGCTGTCACTTCTAGTTGAGCTCTTACTCTGTTTAGTTGACGGATAATGACGAAATTTGACTGTGTTGGGTCCTGAAGTTGTTTCTTTTCCTGTAGTTTCACGGAGCTCATCATGGAGCTATTGTAGTTGTGGATTCCATGGATCATTTGAACAGGAGAACCGGTGACCAGAAGGTTTAGAAATCAATATTTTAGCTTCTAGCTACATAAACTAGTTGCCTGTTCGAAGGTTAACCCGTTGTCTTGTATTGTAATTTTCTTAGACGCTTCGTAGACTGGCTCAAAATCGAGAGGCTGCAAGGAAGAGTCGTCTTAGAAAGAAGGTATCATTTCCTTGCACTCTATTAGCCAAAATAAACTAAGCATGAAACTTTCCCTGATTTGGTTTGGTTTGTTTGTGCCTATGGACATGACCTTTGGCATTATAATGGCTTTAGTATTTTTTATTACATGTCATATACAAATGTGGCATGATGGAATTGATGGGGTAATCTAGTATATTCCAAGCATTAGCCTAATTGTTATTGTCCCCGTCCTTCTTGCTGAGTTTGTGGTATTTTAGGTTCTTATGTGTAATGGGTATGATGCATTTCCTGGTTTTTGTTTTGGATAGGCATATGTTCAGCAGCTGGAAAATAGCAGGCTTAAGCTTACTCAGCTAGAGCAGGAGCTTCAGCGCGCACGGCAACAGGTGTAGAAAATTCTTCCTCCTCACTTGGGAAGCGGTTCATCATTTTTGATTTACATGAGATTTAATTTTGCCTTTGTGATATCTTCCAATGCAGGGTGTTTTTGTTGCAACAGGATATTCAGGGGATCAAATTCATGCATTAGGAGGAAATGGTTAGTGTTCATGTTTACTTTGTTGGTGGTTTACATCTGTAAGTCAATTTGGTTAAGGTGATTGGGCTTTTTGCTAACTCTAATTGTTTTTTGAGTTGTGCAAGAAATTAATTAGAAATAATTAGCCCCACTGTTTGGAGTGATAGGGTATGATTGAAATTGATTGGTATAGCGTTGCCTCCTTTACTGTCATCCGCTTCTACATCCTGAAAATGACGATTATTATTGTGTTTGCATAGCAGTTTGACGACTTTCTATAGAAACTGATGTAATCTTCTTAGAGAACTGTTAAGGATTGTTTGAATTGTTGTTACTTGTTTTTTCACTCCACAGTCTTTGTCTGGTCCTCTTGATTTCCTTTCCAATTGCCATTCCCAGCATAAACTTTGCCATTTGTTGCAAGATGAGGCTACTTTCAACCGGCTATAGATATTGCTGCATGCTTGTGCATCTATTTATGTTCACTTACTTTATGTTAAATGTCTTTCTGTTTCACATGCTTTACCTTTTACTTTTATGTAAAGAAGGTGCTTTCAATGCTGTATTGCAGTCTAGGAACTTATATTGTGATTTTCATGGTATTGTGAGAGGCAAAATATTGCTGGGGTCCTCCACTGGCTATTTCGATGCTTTGTCCTTTTTTTTTTTAGTGTAACCTGCTTTATCATTTTATTTTTTGGTGATCAAGAGCAAACTATCTTGTCCATAAGCCGTACATTGTCATTCATAGCAGAAAGGGACTAGTAATGCTTTTAATTGTTTGTTCATTGAGTCTTGCCCAGAGGAGCAATTTAAGCTTTTGCCATCTTGTCTTTAATCATGGTGGTCCCTCGCACTTCCATGAGGCTATTGTGAGAAAACTTCCAAGGGCATCTGTTTTACATGCTTGCATGCAGTTGACTGAATTCCCCTGCTTACCAAATTCTCTTCTCATGACAATGTTTTCAGGAGCCTTGGCCTTTGACATGGACTATGCACGATGGCTTGATGAACATCAGCGGGTGATCAATGAGCTTAGATCTGCTGTAAACTCTAATATGGCTGACAATGATTTGCGCCTGCTAGTTGATGGTGTGATGACTCATTATGACGAAGTATTTAGGCTAAAGAGTTTAGGTGCAAAGTCGGATGCATTCCACATGCTTTCCGGCATGTGGAAAACACCTGCTGAGAGATGTTTTATGTGGTTAGGTGGATTCCGATCCTCTGAACTTCTCAAGGTGACAGACTTGAGCTAATATCTTCAATTTATGGCTTGTTTCAGCAAGGATTAGTAGATCTATTGATTGACCTTCATAGTCCTTTTTTTTTTCTTTTTCAAATTTCAGATACTTGGGAACCATCTTGAACCTTTGACAGATCATCAATTGATGGGCATATGTAACCTGCAGCAGTCATCTCAACAGGCGGAGGATGCCTTGTCTCAAGGGATGGAAGCGTTGCAGCAATCTCTTGCAGAAACTCTCTCTTCCACCCCTCTTGGCCCTACAGGTGGTTCAGGAAATGTTGCAGACTACATGGGTCAAATGGCAACCTCCATGGGCAAGCTTGCTACGCTCGAGAATTTCCTTCACCAGGTAATTGAACAATTTCTTTTTTTTATCTCAATAATCATAGAAACTATACAAGTGAGACCTTCGGTTAGGGATAAGATTATTGATTGGAAAAGGTTGGTGTGAATAATCGGTGAACTCTTGGTGGGGTGATGTGTGGTATTGTTGATAAAATATATCCTTGTGTCCCTTCTGTGTAGGCTGATCTTCTGAGGCAGCAGACTCTGCAACAAATGCATCGAATTTTGACCACGCGTCAAGCAGCCCGTGCCCTTATTGTAATCAACGATTATCTTTCACGTCTCCGTGCTCTGAGCTCTTTGTGGTTAGCGCGCCCTAGGGATTGACATAGCCTTCCCTATGATTGAACCCCGCTGATGATTTTGGAAGGAACTAATTAATGACCAGTGGAATTTGAGTGGTTAACAGTCGGGTGGAAGAATCACAAAATTCACCTCTCTAACAAGAAGTTGATCAAGGCTCACGAACCTTACTTTTTACCATGGTTAATAAATTTTGACCGCCTTTTTCTGGAAAGCTTTATATGGATACGGAGATGGGTAGGGTTTTGGGTTTCAGTAATGACTTTGTTGTGTGGTGGCCTTCAGTTATCCTGTAACTTATGCATCCTGTTCCGATGCTTAGCCACAATGTAATCACTTTCGTGCAGTGTGAAATTATGCTTGGTTATTTACTGATAGCCAAGCGATGGAATTTGCACCATATGATTTATTTAGATTGAAAGGCGAAATGTCGTGGATGGAATTTGCATACTGGAGGGGAAATGTAACATCTTTATAGTCTTTCTGTCTAATTGCTTTATTACAATTAAAGGGATTGCCAGTTTACTTTGTAGAAGAATGAATTGCCAGAAGTATGCCATACAGCTTTAAGTTTTTACTGCCAATACTTGTGCTTCTCACGATTAATTCTTGTCAAATCTCTTGTATGTTTTGCTCCTCTCATTGTTAAATTTCCCTGCAATTTACCGAGGAAACCATTAACCTCAGTCAGTGTAGAGCTAAAGCAAGAATATCTATTTTGCATCTTCAATCCTGTGGCAAGATCTGCGGTTCAGGAAAGAGTTGATGGGAGGGGGAGGTGCTTCCTTTTTTATTTTTAAATGTTATATATATAATTTAAAAATATTATATTCTCAGAAGTTATTTGCCCCAGAAAATATAATCCTCCATGAATTCATGTAATTCACCCCTTTAATATAAATTTTTAATTTTACCTCCTGGATATACCAAAATCAAATGTCCAGAACAATAGGGCATGAAGGGAAGGCATGCAAATGCAAAATAATAGGTTTATTATGCTCCATATCCCCCAAAAAGGGGGAGTTTTGTCTGAAAGATGGTCTGTTTTAAAGGGAGAAATAGATGGAAAAGGAAGTTTTAGTTTTGTACTTGCATTATAGGTGGAAAATAAGATACCTTTTTTCTGTATTCTTCTAGACTTGACAATGTGAGGAATAAAAACTCCAGTTCCATTGCCGACTTTCCACAAATTCAACATCCAGGGTGGTACTGGCTCTGTATTCTCACTCTCACACCAACTGAAATAGCTTCCAGATTGAGCAACAAAATTGATCTTCAAGTTGTTCCCGCTCCTCTTGTTTGCCTTAACCGCGTTTTCATACTTAGCTTCAAGCAAATCTTCCTCCTCATCCTCTGCAGTCAATAGCAGTATTTGCCTTCTAAGATCAGCATAGAAGGCATCATCTTCATCATCTTCATCATCATAGATTTTACTTTCTAGACATGGGTTTGTGTAGATTTCCATGTTGGATATGTGAAAGAGGTTGAGAGAGAAATGAATTGAATTCGGGTTCCAAGTAAATTGGTTTGCGTAATATATTCAGTCACTAAAAACAAGATGCTTTGGTTAGGGTCAATGAAAGAAACTTATGGTTGGGTGCAATGTCTCCAAATGGATTCAAATCCAAAGAATATTTCTAAACTTGTACGTTAGTTCACGCCTAGATTCTAATTCAATTAATTTTGACATCTGGGCTGTTTTTCTTTTATTATTATTTTTGATTAGATTCATAGTGTTCCGTACAAAATTCCATCATCAAGAGCCAATGGATCGACGGCCGGATGGGATCATTTCTCAAATTTCTGGGCTCCTTTTTTTGGGTTTTCAAAAATTCATACTTTTGGCCCATTATTGCCAATAATGATTATTAGGTAAACTGTAATTTTGGGCATCAAGAATAATGGTAAACCACCCAAGTGATAGATTTAATTCTGCGGTCACTAAATTATTAGTCAAATTCTGTGCTACCATTTGAATTTAGGAATTATCAATTAAGACCCAAAATTGGGCCTTATTTTATTTTATTTTTTTTGGATTTTCAGTAATTGATATCCAGAATTTCGGGAGTCTATTAAAGGGTTGGTTCTCCCGAATTTAATTTCACCATTCTTATGACTCGAATCCAAGATTTATGGTTAAAAAAGTGTAGTG
Source organism: Dillenia suffruticosa (assembly GCA_033439265.1). Lineage (NCBI taxonomy): Eukaryota > Viridiplantae > Streptophyta > Magnoliopsida > Dilleniales > Dilleniaceae > Dillenia > Dillenia suffruticosa. Next base: position 6,644,405 of record JAVTVX010000024.1, read on the forward strand.
TTCTACCATTACATCCATGAGAATTTGGTATTTGGCCTTTATTTTGATAGGGAACAAATGTTGAGCACATATATATTTGTTATTTGATAAAAAGATGAATTTTTTTGAGAAAAATATCACGTAGGTATTTCATTAGACAGTAAATTAGAGAGTAAGCACAAATATTGCCTATTTCGATCCGATCATTAATAGTTTTCTTTCTCGACTTTTGTAAATTCTTTCTCGACTTTTGTAATTCTTTCCTAATTAATATTTTTCTAATAATTTACATCAAACAAGATATTGGATTAGGAAAGACAACAAATGGAATGGAACAGCTAACATCAACAAAGTCCACCCAACAAAAGTTGGGGCTCCATCGATAACGCGAAGCAACAAAGGTTGGATATATCCTTCCTTCTAATTATACTTTATGTTTTTTAAAAAATTGAGATTAAGCAAAAATTTTAATAAATAAGTTATTAACATAATAATAGTTTTAATTTTTATGAAAAATTTAATATATGCGAAAATATCTAATGTTTCTGTCCGAAAAGTTTTTATTTTTATTAAAAGATATTATAAATAAAATAAAATAGGAAAAATTAAAACAAATTAAATCCAGATTACCTAAACAAGGGCTTATGTATGCTACATGGTCAATTGATCATCTTGAACTTGACCGAACTTTATCATATATCAATTGTAGTTAGAAAGACATTTTTGCCATACATGTAATCTAGCCTTGATTTACATTAAGGATATAGTTCTAGCCAACTGAAGGGGGGTCCTCGATTTGTCCACGAGTACAAAATTGCTAGCTTAGCATAAGTGTAATCTCCCTTTTTTTTTCCCCGGTGCTAAACTAATTGTATTTGAATTTATATTCTGATTAATTCGCTTCAAAACTTGTTATGGTTCATTCCAGGCCTAAGACTCGAACCGGAGAGTTTGATTAAGGAATCTAACGCCATAAGTGTAATATAATAAATACACCTTATTAACTGTTTTTATAAATATGTTCAAGTGTTAGTAATTTTTCATTTATTTTGTGATTATGTTATTTTGTGATTAATTTTTATTGTATAATTCTAAAATTTTGAGCGTTTTAATAAAATAAAAAACAAAATCATCGGCACAATAAATTTGGCAAAAATGTGGAAAGAAGTGGGTGAGATAAAAATAAAATAATAAGTACCGGCCCAGGTGGGCTTAACGAAATAATTAGCAATTTTCGAGATTTTTGGTTCCAATTCTAATTTGTTGAAAAAATTACTAACAAAGATATGGCTACAATTTTACCGAATTATGAAAGTCTTGTGACCAGCTAAAGCCTTTATTTATTTATTTTTCTTTTTTAAATTTGGTTTCCTGTCGTCCTAGTCTCCTAGACTCCCACATTATTGGTGGAGGGAGGAGTAATTTTCTCATTATGTTCATTAAAAAAAAAAACCCACTAAAACTCAAATTATTGATATTTCAAATTATGTGTATTTGTGTGACCAATCAATATTTTAATAGCAAGCCTTTGTATAACAAAAAAATATTGTAATTATATTTTGAATTTTTATTAATACTTGTATTTTATGATTTTTGTAATTATATAACAAAAAAATATTATAATAGTGACGTTTTTAACATAAAAATATACATTTTATTCAACTTAAAATTAATTATTCATAATGAGTTATAATTCTCGTAATAATATTAAGAGAGTAAATATATATCAGGAAGAAAAGAAAAACAAAATTTTAGGTTAGCATCCCATGTGCACGCCGAATTCATTGGACTAAGTTGTATGATATTCGGGTTGGAAGTCAAAAGGACACGGATTGCTAATTATTGCTTTTCGGCCCCCACCTCTACTTTTTTTCTTTTCTTTTTTTATAAATAATTATTCTATTATAATTAATACAATCTAAATATTATGATATACATCAAAACTCTCTCAAACCCTTCTTTTGTTTTCTTGGCCTTTGCGAATGCCGAAAAGTTTGACATTTTGGGCTAAAATCCAATTGACATACAATACAACAAATGATCGGCTATCACCCAGTTTTCAAATCCTTCTCAGTCGGCAACGTTTTACTTTTATACTCTTTGAGATTTAAAATTATCAAAATGTTTTGTATATATTATAATTAATCGCATTTTATACATTTTCCTATTTTTATTTTCACTATATATTTAAATGAAACCGTTTTTCTTTTTTTAAATATATTAATGGAAGTGGCCATAAAGTATAGTCTGTATCCTTTTCGTAAAAGTCAATGCAATTATATCTTCTACAAATCTATTAGCAACTAAAATTTTTTGAGTAGATTCATCAAAAGAAAAAAAAAAAAAAAAAAGAAGAAAGAAATGAGCATTTGGATGAGGGTGGAAGTTCAATCACATTTAAAGATAAAATAATACAAAATATTCAAATTTGTCTGAAGTTTAATGTTATAGTTTTGACCATTTCCCTCTAATGTCACGTTATACAATTTGATTCTTATCTTAAAACTTGATTGTTAAGGTAAACAAATCATGAAATTTTAATTTTAAGCTTAATAAAATTAATAAACAATAAATTAAAAGTGGGGTAATTGCGAGAAGTCAACGACGAATTTTTGCCGAATTGTATAAACTTTGAACTTCTGAAATGTTACGCACACAACTGAGTGGAAGAAAAAAGAAGAGATGGGTAGAATACAAAGTCAAGCTCCTCACCCTCAGCCTCAGACCCTTATACAACCGCAGGCACCACCACAACGGCCGCCGCAACCACCTCCGGTACAACAATTTTATCACCCCAGAAGTTCTGTTACTTATCCAAGCCTAAGTCCCAGCACACACCAAGTTAGTAGTAATAATAATGTTGGAGGTGGATTCCAACAAGGTAGTAATCCAATGTTTGTGTCACAACAAAGTTACGGGATGCCCCAAATGGCATTCCAGAATCAGGCCTCTTTAGCACAGGTCAATTCTGTTAACAAGACGGGGTTTAGGGGAACCGAGGCTTGGACTACGGGACTCTTTGATTGCATGCAAGACCCCTCCAATGGTTCTCTCTCTCTCTCTCTCTCTCATTGTGTATGTATAAGATGATTTGACATGCCAAAAATTGTGCAGCTATGATAACCGCTATATTCCCCTGCGTGACTTTCGGGCAGATTGCTGACGTCCTGGACAATGGTCACACAAGTAATCTCTCTCTACCTTCTCTTTTCCTGTTTCTCCCAGCGGAATTTTAGTTACACTTTCCCTACCTTCTATATATATATATATATGGAATTATGAAATGGAAATGAATTCGCAGCTTGTGCAACGAGTGGAATAGTGTATGGGGTGACACCTTGCTTACAGTCAAAAGGGTACAGAAGAAAATTAAGGCAGAGATTTAATTTGGTTGAAGCTCCTGCTCAAGATTGGCTTGTGCATTCCATGTTTGAATGCTGCGCTCTCTGTCAAGAATATCGCGAACTCAACAACCGTGGACTCGAACCTGCTCTTGGTAAGCTACTGATCTTTTGCTTCGTTTTGTTTGATTTTTTACTTTGTTCATATTTTCTGCCTAAATAATTTGAGTCACCCAAAATATCTCTAAATAATGGATTATGATATCTTTCCCGAGGTTGTCCTATCAGCATTTGGACAATGAATAATTAATTTAAAGAAGCAAGAAATTGGTGCTTAAAATCTATTTGGGTGGGGTTTCCATGAAAAGGAAAGGGTTTTATTAATTGAAGATGGTTGAACCCTGAAGAAGATAGCAGAATGTTAGGAAATTACTTATTGTCTTTCTTCGTACAAATTGATTTTTAAGGTAAGGTAAGGAATAAACTGTTGAATGGATTTACTCATCCTTCTTAAATCATGAGATTGAATCTTCCACACACATAGCAAGAATTGACTCATGACCTCCTCTCTCAAATCAAGTGACCGAATCTTTGATTTTTGGAGAGAGATTGGGATCACTTTATTAACATAGTCAATCTCATTTTCAAGCCCCTTGTCTATCACTGCAGATTTACAGAACACAAGAATAAATAAACTGCTTCCATCCCATCTCTGCAGATTTACAGAAAAACCAATCACAACAAACCCTAGATTTAGGTGGACCATAATTCAGAATGCCAAAAAAATTTCAAAAAAAAAATTCAGAAATTTCAAAATAATAATAAAAAAAAAAATCAGAGAAGGGTTGTAGAGTCCACACTTACAGTCACAGAGATGGGTTTGCTGCGGCGGCATGAGTAATAGATTAAAGTGCAATTCTTACATGAATTTGGGTCGAGATTTTCAAATCTTGGGTCTTGCCCATGCTAGTAGTTATTCAAATGTTTTATTTATATCTAAAAACTGACGAGGTTATGCAGTAAAAGATTATACGTTCGATCTGGTGTGAAGCTTAATGCATTTTTAGCAGAAGAAAAATATTTTCTTGCTATTAAAGCCAACCGCTATTTCGCCCGTGGGCATCAGAAAATTAGAGCTAATACTTTTGTAATTTGTCAGTGTGCGATGACTAATGAATGTAACATATTCGAGAAAAGTGAAAGTTTTTTCTTTTCCCTATTTCGAATTAAAATCCATTTATGGGCAGGTTATCATGGGAATTTGGAGAAGCATCAAAGGGAAATGCAAAAACAGAATTTGGCTGCCACGATGCCTCCTGAGAGTCAGAATATGAATCAGTAAGAGGGAGAGAGGTTTTGCCAATCTGGGCTTCCATGGCATACGATTGATCAGTTGACCCTCTCCCAGTGGGTGGTTTTTTTTTTTTTTTTGTGGTCTGGGGTTACCCTCGCAACGCAAGTTGATCGAACGGAATATTTCTCTAAAGTCAGCCTTTTTTATATGTATAAGATTTATAATGTGCTTTGTTTATGGGGGTGTGTTAAAATGAAATTGGGTTTTTTATTATTTGAAGCCGAATAATATTATTCGATTTTGTTTTACAACATTTTATAAACCAAAAATCATTATCATCATCTTCATCATCTTCATCATCATGGTTAATTCAAGTGAAAATGACTCTGAGGAATCCCCGGCACCCTCTGCACCACCGAAGCCACTGCCGCAACTTGAAATTCAAAACCGGTCCGGACCGCTTAACCTGCGGCGACCCCATTCCCCTGTCCCTTGGTCGACCGGTCTGTGTGATTGCTTTGACGACGTTAACAGTCGTAAGTGTAAATTCCTTGCATAAATTTGGTATAATTTTAAAGGTATAAGAACAGCTTACAAAAATTATTGGATCAGAAATTACGACAGTTATAATGCGATTTACCGATTATTAAGAGACCAATCCAAATTTTGCATTCGGTCACATGCCATCCATACTTGACTAATATTCCACCTTTGGGGGCAGGGGGTCGGGAAGTGCATAATGTTTTGAACTTATAGTGTCGTGGCACTTGGAACTTTTTGTTTCTATCTACATTTTACATCCTATTTATAAATGCCACATTTATTATCAACATATGTTTCTCTTTTTGTATACGATGTTATATGAGACAAATGTTCTTTGTTCTTTATTATCAGATTTAATAATTTTATTTTTTAAAAATCAAATCTGATTTGAATCAAATTTAATCAAATTTAACGTGATTATCGAATATTAGTGATTCATAAAAAAGGAGAAAGATTTAAAAGTTTTATCGCAATCAAGTTCCAATACATTGACTTAATTCAATTATTTTATTATGAGATTCCATTTTATTCGAAATAGATACACAATATTCAAACCAGTGACAAACACTATCAATATATCCCATCAATTTTAAAATTAAAAGAAAAAAAAGACTGACTCCCAATTTTAAGCGAATATTCATGGAACCGTACTACCTTTGATTAGGTTGCTTGACGTGTTGATGCCCATGTATAACATTTGGTCGAATTGCTGAAATTGTGGGCAGAGGCTCTAGGGGTAAGATCTTAGCGCAGGTTTTAGTGCAAAATGCATGTGATATTTCCGTGTATTACGTGCTTTTGTTTATGTCGGTGCGCTGTATATCGTTTGGTTGTTGGGTACAGCGAGTGGGGCACCTTACGTGTTGATACCATGCGTGACAGGTTGCTCGTGTCTGTACTTGTGCTTCTATCGGTCCAAATTGAGGGGACAATATTTCTTGGAAGAGAGACCATGCACTGATTGCGGTGTCCATTGTTGTTGCGAGGAATGAGCTTTGTGTCGAGAGTATAGAGAACTTCAGAATCAGGGTTTGGACTTGCCCATAGGTACTCCCTCATAAGTCTCCATATTTGCATGTGTGGAGTTCTTATGAATCCGGATCGGTAAAGTTTAAATGATCATGATTTGTTTAGTTACTAGCTGTATGGATATCAATATCAAATTTTAGAGGTAAATGGTAAAAATTAGAAAGAAAAATGCTTTTCCGCCTCCATTTTTTTTTTTTTTTTTTTTTGAGTCTTCTCGCTTTTAACCGTAGCTTCTTGTGAATGAAACAGGGTGGCACGGGAATATGGAGAGACAAAAACGACTACCGGTAGTTCCTCCAGCACCAGAAAGTGCCATGTCTGGCTAGAACTTATGTTTGCCTAATATTTTTACTAAAATTTGGGGATTCTGTTCCTTGAAGGAATTGTCATATTGATAGTAATCAAATGAATGCCTTCACTACGTTCATCTAATCTTCTACCGAGAAATGCTTGTGTGCTAATCTACCTACCTAGTGCTTAGAAAGCCTTGCTTAACGAAAGCTCATCGAAGATCGAAATCGGAAGGGATTGTCATAATGTCAAAGTCACAAATTATAATTGAAGTGAAATAACATAATTTTTTTTTATTATATCAATCGATAACTAAAATTATATTCTGATTAATTTGATTCAAAATTTATAATGGCTCATTAAAAAGGTTATTCTTTTAACGTAATTTATTCTATACCCAAATCGCGAATCAAACTTAAAATTTTGAGTAAAAATTTTAACGTCATATTCTATTAAATTAATACATCGTTAGTGAAATAACATACAATAATGTTAAAAGGATAAGTTTTAACTCCTAGTTTGATAAACAACATTTAGGGAGGACAACTCTCTTTAATTTGTTTCCTTCCTTTGCCCCTAGCTGTTGTTACATTAGGAAGAACTAAAGTATTTTTTTTCCCAACTTTCACAGCCTTTCGAACATACTAGCCATGTTGCGTGAAAACGAAAATGGAAATGGGTCTCCAATGATGAGTTCCTCTTTCCCAATCCCGTAATTCAGAATTCAAATTTTGTGTTATAAAAAAAATGATAATGAAAATAGAAAAATAAAAATGGATACGAAATAATATGACAAAACAGTATTTTATAAAAATATAAGAAACAAAAATGTAAATAAATGTGTAAATATAAAAAATATAAGGATTTTTATATAAATATAAATATGAAAATGATAGTATAGTTATATCTTATAACAAATATTTAAAATGATCAAATATATAATATTAATCATAATACAATTAATATAAAAAAATAAATATGAAAAAATATGTAACTATGAAAAATTTAATAAATTTTATATAAATATAAATTAATTTAGCATATTAAAATATTTTGAAAAAGTTTTGAAAATAAAAAACATTTTCAAAACAAGAAAACGTAAGTATTAAAAAATTTCCATGCATCATAGTATACTTGTATTTGCAGTTGCACGTGATTTATTAGCTTTCCTTTTTTTACTTATCCACTTGAGTTTTTGGAGCAAGTAAGAGAAAAGGGGAAAGAACATTTGAAGAATAAAGAAGAAAGCAAGAAAGAGCTTAGCCTGTTGCCAATTTGCCGGCACTTGTGTTAGCTGTGAAGATTTATCTCTCAAATCATGATCTTACATGTCTTTCTCCATGGGATATGGGCATCAAAAGATTTGAGGTTTGGGGACGATTGTTTTTCCTGTCAATGTGCAGGCACGTGGAGAAAAAGAAGGAAAATCTTAGCATATAAACAGGATTCCTTAGCTACATGGTCATTTTCATGATAAGGAGACTTTGGTTTTGGACGACAATTTGTTTTTGATTCTCGGACAGAATTCTGCTACATTCTTATCATAACTGACTAGCTTAGACCATCCCTTGAAGAGAAAGCAATTGAAAGTCTACAGTTTTGTTGTTGTAAGCACATTTGAGATTAATATGATTTGCTTACAGGATTTTTTTTTTTCACTATCACGTAATTCACACAAATAAATAAATAAATAAATAAATAAAATAATTTACGAACTTTGTACGTAAAACATATAAAAAATGAGAAAATTTACCTAATAAAAAAGAGACAAGTCTTCGCAGAGAAGGGCTATAATACAAGAGTGAAGGAAGTGGGCATTAGTTGCTGAGGGCTAAACTTTTAAAAGAAATTTTTGTGTATCTTTTAAAAATTATAATTCAAAATATTATTTTCCTAATAGTCATCGTGCTATGTGGTTGGTCTCTAAATAATTTTTTGACTTTACCTATATTAGCTAACTTAGCTATTCAATAATGTTATTCTATAAAAGAGAAAGGGAGAATTTTTTTTTTAATTTAATTATGTGTTCTGGCTTTTTTAAAATGAGATATTTATATAAGAGAGATCTTACACATATCCTGAAAGTGTGGCTTCCTTTGCCTCCTGTTATTTCCAGGATGGGGGCCGGCATGTGTTAGTGGATCTCTCCTCCTCGTATAGAATTATGAATAAGACGGCTTCCTCCTCCCATGGCGTATATAAGTTTGCTAGGGAAATAGTTGTCTCCTTTGGGAACAAAACCTTTTTAACTGTTATGACATTTTTATTAAATGTGCGGATTAAATTTTATTTAAAAATTCTCACAAAATTGAATTTAGAGATTATTATAAAAGTATCATAAAATCTGACTGTTCTTCTATGTGAAAGTAAAAAATGTGTTGGCTCAGAAATTATATAAAAGTTGTTATAGAGATAGTTTAAAACTTATCACAAAAAAATACAATCTATTGTAAGATAGAAGTAGGGCGGAGGATCCATAGAAATTGTCATAGAGACAAGTTAGTTTGAACTATAGAGACAGATTTTTAATTGAAGACTCAGCCCATCAATGTAAGTGTAGTTTGAGTACTACATTTAATCTAAAAATATGTTCAAATAGACATTAATTATTCAATAACTGAAAATTAAAATTGCTGAAGTTCAAATTTCAAATTTTAAAGAGTTAGTAATTTTTTAGGAAGGGAAATGTAATCATTTGCATATATTTAGCCCACTATATCTCTTTGGGTGATTAAATATTTTCAAATTCGAAAATTACACATCAAAAAAGAGATGAAAAACTATAAATTCAAATATTTACAGTATTAAAATCTTAAGAATAAGATGAAGAAAAATATTGATGAACTTAGCTGGTTATTTGAATTTTTAGAACAGAAGCAACATTCAAAAACCATGTTTTTAGAGGGTTTTTGAATTTTCTGTAAGTCCTATCATCTGGACAACTTCAAATCTATTTTTGCAAATTTGAAGAGAGATGCTTAAATTTCAAATTTAAATTTTTACTATTGGTTTTATCTCAAAATATAGAAATTTCAGCACCAAAATCTCATAAGTTTTCTCATAAGTTTTCTCAGAAAAGTTACTATTATCTTGTTGGTAAATTTGGATTGTTAATGTAGATTTTGAAGTCTGAAAAATTCAAAATAAAAGGAGCACGTACATCATGTTTGAAGATAGATATACAAAGACATAAACAGAGACAGTTAACACACAAAAAAAAAATCTTTACAAAATGAATAATGCTGTTCAACAATAGCTTGCCGTGATATGAAAATTTTCTACTGCATTTATTTTCCTTTGTGTTGAGTTTTGTATTGAGTTTTGTAAGATAGTTTTAATAAGAGTTGATATTCTATCACTGTTGGATGAAGACATCTTCGTGTTGAGAAGATCGGAAGTCAATAGTTTGGATTGTATTTTACAACTTCTCATCATAGTAAAAAACTAACAAATTGTTAACTCTCGACTTGATGATCGGAAGAGTGGACGCATAATGTCGAACCACTATAAAATTGAATTTGTCATTTTATTTTCTCTATAGAAATATTTTACATCTAAATGGAATTAGATTAAATTTTTTAAAAGTTAATAAAAAATAATCAATTCAACCTCTCTTCTTGGTTGTTATAGGAACGAACTAATGGTATCATAGCACATACTCTTCTCTATTAAAGAGAGTTCTTTAGAGTAAAAGATCAATGAATTTTCCTTATATATTTGGCTAACCTATCAATAAAACACTCTATTTTGATGGTGCAAACTTTTTCCATCGAAAATGTAGGAATGATACATTTATAAAAGCCACTAATTATGAGATTTAGGAAGTTGTTACCTCTAAAGACATAGACGTAAAAGCTCCAATAATAACCGAATATGATAATAGAATAGTTTCTAACAACTCTAGGGTTAAATACTTATTTCTTTGTGTTATTTCTCCACTGAATTTAATCTTTTTTTTTCATGTTGTACGGCTAAAGAAATTTGGGAAAAACTTTGTATCACTCATGAAGGAACTAGTAGTGTGAAGGAAACTAGAATAAATTTGTTGATGCAAAAGTATGAGTTTTTTTTATATCAGCAAGGAGAAAATATCAAAGATGTATTTAATCATTTTTCTGTTATAGATACAGGTTAGAACCTCCCGCAGAAAAACACAATCTGTTGCATGACAAAAAATATGGTAGAGAATCCATAGAAGTTGTCATAGAGGCAAATTATTTATATAGATTTTTAATTGAAAACCTAGCCCAGCAATGTAAGAGCAGTAGTACTACACTTAACCTAAAAATATGATCAGATACACATATGAATCGTTCAACAACTAAAAATCAAAATTACTGAAATTCAAATTTCAAATTCCAAAGAATTAGTAATTTTTCAGGAAGGGAGTCGTAATCATTTGTATATATTTAAACTACTATATCTCCTTGGTTGATCAAGTAATTTTAAATTCAAAAATTACATATCAAAGAAGGGATGAAACACTATAAATTCAAAAATTTATAGTATTAAAATCTTGAAAATAAGATGAAGAAAAATATGAGTGAAGTTAGTTTGTTATTTGAATTTTCAGAACAGAACAACGTCTAGAAGCTATGTTTTTGGAGGGTTTTTGAATTTTCTGCAAGGGTTGTCATCTAAGCAAATTCAAATCTTTTTTTGCAGATGTTAAGAGAGATGTTTAAATTTTAAAATTGAATTTTTACAGTTGGTTTTATCTCAACATATCAGGAGGAATTTCAGCACCAAAATCTCATGAGTTTTCTTAGAAAAGTTACTACTTTCTTGGTGGTAAATTTGGATTGTTATTGCAGGTTTTGAAATATGAAAAATTCAAGATAAAAAGGAGCACGTTAGGTTTGAAGATATATATACAAAGACAGTCAACATACCAAAAAAAAAAAATCTTTGCAAAATGAATAATGCTGCTCGACAATAACTTACTGTGATTTGAAAATTTTCTGCCACATTTGTTTTCCTTTGTGTTGAGTCTTGTATTGAGTTTTGTGAAATAGTTTTGGTGAAAGTTGGCATTCTACCATTACTGAACGAAATCATTTTCATGTTGAGAAGAATAGAAATCAATAGTTTGGGTTGTATTTTGTAATTTCTTATCATAGTGTAAAACTAATAAATTGTAAGATCTCGATTTGCTCACTGAAAGAGTAGACGTATGCACAAGATCGAATCATTATAAAATCGGATTTGTCTCTCTATCCTTATTTTTATTTTCTACTACATATATTTAGAATGACCATAGAATTATTTTAGATCTAAATGTAGTTTGATTAAATTTTTTAAAAACTAATTAAAAACAATCAATTCAATCCTCATTTTTAGTTGTCATAGGAACCAACAAAGTTGAATATAGATGGCCTCATTAATTCTCAAGTAGTAAGTGCTGGGATCCTCCTTTGGGATGAGTACGGTTTATGGGTTTGGGTTTCAAGGTGAATATGAGAGTTTCAAATTTGTTTAGTGTAGGGTTACATGGAGTTAGAGAGAGATTGCGTCTTTTGAGTCGTACAAAGTTCTTCTGGTTATTCTTGAGATTGACTCGGCTAAGCTAATAATGGCCCTCATATCCAATTTAGTTCCCACACACGTAGTGTGTCGTATAATTTTGGAATGTCAAGAGCTAATCTGTAGAGTTTCGGTGCATCAAGTGCTTTTTGTCTACAGAGAGAGTAATAACTATGCAAATATTCTTATTAGATTATGACCGTCATTCTGCTTTGGATGCATGAGTAAGGGAAAGAGTTTCCTTTATATGTTAATTCTTTTCTCTGTCTCGATGACAAAAAATAAATAAATAATTAAGAAAAATTGTTAAAATCATGTTTTAATGACCGACCTTAATGATAATCAATAACATAATTATATAATTAAGATTTGTGCTATTAACCCCCATGTTAGGTTCCCATCCTCAGCGTGGAAGTGCATTATGCCCGCCACTAGGGGCAACCATAGGGGAGGCCATCATATCTCACGGCAAGGAAAGACATGCGACACTGTTATGGATTCAAGTGATGGAGTCAAACCTAATAGAAAAACTCAATCTAAAAAATCGACCTATTGAGTGAAAGAGTCGTATTTAAGTACTATTTTATGATTTCTTGATGATCCAATATGAGATTTGTAATATTACTCTTCTCTTAAGAATCTGGACGTTTACGGACAGTTTTCACTCTGGATAGGTTTCACTCTAGACGACTTTCACTCTGATAGGTAGCCCTTTACCTCTTTGAATGGCTTTCACTCCGACACCAGATAGTTTTTTTCATTTTGAACGGTTTTCACTCTGACATCAATAACCCTTTTTCAGATAACCCTCTTTTATGTAACCCTTTTCCATGTTAGATCGGAGACTCTGAAATTAATTTGTTATGGATCCAAGTGATGGAATCAAATCCAATAGAAGAATTCAATTCAAAAAATCAATTTATTGGGTGAGAGAGTTTATGGAAATTAAGGGTTATTTTATGATTTTTACGAGATTTAGTGTGAAATTCGTAACAGACACCGCGCTCTTGGATCGAAGGGGATACGGCGGAGCCGTCGCCTTTTTAACAGTTGACTTGTTGAGGCCCCCCTCCCCAAAGCAAAGAAAACAAAAACAAAAACAAAACAAATTTTCTACGTTTGCTGCGAATGACATGACTAGTGATGATAGATGAGTGATCATTTTACACAGATGTTGGTTAGATATAAAAGATATTAATAGTATTTTCATTTGTTATCTTATTTTTTTAAAATAAAAAATTATTAATTATTCTATATTTTAATACTTTCATATTTAATTATTAGAGTTAAAGGTACCTGAGATTTAAATTTTGAATTTAATGTTTTGATACAATTTTATATTTTGTATAATTACTATTCGTTTTAAAATTTTAAATTAATAAAAAATGTCTTTATTAATTTATATATTTTTTTCAGCTCAAAAGGCGCGCTTCACCCTCCTAAAATTAACAAAAACAGAGGACCATAAATTACTTCAAAAGAAAATGAATGAGTTGCCGTATTGAAGTCCAAACACAAATTATGGAAGAAAAATCTTAGAAGCTCTCGCACAGTGCACTTGGAAAAGAAAAGGTGACTATATTTGTTGGTGTAAATAGAATAGACACTTTTATTCCTTAATCAAGTCAAAAGTTTGACTTTTTTTAAACATAAAAAAAATAATATTGGGAGATCCATCCTCATAAAGTAGATCCTACAGTGATCGATTCAGATTAATCAAAATAAAATTTTAAATGCTGAACAATGAACAATTCATGATAAAAATAAAAATAAAAGAAAAGAAAAGGAAAGGATCTTTATCAAACACCTCCTTGACATGATGTTATTGGGAGGCAACCAAAAGTTAAGCAAAATTGTTTTTTTGACTCTGCACTGTCTACTCCAAATGTCAACATTGTTACCCCCACCACCCCTACAGGAGAAGGGCCACTTGCGCATTTCAAGCCCCGCTCTCCCAAATCCTTCATTAGAATATTAATTTCTTCAAGAAACAAATGTACAACCAATACCAAACTTTCAAAAACTATAAGTTGTTCAGAGTTGAAGTTTAACGGTTAAATTAATATGTTGTTAATCCAAGTTCGCCTTTTTGAAAATTATGCTGGCTCCCTTCTTCACCCAAAAAGAAAGCGTTGAAAATACTTGGGCCGAAACACTTCTTCTTTTCCTACAAGGCAGCCCCACTTCTTAAATTCACGGGATGACATGTGGCCATTTCCCCCACTGCCCACTTGGCAACTTAATATCGGATTGACATCCTTCACATCCTATATAAAGTCTACGACTTCTCATTTTCCTCGCCAAGAACGCAAGTTGGCAAGAGGCTTTTTCTCAGTTACATTTCCTTTCTTGGCGATCAAGAGAAGAATGACTGCACTTTCTTTGGATCAAAGTGTAGGCCGTCTACAAATTGACTCAGACCAAACCCAACATGGACCTGTAGCTGAAGAAATTGATGGGCTTATTCGGGTATACAAAGATGGACACGTGGAAAGACCCCAGGTAGTGCCAAGTGTCAATGTGGCATTGGCTTCGGACATTGGTGTAATCTCTGAAGACACGGTCATTGACAAGGTTACTAAATTTTGGGCACGGCTATATGTTCCTGTGTCACGGGGTAAGTTGCCTTTACCTATACTAGTGTATTTCCACGGTGGCGGCTTCTGTGTCGGCTCTGCGGCTTGGAGTTGCTATCATGACTTCTTGGCTCGGCTATCGGCCAAAGCCGGCTGTTTAATTCTCTCAGTTGAATACCGACTGGCTCCGGAAAATCAGCTTCCAGCCGCTTATAATGATGGCTTCAAAGCAGTCATGTGGCTAAGGCAGCTGGCTCAATGTGGCTCAAGTCAATGGTGGCTAAGCCGGTGTAATTTCTCTAGTGCTTTCTTAGCTGGAGACAGCGCAGGCGCTAATATAGCTTATAATGTGGCCATACGGCTCGGCTCAGCATTTCTCAAGCCGTTGGACATTAAGGGGTTGATTTTGATACAACCATTTTTTGGAGGAGAGGTAAGAACAAATACAGAGAAATATTTGGCTCAACCGGCTCGCTCTGCTCTCAGCTTATTGGCTTCGGACACGTATTGGCGGCTGGCCCTGCCATCCGGTTTGAGCCGAGACCATTCGTGGTGCAACCCACTGGCTAAGTTGGAGAATTTAAGGGTTGAGCAAATTATGGTATGCATTTCGGAGATGGATATGTTGAAGGATAGGAACTTGGAATTTTGTGGTGCTTTGGGTAGAGGAGGCAAGAGGGTGGAGCAAGTGGTCTATAAGGGTGTAGGACATGCCTTCCAAATCCTTGATAGGTCCCAAATCTCTCAGATTAGAACTCTTGAAATGATGTCTCATATCAAGGCATTCATCGGTTGTGGTTCATAACTATCTCTCTCTCTCTCTCTCTCTCTCTCTCTCTCTCTACTTTACTTTTTTGCACAAACAGATGATTCGTGCAAAGTTCAAAATCCTCTTCGGCTTACTGAAATTCTGATGAGAGAAAAAACACAAGGATGATGCGAATTTTAAGAAAGAAAATGCTAGTTATTATCAAATTTAGAATGTAAAAGACTGTTGTGACTCCATATCTTGTGTCACATGGTTATATAATGGTTGATTGCAATAAATAAAAATTTCATATATGATTTTTAGAATTTGTTAGTATGTCATTTATATTGATTTCTGTCTCGTTTAATAAGAATATGATTTCGAAGATTAATTCTTTATCAAGAGGGTGATCCGTTTTAACTCAACAAAACTAACTTAATTTTTATGGTAACAGAAAGATTCATGCCATTTATTAAGGTTGCAATTCCAATTTTGCACAGTAAAAAGAGAATAAGTTGATCAAATAAATCCAAATATTAGAACTGTTATTTCAATACAAACAGATATAACTTGTCGATTAATATATTCAGTAACTTTTTTCCTTTTTCTTTTTAAGAATTCTGATTTTGATGGTATAAGTGGAATTATCCATAATCATGTTTGAGGTTTGGTTATCAAAGTTTTATGTAAATTAAGTGGGGATGTCTTTTTGTGGTGCAAATATTGTTTTGCAAATTCCCGTTTTCATGTTCTGTGGCTAACAACCTTTATTTTTGATATTCCTGTGCCCTGAGATTAGGTTCGTACATTGTCGGTTTCGGCCCCACGTATTAAATGTGTAATCTTAATTAAATTTTAAATTTATGTATTAGTTTAAAGTTTCTTATGATTAGAATCGAGCCAAAGTCGGCCCAACTTCGGTGAACCTTTTAACATCACATGTCGCTGCGATAGAGATCTTTTGACATATGTAGAGGTACCGGTTTATACCAAAGGAAAGTCGGTCCAGTGGAAAGAGTTTTGCGTTCCTTAGTCAAGTATTTGGACTTGAGTCTCCTTGAGAACGGAAAAAGATTATTTTAAAAAAACTTCCCCTCTATAGGAGGTTCAACAGTTTAAGTCAATCTGGATTAGTTGAAGAGAAACTCTAAACACTGGGGTAAGGGACAAAAAAAAAAATAGGTACCGACTAATAACACGCAAAAGTGCAAATTTGAAACTTGCTCCTCAAGTTTATGTAATTTTTTTTTTTTAATTCGGTAGTTTAAGATTTCATTACTAGCATAACCTACTATTAAAATTCGCAACCCTCAACTTCAAACCACAATTAAGGTCGAAAGTATCCTAAGAGAATAGTTTAATGGTCACAATCTCTTTCCTAATCCCGTAATCTAGGATTTGAATATCGTGTAAACCAAAAATAAATAAATAAATGTCGAAGGTTGAGGTTCTCTACAGGATCAACTTTCTCATCTGCCAACCCTCGACTCCAAACGGCAATGAAGGTCTGAGGTTGAGGCTCTCTATAGGATCAACTTTTCCATCTTTCACATCTAATGCTTGCCCAAAATTTCTTGCTCAAATGAGTGTTCCAAGATAAAATCAAAGGGTGTTGCCCTACAAAAGAAATAACAATAGAAAAAATTAAATTCAATTAGGGTTTCTTATAGGAGCTAAACGACTTCAAGTGCATGCAACGTAAATACAATGAATGTAATTTTGTGGGTTGTGCACATGTGATCTCAATATATGAATTCTTATGAACAAATAGTTTATCATATGAATATCCATCATCAAAAGCCATAATTAGGAGCAAAGCCATTGCTTTTTTTTTTTAATTTTTATACTAGCATATGCTTAGAGAGAGAGAGAGAAGGAAATAGCAACTACATTAACTCGGGTAAGTCTTGGATATACTAGGTTAGAAATGTTTCAGAGAATTTTAAGTATGAAAACATTCTTTAACAAAATAAGAAAACCAAAAAAGATGCGTGACTATTTTTATGTACTTACCCTAAAAAATATTACCAGAGCGTCATACCCCAATCATACACTCACGAGTGCATCAAGAAACCTCTACAATAGCCACTCGAATCCGAAAAATAGTTTCATCTAATCGTCCGGTAGTCATTTTGTATATAACAAACTTTATTATCCCTTAAAACGATATCACGATATCACGATACTAACCTTGGTAATCAAATTTTATCCGAATATTTTTATCACTACTTTTATTAGAACGTTTATTGCTGCTCATCATTGTTCTTATTACTTCTCTATGACTGCACTTAAAGAGTCTTGATAACCTTGGTGAAGTAAATAGTCCCTTCGTGGTGTATCACCTCTTTCAAATTAAAATTATTTTTATTATACCACATTAAATTTGAAGAAAATATTAAAAAATATCATGTATCAAAATTAAATCAATTATTAAAAAATATTATATATTAGAATAAATTAATAATTGATTTGATTTTGAGAATGTTTTACTTTTTTATTTTTTTTATTTTTATATTTGTAATAATGAGTTTTATATATAAATCCAACCTATTATAATATTTTAATTGAAATAATGGATCATTGGGATTATTATATTAGAATAAATTAATAATATTTTCAGATTATTATATTGTTTCTCATATTTAACATGATATTAGAGTCGTATTTAAAAAATTTTAATATGGTATCAAAACAATATTCAAATTTCTCTAATATAGTATCTGATTTTCTTTATAAAAAGGGTTGAAAAAAACTTCTTATATTTTTAGCTCTCTGTTTAGATTCAGCGTTATTTATTAGAATCTACCAGTTATTTGATATATACCAAATAGTTTTATTTTTCGAGACAATGCCGATGGTGATTATTATATTTTCAAAAATCCTACAATGTAGTTACACATGCTTTTAGAAATCTCTGCAATAGCCACTTGAATCCCTGCAACTGTTTTTTTTTGTTTCAGGTCATCTTTTCCGGCTCTTTGTCATTTGTCTGATCATCTAGTAGTTATTTGATATATACAAAATTTTACTATCTTTCAAAACGATCCAACTGTCGTAACCAAAATCTTATCAAAGTCTATTTATCACTACTCTTATTAGACCATATATTGTTATTATTATCGGAGTGTTTCTATCATTGCTCTTATTACAACTTTTCTATCGCTGCACTTAAGAGTTTTGGTATTCTTGGTAAGGTCAATAGCCCCTTTATGATGTATCATCTCTTTTAAATTTAAATAGTTTTTATTATATCACATTAACTTTGAAAGGAAGATGTTAGAAGATATCATGTATCAAAATCAAATTAATTATTAAAAAATATTATTTATTATAATAAATCAATAATTGATTAGATTTTGAGAATATATAACTTCTTTTTATTTTTATATTTTTATATTTATAATAATAAATTTTTTCATATCAAACTTATCTATTATAATAATTTATTTGAAACAATAAATTATTAGAATTTTATATTATTATATTATTTTCCTTCCATATTTAATATGATATTAGAATTATGTTGAAATTTTTTTTAATAACAACTAATTTAACGAAGTTTTCTCACTATATTGTATTATTTTTAGAAAGTTTTGAGTATTAACAATGTGAGTCTTGGCTACCATCATTGATTGCTTAATATCCCTTGTACATCAAGTCTTAAAATTAATTGTTTTCGTCCGATAAATGATTAGATCTTATGCAAGGTTTTATCACCACAAGGACTGTTTGTAGGTTCATTTATGTATTAGAGTGATCATGATGGTGGACAATTTTTTCCTCTCCTTTTTGCATTAGATACATAATATGAGAGAGAGACCACAGGAAACTGGATGCACCTGGTGGCGTTGTTAGTGAACATGGGAGTCAATGGGTGTTGGGTTCGGCTAGAAATGTAGATTGGTTTTTTTTTCTATCCGTAATATACTAAATTTTATATTGCGGTACCTCTTGGGTTGAGGGTATACGATGGTATTTGGCAATGTTTTTAAAACCGAAAAAGTAAATAATTCGGTCAATTTATCAATTCATTAGTTCATTGATAAGAATGGTCAGACCATTTTATAAACTCGATTACATCACCATGATATCATATATATAATTTATATATTATATATTTTAAAATAAAATAAAGTTTATATATTTCTATGAAAAAATATGAATTTGTTCTATTAGAATTCGGCGAAAGATCAAATGATAAAAAAAATGTGGAATGAAAAGAGTCACAGGTACTTTTTTGATTCATTGGTTTTACCGGTTTTAACCCATTTTAAATAATTTTAACCGAATTTAATTTTATTTGGTTTAACAGGAAAAATCGAACCGGCTATAGATCAGTTTCCAATCGAATCAGTTGAACCGGCCATTTCAGTTTTAAAAACGTTCATATTTGGAGGACTTTTCTAAGTTTAAAAATCTTTTAAACTAGAAGCTAAGTCTTTGTGGGTGGTTGTGTTTTTGTGCATGTGTTTCCGAGCTCGGAGTGACATATCAAACCTTGTTGGAAGGGTCAGTGCCTGGCCTTCCTCCCTCGGGGTCACAATGGTGACTCTTGGGTTGTTAAAGGGCATGTATGGAATTTTTCAAACTAATTCTAGGGTCAAAGCTAAGTTTTTAATTATTATACAAAGTATACAAAACTAAGTTTTTAAAATGACATTTGAAGTAGGAAAATCCTGACTACTTACTAAAATTTTCTTATTTATTTTTTGTACGAATTTGCTTATTAAATTTAACACCCATGTTTGAAGTAAAAAATAATAATAATAATAATAATCATCCACGAATCCTAATAAATTTATTATAGCATATTTTTGTTAAATCATAGAATTTACTAACATTGTGTTGATAGAAGAGTGAGGGCTTTGTGTTCCTGCCTGTAGTTCATCACTATCTCTCATATCTCTAGTCCTTTTTTTTTTTTATTTATTGACTATGATTCGAATATGGGAGAGATATCAGATGATGTGCTTGCTTCGAGAGACCATTTGTTTGCTAATGCTCTAAGTTTGGTTTGATGGAAAACTCTCTTACTGTATATAACAACCCTCAAGGTGGTAGGTACCAAAAAGAAAAAAAAATGTAAAAAACCCTCATGCAAGAGTGACCATTTTGCAAATTAATTGAACTAATTACCCATTTCAAGCCCTCTGGCAATCCCCACCAGAAGTTAAGGCTTGGTAAAGCGCTTGAATATACAAATGTGAGGAAACTTCTTTTATAATTCTACTGTGGAGGCGATTTAAGTTGAAACTCAAATCTTCTGTATTATTTCTAAACATTTTACAGTCTGAATTTTAGCATACTCAAACCCAGAGTGATAGGTGTCTCTTTGGACGTTGCTCTTCAAACCTCGAGGGCGTTGTTTTGTTTGGTTCGGTGCAATGTTTTTGGTTTGTAATGAACATGCCCACGTTACTATGATACTTTCAGAAGCCCCACCAAAGAAAAGAAAGTCTTGATGGAATTTCGATTACGACTCACCTATGTATCATTGTGTCTGGGCGTCTGTAGTGCAATTTGATTTTTGTTCTTGGTGAGTTTGAAAATTAGTCGAGGAAAGAGTTTAGTGGTGGGTGAGGTTCACTATGCAAAGGAAGGGCGTTGTGGCTTTCACACACGCTCCCTTCAAATTTTAAAATGCTCAACAAACCCCACTTTCAATGGTAGGGTCTCAACCTGCCATTATGACTCAACGCGTGCTCTCTCTCTCTCTCTCTGTTTTATTTTGAATGAGGGTGACCGAGTAGTGGTGACCTGTTTGGGAGGTAAGGCACATGAACAATGCGCGTCACACTTTACCGATTCTGGATTCAGCATCCCTACTCCAAGAAAAACGTCCACAAAAATTATATGGCAGGGCATATTAGTTTAATATTTCTTTTACACTCCTCTGTTATAGTCACCATCACCATGTTAACCAAAAGCGAAAAAATTTTATCGATACAGATGAATTGGAGTATGCTTATTACTCTCTCGTTATCTCTCCATTTTTCACACATCAGAATGAGAGAGACACGCCTACATTTATAGTAGTATCAAGTGATTTCTGACCGTTGGATTAAAACTCTCATCAACGGCTATTATTTATTATTTAGTAGAATGTTTCATGAAAATATCTAAATTTCAAACTTATTCAAAAGTCACTTTACAGAATTGTTTATCAAAATATCTAAAATTTTAATCTAAATCTAATAGTGTAAAGTTTTTGGAGTTTTCCATGAGTTTTCGAAGCATTCGAGAAAGATAGATTCTAGAATATTCTTGTTGGACCTGAGAGAGTTATTATTGCGACTGAGATACCACATTAGGCTGAGCTTTGGCCTGACTTTGGGTTTTAACTAGTATTTCATATATGTTATACTTTTATTAAAAACATATATTATTTTATTTTATTTTATTTTTTGTTACACGAGATCAGAATCCCAGATCTCGTTTAGAGAAAGGGATTATAACCATTAAATTATCCCCAGATGGAAGATACATGTTATTGGTATACTATGTAGTGGAGTTTCCCGCACAAAAATATATATATATATCTCATTTCACTTAAAAGACTTTATATTATTTTTACACAAAAAATATTGCTCAGAAAGAAATTCATGTTTGAAGACTATCTTCGTTTTAGATAAGCAATTACATGGGTTAGTCGGTCCTGCTTGTAAGCGTGAGGTTTTTCCCTCACTCTATCTCCCATCAGCCCGCCACCCCCCCCCCCCCCCCACACACACACAGACACAAAATAGGACAGAGGAAAGGGGTGAGGATAGATTACTAGTAATATGAATTCCTTAAGCTCTACTAATGTGTTGTTCATGCATTTTAGCAATGGTAACTGTGGATCCACGAATATACACGTGCACATCACAAAGGAAGATATTTTTTGGATTGAAAAATAATACGTTGGACCCTCACAAATACTTAAACTCAATTAGTTAAAATATAATTTTGGATACGAGTGCTGAGAACAAAAAAAAAAAAAGAAAAAGACATTTTTGGAAACATATCAGGAAACAAGGGACAAGACTAGACATGCCAAAACTGGAGTTTTTAGAGCTTTTCTTTATGAAATGTGGTTGGGATGGACCGGTCCCGAAAGAAACCTCCTCTTGCAGACCAAATGAGGTTCTGGTTTTACCGGCTCTACTCCTCTCCATTCAGACATGTTTTAGTTCAACAAACACTTTGCCGGAGGCGAAATCAGAGGGTCATGCGGTTCCTGCTAAGCATTTGGTTTGGTCATCTACTACCCCATCCTTCGTTTCTCCGGACTTCAACAGGACACAGACCAAACCACGAACCTTGCTTTGTTCGCCAAAAGTCCAAAATCACTAGGAATCAACGCCCACACCTAAATTGTCTACTCCCATGACCTATTAATCAGGAAAGCATGCATACTCAACAAATACCGTTCAATAGCTTGGTACAGACCCGTCATTTACGTACCCATTTCTCTAAAATCTGTGTTCCAAAATATTAATACTACGCCTCTTGTTTAACGTTTATTTTGCAAGAAAGATCTAGATTCAAAATTTAGCACATTTTAAATTCCAAACAGGCCCTCCATAATTGAAATCCATCCACTCACTGAGGAGAAAAGTTTGCGGGTGACCAGGAAAGCCGAGAGGGAGGACGAAACAGAGCCATACAAAGAATAAAAACATATACTAACTAATAAATTTGGGCGGATGAGTTTCACAAACATAAGATCACGAACACAAAAAGCAGAAGGCTACAAAGAATTAGAGTACAGGTGAGGCAAGAAATTCTAGCAGAGTTCTTTGTTCCACCAAATTACAAGGTTGGCTACAAATTCAGACTTTGAAATATCACCTCTAACTAGACATCATAATGTGATCGATTGCCTGAAGTGCTTGGTTTGCGAAAAAGCGGACATCAACATCTGGATCTTCACCAAGATCAACCAAACACGGACGGATTGTCTTCTCAACCACCTGCAGAACATTAAAAAAAAAAAAAAAAAAGCCCCAAGGTGTTGAATAACAACGATAGTTCTGGTGTTAAATTAGGAGCATGGTTGAGGAGAGAAAATGCTAGATTACTACTTACAGGCTGGTCTACTATGGGAATGAGGGACTGTAACACCTTTGCCACATTGAACTTGATGTTAGGTACCCTAGAAAAATTGAAAATTTCAGATCAAGCACTGCAAACTACAAAGAAAGACCACAGTCGTCACATTTTTTCCCCCTCTTAAATACTAGAAAGCAACAACATTACCTGTCCTTTGATGCATTAACTACCACTGGAAGCAGTTTTGAACATGTTATCTCAGAGCCCATGACAGGAGCAAGTAGAGAAATTGCATGTAGAATGGTCATTCGATAGAGATAATGTGGATTAGTTACCATTTCCAAAACCTGCCATAAATGACAGTATGCTGCATTAGAATATTGTTGGGATGACGAAAATCACTGTGGTACCAAGGACATCATTTATCACAAAAATAGAAGGTACAAATCATTCACGGCATGGTTGAGAATATCCAAAGAAGCTCAAGCACAGAAGAGTATCAGATGTACCTCACATGGAAACCACCTTTTACGTTTGTTCAGAAGAAGGTTTAAAATGCTAGGTTATTACTTATATTTATGCATTTATTACCACAAATTGGCAAATAAGATCTGCAACAATTGACATTCTCCACATTCTCATGAATGTGCTGGTAAAAGAACCATGTCCATAACTAATTCCAGGACGACACTCCAAAATGCAACAAGAAAGTATGTTTGGTAACAAAAATATACAATAAACCAGAAAAGAAATAAAATCATCCTCAAAATTGTTTGAGAAGCACATCATAAGTTCCTCAAACCGCACACAGAGAGTGATTGTCCATAAAAGAGAGGAAAACAATAAATACAAGTATCCAGATTCCAATGCAGCCACAGCATAACAATAAATAAATAAATAAATGGACAAACCTGTGGTATTATGTGCTGCATTGCCCAGTCTGGACCAAACTCTTCAGCAAGGCGTTTTAAGTTGTTAGCGGCAGCATCGCGAATTGAGTAGACCTAAAATACAACCCAGAAAACCAAGTTTCTTGTAATACAACCTAAACCTTCTCAAATCACAAATATTCTAGTATAACTTCACACTGTACATACGAGAAATACAAAAAGCTTAGAGCCAATAATGCAGGCAAAGATTCCGCTTTGGAGGAAAAAAAAATATATTGAGAGAGATAATGCAGGTAAAGACATGCTAACCGCAATAGAATGCTATTTCAAGAAGAAAATTTAAGGGCTGGAGAATGCTATATGCAAGGAAGTAATGAGATTTTTATTTCACAAAGTAATCCCACATATATTGCAAATCATATTCATGTTTTTCTTTCCAATAAGAAAACAAGCAATAATAATAATAATGAGAGGAACATGATGGAGATAATCGTGCATAATGTTTGCAAACAGCATCAATCTCTCCAAGCAGAAAAGAATATACAGACCTTATCTTGCAGCCACTGCATGCAGAGAGCACCAAGCTTATCATCAAAGAACCCAACACCCAACTGACTTGCCAATAGAGGAATATACTCTATAATTGCCAGTCGGACTCTCCAATGTCGATCTTCTGCCAGCTCAACAATAGCAGGTAATAGGGATTGGGAAAGGAGATCAATTCCAATAACCTGCAAAAGTCAATCCATGGATTATGAGAAGATAGAGGTCATGAGAAATAGTAATTGATCGAAAAATTGGAAATGGCTGCTTATCGTCTTATATATTCCAAGGGGAAAGAAACACAACCCCCCAAAAGAGCTAATAGTACCTATTGAGAAGAGGTAATTCCACTTGCTACTTGGAAACTTAAGATTTAAGTTCGAGATCCATTGACTTATCAGGTCTTGAAGCAAAAGAATGATCCTCTTAAATCTTCTAAATAACAATTTGAACTTCATCTAGGCCAATTTCATTTTGGCTAAAATCCAATTAGGTTCAAACATGATGGAGAATAAGAGTTTCAAAATTAAATAGATGAAGAAGGATGTTTAAGTTCAGCCACTTTAAATGGGGAGCCTAAAACTTGGTTTGCAGCCTCATGTGGCTGTGGCTGCATTATAGAATGGGAATGTGAACTATAGGATTCAAGCAGGTTGGATGAAATGGAGAAGGCATCCAGAATTTTTTGCAATCACACGATACCAATCATTTGAAGGGAAAATTCTATAGAATCGCGATTAGACCGGTACTATTGTATAGTACTGAGTGTTGGGTTATTAAACAACAAAAATAAAAAATGGTCATAACAGAAATGAAGATGTTTAGATGGATGTGTAACAAAACTAGAAAAGATAGAATTAGAAATAAAAAGATTCGTAATAAGTTGAAAGTTAGTTCAATTGTGGATAAGATGTAAGAGTGTCGTATGAAGTGGTTTGGGCATGTGCAAAGAAGACCCAAGGATGTATCAATTAGGAGAACCGAGAACTTAAATATAGAAGATTTAGTAAAATGTAAAAATAGACTGCTGAAAATTTGGATGCAAGTTATTCGTAAAGACATAATAGTTAAGGGTTTAGACGAGAAGATAATCTTGAATAGAAATGAATGGCGTAAAAGAATCCGCACAAATTAAACTAATGTATTTTAAATATATATATATATATATATATATATATATATATATATATTTATTTATTTTGTATTTATTTATTTATTTTATTATTATTATTTTTAATCATCTTTAAATTTGTCTCTCAAATGACTGATCTCAAATTATTGGAATTAACGTTCAGTTTGTTGTTGTTGGTTGTGGCTAGCATTAATTAAAATTTGGATGATTGGAAGGACGCTCTTCTAGTGGCATATTAAACTGATAGATATGTGTCATTCTAGCATCACCCTTTCTTCCTATCCCTTTTCAAGATTCGTGTTTAAGGTGGCTGAGAAGATTGAGAAGCCAACGAGAGGCAAATATTTGGTTGGGAAAGCATCTTCAAGAAAGATTATCTAAGTCATTTGGAATCAAGTTTCTAAACCTATATCTGAAGATTTCTTGGACCTCGTCAACTAGGTGTCTAAAAAAATCTCTGGTTGGACAATGACAATAGATTTCCCTCAAAACTCGATCCTCAGTGGCATGAGGTTAGCAAATACAAGTATGATCATTGTCACAATGAATGGGACACCAAGGCTAGAGGAAGAGCCTCTCATTGTAGCCATTGGAAATTCATCTCTCAAGTGTAATGAAATTTTCTTCCTCTAGTATCTTCTAAAGTGGGAGATCATTCTCATGTTCTCTTTTCGACAGATCTCTGGATTGGGCATTATGAGCTATCCATGTTTCATTTTGCCCCCATAGAAGATTTCTTTTCCTGGGAGACTAATTCAGTTTCTTAGAATTGTTAATTTCATGAGGAATCTTAATGATAGGGAAGCTATAGAGTTTTCCTTCCTTATTTCCATGCTTAAGGAAAAGAACCATCCCAATGTCCTAAATACCAGAGGTTGTAGACTTGACACTATATTCACTTGTAAATCCTTTTCTCATCATTTTATTTGCCTTCCCAAGACCCCCACTTCCCTTTAACCAAGTTCATTTGGAAGGAAAAAAAAATCACGTCAAAATTAAATGTTTTATTTGGCCTATAGTGCTTAATAACATTCATACTAATAATCTATCACAAAGGCGAAACATTTTAAAAGCTATATCTTACCGGTTAGTGTTAAGATTCCAAAAATTTGAGATCCTCTTTTTTTTTTTTTTTTTTTTTTTTTTTTGCATTGCTCTATAGAATGGGAGATATGGAATCCCCTCTTTGCTATTTGTGATATTGAATCTCTTGTAAAAGCCTCTCTCATTTGCCCTGGAAAAAATTTAAAAATTTTGGAGGGCAAAAGGATACTTCTTGGCTTTGGAAATATGATCTCGTCTCCTTAGTGTATTTTGAGGGAGGAAACGCTAGAATTTTTAGGGACCAACTATTAACCACTCTCCTCTTTGGGACAAAATTGTCTTCAATCCTTCTGCACTCAGGCGACCGGAGTCTACATAGCCTATAGTCCACAGGATTTGATGAGGGATTTGACAGTAGACATTCATTAGTTTTTATTTTTTATATTTAATTCAATTCTTTTTTTTCTATATATATATATATATATATTCAGCTGATAACCAGACAGACGGAACACCAAAAAGTGCCGAAAAAACTTGCAATCACACAGATGTTTAATATGCAGAACAAATTAATAGCATTAGCCTTTTGACATACAAATATTGCTTAAAGAGACATTGAGACTAACCAGCGACAACCAGCAAACAAAACAAGTTCCAATCAAGTGACGACAAGGACCAAGCAATAAGTACAGGAAGTTGAGTGGAACAACTAATAGAAAATACCTGATTCACTTGATCAAGCTTGCTTATTATGTTAAGCCGTACATCAGGAAATTCATCTTTCAGAAGAGAGAGGAAAATTGGAAGAAGCTGCTCAATTGTCGCATCCTGCGTTTAACACCAAGAAAGATTAAAAATAGCATTTATATATGATGTATAAATCTGAACCATTTTCATTTATAATGCTTAAAGAAGCTAATATTGCCATTTTTCAACCATCTTGAGGAAAAAATAAAAATTAAAAGAGAAAAACCAACTTCCACTTTGAACGCACAAACCACAATATCAGCCATGAGAACAACTGTGGCAGTTGGTGAAAACCTAAGTATTATCAGCTCATAAATTGAATTCTTAGCGGCATCCAAAATCTATGGCAAGTGGAAGGTCTGAATAGTGATAAACTTCAGAAAACTTTAAAAACATGCGCAAATAATACAAATGTAAAATTCTGCTAAAGTTTGCTTCAACAGGATACTCCTCAGGAGAAAATCAAATCTCTGTTATTAATTGATATGGGTGGTGTTGTTCCTTTCTGCTGCTAGACATTAAAACAACGTTCGGATTGATAGGGAGAGGGGAAAAAATAATGCCCGGTTCCTAGTTTGCCATGGTACTTAACAAGCAATAACCTGCAACTATACCAGTTCAGCCCCTTCAAAACCAAGTAATACTCATGTAATATTAGCAACATAGAAGTTCCCTATAAGCCCATGTGAATGACTTTCATACCTTTCCGAGAACAGGAGCCATTCCCATTATAACTGATGCCAATGCAGAGCGGACATGCTGAGAAGAATCTGATGACAATTCCTAAAAAAGGTAGCTCCAAAATATTGAGATGGCTCGAGATATCTAGAAGGCAAATAAAGAATTGAACTTTGAAAAGACATACCTTAACACAGGGAAGAATATGCTGAATTGCAAGTTCTGGACTTAGAATGCGGCAAAATTTTGTCACTTTTCCAGCAGCTGCTATACGTACTTCAGCCTCATTATCACGAAGTAATCGCACATATGCGGGAACCAGATCCACCCTAATACAATATTGAATTAACACAGGAACAATTAAAGCCTACAACAAAACATGGAAGTGAAAGATAATCTGAACAAACAGGGCACTAAAGAATATGGTAGTCTAGGAAGATGAGAATCCTAATATTCATAGTAGGCTAAACAAGAATTATAATTATAATTGTTATTTTGTAGGAAAGAGAACTCATTAAAATGCACTAAGGTGGTGCACCACCAACAACCTATTAGTGCAGTGAAGAAAGAAGGGATCTAAGCCAAATATTAACATGGGAGACACTGGATCTCAGCACATCATAAAGACATCTCAAATTCTTTTCCCTCCCAACCAACCAAAAATAGCTAAATAACTTCCCCTTTTGCTATGCAACATCTCACCCCTCTCCAAGCCAAGAACACAATACAAATCCTCTAAAGACACCTTGACGTTATGAAGAAAAGACAAATCCATCTCCCACAATATCATGTCCAAAGCAACAAAGAAAAAATTGCAAGACACACTATAAATGCCCTTTAACAAAGAACACATCTATTCACAAAAGCACCCCTTTTTTTTTAAGATCATCTTGGTTTAAAGATTACAACAACAACAAAAAACTGAGTCTTAATCCCAATATTTGGGATCGGCTATTTGACAGACAAATTTGAAAACGATAGAGAAAAGAAAAATGAAATAAAAATATATATACAAATAAAAAGAAAATAAAAATAAATAAATAAATCATTAGATAAATATCTAAAATATATTAGTTTAATTTGTGCGGATTCTTCTACGCCATTCATTTCTATCCAAAACTATTTCCTCTTCTAAACCCTTAACTTTCATGTCTTTATGGATAACTTGCATCCAAGTTTTCAACGGTTTACCTCTACGTTTTACTAAATCTCCTATATTTAAGTTCTCAGTTTTTCGAACCAGTGCGTCTTTGGATCTTGTTTGCACATATCCGAACCATCTCAGACGACACTCTCGCATCTTATCTACAATTGAACTAATTCCGATCTTATTACGAATCTTTTCATTTATAATTTTGTCTCTTCTAATTTTTCCACATATCTACCTAAATATCTTCATTTCTACTACAGTCATATTTTATTCTTGTTATTGTTTAATCGCCAAACATTCAGTACCATACAATAATTAGGTCTAACCGCAGTTCTATAAAACTTTCCCTTCAAATATAATGGTATCATGCGACAAAGAACTCCGGATGCCCTTCTCTATTTCATCCAAGCTGCTTGAATCCTATGATTCACATCTCCATCTATATTACCATCATTTTGAATGATGAAACTTAGATATCTAAATCGTTCATTTTTTGATACATCTTGTCCATCTAATCTAATCGTTTTTTAATCATTCCTATAACTGTCGCTAAACCAACATCTCATATACTCGGTTTTTTATCTACCTAGTCTAAACCCTCTAGATTCCAATATGAGTCTTCATAACTCTAATTTAACACTAACACTCTCCCTAGTCTCATCAACTAGCACTATATCATCTGCGAAAAGTATACACCATGATATTTCTTCTTAGATATTTTTTATGATCTCGTCTATCACTATTGCAAAGAGGAAGGGACTTAATGCCGATTCTTGATGGAGTCCAATGTTAATGAAAAAACTATCGCTCAAACCCCCACAAGTTCTTACACCGGTTGTAGCTCCCTCATACATATTTATAATGAAATTAATGTATCTCAAGAATATCTCTATTTTCATCAGCGCCCACCACGGCAAGTCTCTAGGAACCCTATCATATGCCTTTTCCAAGTCAATGAATTCTATATATAGGTCTCTCTCATGTATTCTATATGTTTCCATCAAATGTCATAACAAGTGGATTCCTTACGTGGTAGATCTTCCTAGCATAAATCCAAATCAATTTTGAGATACATTTATCTCTAATCTCAATATATATTCTATTGCTCTCTCTCATAACTTCATGGTATGACTTATAAGTTTAATTCCTCTATAATTGGAGCAATCTTGCATATCTCCTTTATTCTTATATAGCGATACAATCACACTCTTCCTCTATATATGGGGCATTCTCTTCGTTTACCAAATTTTATTGAAAATATCTATTAACACTTTAATACCACATTCACCTAAATATTTCCACACTTCTATAGGAATGCCATCAAGTCCTGTGACTTTATTATTCTTCATTCTTTTTAGAGCCTCTTTCACTTCATGAGGGCGAATCTTACGTTTAAAATCTCTATTAATCTCTTCTACAGGTATCTCGATATTTTCTATATTTGTTCTACTCCTAACATTAAAGAGATCGTCAAAATAATCACGTCAACGCTTTCTTATATTCTCATTCTTTACAAATATATTATTAGTGTCACTCTTAATGCACCTAACACCTTTTATATCTTTACCCTTTCTTTACTTGACAATTCTGTAGATCCCTCTCTCTCCGTCTTTAGTTTCCAATCTCTTGTATAGTTCATTATTCACCCTCCTTTTTGACACTTGGATACTCATTTTCACCTTTTTTTTTGTATTTTTGTATTTGTCATATGCATCGCTACTACTATTACTTTTAAAATTCCTATAACACTTTCGTTTGGTACGGATAGCAGTTTGAATTTCTTCATTCCACCACCATGATTCTTTGTCTATTGAGACCTGACCCTTAGATACACCAGGAACCTCCTTACCTATACTCATAATGTTATTAGATATCTCTTTCCACATTATTTTCAAATCATCATTAGCGGACCAATTTGTCACTTGAATTAATTTATCTCTAAAAACCGTCGCATTTTCTCCTTTTAGATTCCACCACTTAATTCTTGGCTCTACAAATGGACGGTACTTCTTTCGCCTTTTAGACATGTATATCTAAAACTAAGAGTTTACGTTGATTTACTACACTCTCTCCCAGTATAACCTTACAATCCTTACATTTCATTCTATCATCTCTCCTAGTGAGAAAGAAATCTATTTGACTAGTATTAGACTCACTTCCATATGTAACTAAATGTAGTTATTTTTTTCTTAAAAATGGTGTTTATAAGTACTAGATCGAATACGGTGGCGAACTCAAAAATGATGCCTCTTGCCTCATTCCTACAACTAAATCCAAAGTTTCCATGTACTGTTTCGAATCCCTCATTCCTCTTTCCTACATGTTCATTTAAATTCCGTCCAATAAATAGCTTCTCTCTACTAGGTATGATTTGTATAAATTCATCTAACTCCTCCCAAAATTGTCTTTTACTATTTGCATCTATATCTATTTGAGGTGCATACACACTAACTATATTAACTACGTTTTCTCCATCTATTAACTTAACGAGCATAATTCTATCTCCCTTTTTATCTCTATTATATCTTCTAATAGATCCTTATGCACAATAATTCCTACCTCATTCTTATTTCTATCCCTACTTGTGTACCAAAGCTTATGACCATAAGATTCTACTACTTTATCCTTCTTCCCCACCCACTTAGTTTCTTGAAGACACATGATATGAATCTTTCGTCTATTCATTGTTTCTCCTATATCTCCTAACTTGCCAATCAAAGATCCTATATTCCAAATGACGATTCGAATCCTATCTTCATGGACTAACTTATTTATCCGCAACCTAGGGTCCCTTGTTAACTTATTGCTACACCCGGGGTCCAATGTAACGCGTCGTTGAGGGGGAAACACCCCAAAAATATTCATATGCTTGCCTCTCATTTTCCATTTGACAAAAGGTTTTACGTTGGCTGTCGACCTAGTGCAACTCTACTCCTTTATCCAGGCTTGGGACCGGCTATGGCGGAGTTCTTCAAATAATAATATATAAACGAATTAGGGAAGCATAAACAAATAAAATAAAGTGATAATAATAATAGTAATAATAATAATAATAATAATAATAATAATAATAATAATAATAATAGTAATAATGATAATAATAAATAATATTGGTAATAGTGGTAATAGTAGTATTAATAGCAATAATGTTAATATGTTAATGTAGACAATAGGGTAACAAAAATAACAGAATAATAATAATAAGAATCTGAGATGGGGGGGACTCAGATATTGTGGATGGTCAGCACAGAGAAGACACGCTGGGATCCGCAGAGGGGGAGAGAGAGGAGCATAGATGTGGGAGGTGCAGATCCTCAATGAGAGGGATATGAGAGGGATAGAGACGGAGAGTAGCAGGACGATGGACTAAGGGAGGTGGGGGAGCGATAGAGAAAGAGAGAAACTACTTAATTTGGTCGGCAAGGGACAGATCCGACAGGGTTGGAGCTTGCAGAGGATGGATTTGAACCGGGGAGGAACAGATATGGGGTTTTTGAGTTATGGATCTAGGATCTAAAGTGAAGAGAGAGAGAGATCAGACCCTGGAGAGAGAGAGATCTGAAGCAAAGGGAGAGATCTAGATCTGGGTCGACCAATGTTCAGGCGGTAGAGAAGGGAGAGGTGGCCAGATCCGAAGCGAAGGGAGAAAGAGAGATCTAGATCTGGGTCGACGAATGTTCAGGTTCCGGGGGGAGCAGTAGACCCAGGTCAGAGGCTCAGGTAAAGATAGAAGCGAAGGGGGGAGGAGAGAGAGAGAGAGAGAGAAGGGGGGAGGAGAGAGAGAGAGAGAGAGAAGGGGGAGAGACTACTTACCTGGTCGAGCAGTGTATGAGAGCTGCTCGAACAATCTGGGGAAAGGTTTGGGTGGGATGAGCACTCGGAGGGCGTTCGCAAGAGAGAGAGCAGTCAGAGAGAGAGAGAGAGAGAGAGAGAGAGAGAGAGAGATTGTGCCGAAAGGAAAACCAGTGGCATATGATAGCATCAATCAAGCTAGATCAGTATACAGCCAATTAAAAGTACTGAAAAGTAGACTGCTTTCAAAGCAAGAAAAATCTTGGTTTAAAGATTAAATAAGAATATTAATGCACCAATTAATGAGACATTTTAGAATTCAAGCCAAGGCCATAGGATGAAATATAATAGCTTTTCATCAAGTAGATACCTGGTGGGTTCAGGCCCAACAGCTTCACAGAGTTCATATAGTTGATTCGCAACCATGTACCGCACACGCCAAGATTTATCCTGTCAACCAAGTATCATATAACCAATCATGTTATACATCAATCAAAACTGTCTATGTTACCAATAACATTATAGTTATCAGACAATTCAAACCCAAGACAAGATCTAATGCCTAAATTTTCTACACAAGCAATTATTACCCAAAAAAAAAGAGAGACAGAAAAATGTTAAGCATCCTTGAACCAAATCACTTTTTTGGAGATCAAATTATCAAAAAGAAAGTCTCCAGGTGATAGCTTATTCCGAAAGGTGGAAAAAAACACTCCAAGTAGAAATCGGCCTCTTCACAGCCACAATAGTTTATAACAGAAACGGCCAAGATAAGTATATAAAGCCAACCAACTTGCATAAACCCCATTTATTTTGTTGCATAAGGATCTGAAAATAATACAATTGCACTCTAATCCCCAAAACATGATTCCAAAAACTGAGATTTAACATGTGCCCTTGTACTAGCATGCATATGAGGACACTTGCATAAGTTTGATTAGAACACCAACCTCTTTCATCAAACTCTTTCGACACACCAAAAACTAAAAAGGAGATTTCAAAAGGGAGCTGTGATCCTAACTATAATGCAGCTCTCCTCCTTGGAGCTTCCTCTTTTGAAGGAAAAAATTAATATTCCACCAGCCAAATTTGGGATATAACAAGTCACATGAGGCCATGTCTCCATGGTAACTGGACCCTCGGATATGGACAATTTTCAAATTCGTACTTCATAAATGGTTCAATTGTGGCCTCAATTGAGTGACAATTTCAGATGCACTTCCCACAACATTCCAATAGGTTTTTAGTTTTTCTTTCTCCTTTCTCAATTGATATCGCAGCTCCATGGATCTCGATTCTTAAAAAGGAGAGTTTCAACCACACTGTGCTACCAAGTGCATGCAAAGTTTTTCCTAAGTTTGCAAGTCATCCAAATGGCTAGTCCTAGATTGATCTCAATGAAAGAAAAGCCTAGCTTTAAATGTCAAGTTTATTAACAAATTCGACTCCAATTACATGAATTAGCACCTCAAGTTTTTCTATAAGCTAGACCATGGAAACAAAAGACTAGCTTTAAATCTCAAGTTTATTAACACACTCAAAACTAATTTATGAAATCTTCAACTTCCCCGTGAGTACACGATCAGTCCGGGTGTTATCAGAACCATGGTAAAAGATCTTAGGTCCAGGTCAAGCCTATTTTTTCTTCCCAAAATTCTAAAATATTCTAGATCAAGATTGGGTCAGGTGATACATCAGTGAGCTGAGTTTATGGGAGGAAAAATCATAAATTCACTTATTTTAATAGCAAGGTCTTAATATTAGGCTCGATTGGGCCAACAAATCTAAACTAGACCATCAAACTTGCAAAAGTGATGGTGTAGGTCAGATTGGGCTATGCACAGGTTCATTCTTCTCATGTTCATCGAATAATAGCTTTACGTTATGCATCTAGATCTCAATTCAACTAGTAAAAAAAAAGGCACCTTTTTTTAATAAGTTCAAGATTCAGTCTTTATAAATTGTATTAAAGAAGTTTTGGAGCGTGCACACATGATTTGCTCGGTATGCTTGACTGATGCGCATGATTTTTGGGCTGTTATGAGTGCATGATGGATATACGAGTACACACAAAAATAATGGAAAACTAATAGGTAAGATTCAACTATTATCTAGGGGAACAAACTTGCAAATTTTGTGAACAAACAATATAAAAAAATCATGCATGAGTCTGTTCTTCATACTGAAGATTCTTAGTGGTTTTTTGAACAAATACTGTTTCTTACGACTATGCCACAGTGGAGGTTATAGTGAGACTACCAAAGCTAACATGATGTTTATACTAGCACATGGCTCATAGACTTCCTTTTGTCTAATGTCTTCATCCATTTAGCATTGCAGTACTCAGTTTAATAGGATCCACATTCATAAAAAGACATTATGGTGCCTTGTCAAGCTTTTTCGATCATTCAAATGATGTCTGTGGGCCAAGTCATCATCTTCTTTTGTGAGCACATTCATGGGATCCACTAAGAGAAAGGAGAAAACACGATTTAATTTCACTTTCATACCTAGGCTCATAGGTTATGGGGGAA
Source organism: Dillenia suffruticosa (assembly GCA_033439265.1). Classification (NCBI taxonomy): domain Eukaryota; kingdom Viridiplantae; phylum Streptophyta; class Magnoliopsida; order Dilleniales; family Dilleniaceae; genus Dillenia; species Dillenia suffruticosa. The sequence continues at coordinate 6,680,273 of JAVTVX010000024.1, forward strand.
AGTGAACCGAAAATGACATAAGGTTCAAAATGGTCGGTCTCAAGATTTGCATATGCACAATTTGTTGTCCATAAAATTTCTCAAATATATCCTTAAAACGAAATTGCTGAAAAAATAGAAAAGGTTAAAGGCAATAAAAAATAACTTGATATCCATCCATTTCCATTTCCATCGCTAGTGACAATGCAAGATATTTTCATGTCTTTGTTTCCAAGTACACCTAAACAAAGATCTGCAGCAGCAAAAATATTTCTGAAAAATTGTAAGCCAGCAAAAATGTATTCGTGCCTTGGTGTTTGAGCCTGAAACACCAACAAAACCAAGTCCAAAATTTAACTTTTTTGGTAGCAGCCAATGAAACTACTACGATAGTCCCGACCAGGGGCAGAGCCATGGACAGAGTAGTGTACAAGATATTTGCCTTAAGCACTCCATTTCACATCAAATTAGCTTAAATTATGAATGGGGTATCCTGAAATAATAATTACTGAGTTAGAAAATATTTCCTTCTTCCTTTGTTTCTTGTGCCTGACTTTTTATATCGGGGCCTTTAATTTTTCTCACAATTCTCTTAAATTGTACACAAAGTGAAAAGAAAAAGAAAAAATGAAACAAGAAATAAGCCGGAGAGAGGGAGAGAGGTTGGCTTGGGTTTAACAGCTGGGGCCCCATGGGTAGGAGAGGGAGGATAGGATCATTAAAAAGAATAAGAAATTAGTGTATGGAGGGTTAAGAAGAAGGGAATAGGACGCGTTTGGTCACCCTTTAAATGTTTGATAAGTAAAAAATATTTACAAGCAAATAATATTTAAAAAATTTTCTCGATATTTTTTTGGCATAAATTTTTTTTCTTAAACTTTTAGGGGGGCAGACTATAATTTTTAGCGGTCAAATTACAACTTTTTGGGGGTGGATATCCTTTGGGGTCATAATTTTTCTTTTTAAAAAAAAAATTCCTAGGGCCAGCTGCCCAAACCATGTCCGTAGCCATTGATCCCTACATAAATTATTTAAATAATTATTTGAATCAAAATCTTTATGGTCAGCAACTATTGTTTCTATACTAAAGCCATGCCTTTTATTAGTAATTATTAGTGTGTATATATATCAGACAAGATCATCAAGTGGGTTTTTTAACAGGTCAATGTAATATGTGCATTCATGCTTGCTTATCTGACTATTTACAATGATGGGCATTTTTTTTTTGGGGGGGGGGGGGTTCTCTTAACCATTCTTTTATTAGTAATTAAAAAGGTTTTGTTAATTATGTCTTTGCAGTCTTAGATGTTACCAACCCCCAACAAAGCATCGCTATGTCTATAGGGATGAACAATTATTCTTTTGTTCTTGAACAGTTAACCATAATTCAATTTTATTTTTTTCCCTTCTATTCCCGGCCAAAAACTTTCACCTGTAACACATGACATTGTAGTCTGTCAAAAGAAGGTTTCATTTACCTATTTTTTTATGTAAATATTAATTTCGTGTGACAATTCCACCCCACAATACTTAGCATGTTACAATTTTTTTAGCACAACTAATTTATTTTTCCTTAAACATTTCATTTTTTGTTTTGATTAGCTCCCTAGTAACTAATTTATGCTTGGCACCCTTTTAGTGGGTGGCTTAAAAAAATAGGGGCCTAAAATGAAACTTCAATATGAGGACTAATTTATTTAACAAAATTAATATTAATTATTTCTAGAAGTTTTATTTTTCTAGCCTTTTGAACGCAAATTATTAATTAAAATTTTTGTAATCAATTTGTTCTGACATTTCTTTTTTCAATTTATAATATAGCTAATTCATTTAATCATTCTTGAGACATTGTTGATCTCAGGTAAGATTTTATTAATTTCAAATAAGAAACTGTAGGAAAGAGAGATTGTAAGAAGTGATTAGGCATTCTAAGGGGAGAAAAATTAGGAAAGCCGGTTGGATAGAAGAAATAAATAGGAAGAGACAAATTAGGAAAGATATTGAAAAGACAAGATAAAAATAAAGAGGTGAAAATTTAGGAAAATTATAAATAAGAAAAATTAAAAATTATATATATCGAGTCCTAAAATGTTGGAGGGCCTCAAGCAAAGGCTTGCCTAGTGCTTGAGCCACCCTTGACACCTTTAAATCTAAGAAAAAGGATACGAAGGAAATAAAAAAAAAGGGACACAATGAACCTTTAAATAAGATAGTTGTGATTAAGAAACTTTAAGGGTGATTAAGCATTATGGCAGTGAAACTATGATACGAAATTAGTATTTACATCAAAAAATGGACACAATGACACCCACTTTTGGCCAACAATAATGCCATATATTACTGGTGAAGGTTTTTGATTGAGAATTTGGAAAATAAAAAATGGAATTGTGGCTAAGTGTTCATCCTGAGAGCAAATCTCATCGGTTCTTTTTTCTTTTTTTTTTTTAATTTAGCAATAGAGGACAGACATAGCCACACTCTGCTGAAAGCTTATAGCATCCAAACTGCAAAGACACAATTAACAAAACCTTTTTAGTTTAATAAGTCAAAACGGGTAGCAAATAAAAGCTACTTACTTTGAATGGCAGAGGCCAAGGACCATGAAAATCACCAGAAACAATATGCCAATGGTATCTCAGCTAGAGAGAGAGAGAGAGAGAGAAGGAGAGATGATGCAATGAGTTTTAAAGCATCATAGACCTTTTACTTAGAACTGGGTTGCATTTATGTTTATTTAGTTGGCTGGGAAGATGTACCTACCCACCAGTTTTTCCCTCAAATATATACATGTAGAAAGCAAATTATGTGCACTTATTAAGAACATGCTTGACTTGACCACTTTCTTCTAACTTTTGCTTGTAAATAGTTTTTAACTGATAAGTCAATTTAAAAATAAGTAATTTAAGTGTCTGGCACAACCACTTATCACTTTAAAATAGATTTTAATATTTAGTTAGAGATATAAAAAGTAACTTATCTGTTAAAACAATAAAAAAGGGTATGCACTTTTTTTGGTAAAAGTAAAGATATATGGCCAATTAAACCTAATTTAAAATATTTTTTTGTCTTATATATTACATATATTAATTAAATTTAATAAATCAACCATGACAGAGTAGTTTTGGTCCCTTGGATATAACTCCACCAGCCACATAAGGATATAACAAGTCACATGAGGACATGTCTCGATGTAAAATGGTCACTGGATATGGACAATTTTCAACTGTGCTTCCTTCATAAATGGTTCAATCATGGGCCTCAATATAGTGACAAATTCAGATAGATATCCCGCAATATTTATACAGGTTATTAGTTTTTCTTCCTCTTTTCTCAATTGATCTTATAGCTCCATGGATCTCAACTCTTGAAAAGATAGTTTCAACCAGCAATATGCTGCAAGTGCAAGCAAAGTTTTTGCACAAGTTTGCAAGTCAAGCAAATCACTTGTCCAGGCATGATCTCAACTGGTGAAAGACAGTGTGGTGCACAAGGGGCTACCATTTTGGAGAAGAGATGTGACAACCTATCACCGGCTTTCTAGGTAAAGCCATCGGGAGTTCAAAATATCCACAATCCATGTGCATCAAGAGAAAGTTGGTAAAAAATCTGTGTGGCACCCACTAAATGGGCACAACCTCCCCAAAACAATATCTAAGGTTCTATCTTTGGACTTTCCTTGAGGAGAGTTGCATCTTTAACTATTTAAGCCTGGATGTTCTTTGCATTATAAAAACACATCATTAGAGTTTTTTTTTTTTTTTTTTTTTTGCAAGCAAGAAAAGAGGTGGTTTCCTGGTTTAAACTACCTTCATATCAAAGCAGAAAAATCCTATCACCATCGCAACAGGGCCACACTCTAGCACTTAGCAAGGCTTTAAGAAATTTCACATTCTAAAAGGGAAGAGAAAGACTTATTTGACAAAAATACAAATCATCCAGCAAGAATTGTAAAGAAAGCAATTATGGAATTGCAAAGCAACCTGCACGATAACAAACCATAGAACAAGAGGAATTGCACGGAAATGCTCCAAAACCAGCATACCTGGGAGAAGTTGACAATGACAGGTAGGATATGTGCAACACAGTCCTGAGGCTCCAACAACTTCCCAAGCGCTGCACAACCCTCAACAGCTAATAGACGAACAGAATCTTGATCTGAAAAGAAGAATAAGTTCAGAAAATTGTGGCCAGAAAACCCAGATCTACATTAGAAACTAAGATATCTTACGTAGAAGCTTGATATTGAAGGACTAAAAGAAAATGTTGCTAAGATTAATATATATATGATGAACCATAACAATCTAAATAATTTTATTGTCCATCAGAACTCTGCAATTAAGCATGCATGGACGAGAGTACAATTAGGATGGATGACCACCTGGGAAGTCTTCATGTTGCATCCCTCATTTTTCCCATAAATTATTTCATTCTCTTTCTTTTTCGTTTTCTTTTTTTTCATGAAATGCAGTCATAAAGCATAAAAGCATTCCAGAGTCATCAAATACAATGAAAACTTCAAATACAATGAAAACTTCCAATTGCGTGATTCACCATCTCATAATTGTTCTTCCACAACAATTACCAGAACAAGCACACAAAAGATGCTCACAGAAGGAACATCAATTTATTGCAGATTTCTCTTGTCCCAAAATTCAATCAAATATGTCTAAACTTGTTTTCCTCCTCTTAGAAAAGCAATACATGCTCCTGAATGATAATTTATCAAAAGGTACACAGCCCCTTTCTTCTCCTGCTTATAATGTCCAGCCCAACAAAACCGCTGTCAGGCCAATTTCCCGAGAGTTGTTTCCTAAAATATTTCTTCAACTTTAGCACCATGCAAAGATGTTCCTTGTCTCTTACACTAAAAAGGGAAAGAAATTTTTGTCTAACAAACCCTAATTCTCAACACTACCAGACCCTTTTACAGAGAGAGAGAGAGGTGATCAATCCAACGAATGTCAGAGCCCATCTCTTCCATCAAGAAAAAATGAAGCAAAACATCAAGACTGTTGCTGCTACAGCTAAATCCAATAACACTAATCTCTGTAAGAATATGTTCTTGAATTTCACAAGACTATTGCAGGCAATGACCAAATACCTATTGCCAGTATATTCTACTAAAAAATATTTAGCATAATCTTCCCATTAAGCTTCAAAAAGAGATTAGAACCAACTACATAACCAATTTCTTGGAAGACGTGCTTTCTCTATCTTACAAATAACTTACTTACCATCTTGTGTAAGATCATCAAACATTGACATGATGTCAACCTTAAGATAAGCAGACTCAACAGTTGCAGCAAATTTCCCGAGATTTGTTGCAGCTGACCTCCTTACCATAGGCATGTCATCCTGGCATAATTGGCCATATATTGACCTCAATTCTGCCTTCAGCATATCTGGAGAACTAGGATAAGCAATATGAAACAGTCCACAAGCAGAAACACGAGCTGTAAACCATTCACCAGCTGCTAATCTCTGTGTTTATACGCAATTAAAAAAAAAATAGAATAACATAGTGAAATCAGTGAACAGTAATGAAAAGTGGTAACTTCACCCAGACTTGACCCAGAGAATTCCTTCCATGAAAACACTTAGCAGACCAATATTCAAGCACCAAAACCATTGGCATAAATCTATGCTTATATAGCAATAAAAGCACACAGGCATTAACTTAGCTTTGGGGAACATCATAAAGCATCGTTCACTTGCCTGGGCAAACACAATTTTACAGGCAATGTCTCTCCACTTCATCAATCAGTTTAACTAACAATAGCTTTAGAGGCAATTAAGCAATAAACCAATACAGTCACAAGACATGATTCCGACAAAACAACAGGAAAATGTAAAAGATAATTCATGTCATGTATGACAATTTAACACTACATAAATATTGAAGAAAAAAAATCAACAAAGATGTTCATGTAAATAAATAAACATGATACTGCAGCCGTTCAACTTACTTTATTAACATCTTTATTTTATGCACATGATAACTATATTTTGAGCTTTATACCACCTTCTACTAAGAGTTTTTCATACTTTATACTTCACATGTATAGCAATTGCATCTGTCTAGTTATTTTCAAGTCTAAGGCTACTCACTACAAATGAAATATTAAAAGATAAGGACATGGCCTATATGTGTCTTCAAAGTTTCATATAAATGTCAAAGTCTCAAAAACAATATATACCATTCAATAGAATCACATAAAAGAAAAAAAAAAAAAAAAACTATTTATCATCAAACCTTGACGACTGGAATAAACGAATCAACCAAATCGCTTTCTCTCATCTGCGATCCAATCCTACACAAAGACTCAACCGCTTTGTCCCTCACGCAAGTTTCCTCAACAATGCATAGGGTCTCCAATGGCGGAAGCAACACATGAGCATGCTCCACTCCTCCAACATATGGAATAAAAACTCCCAATTCCTCCGCCATCGCAAGAAGCACCTCGTCGTCGTCATCATTGTTTTCGCTCAAAAAGGGAATTAATTCCCTCCGGGTTCGCTCCTCGCCAAGAGCACGAGCAATTGTCGAGAGCCTTCGAATCGAGTTCAATCGAAGTTGAATGTCATCGTTCTTCAACTCATCGATTAAAACAGCAATTGGGTACAACGGTTCGTCCACCATGGCCATTGTATTGGACAACCTATTAACAGAAAATTGGCAATCAAAGATTCGTTCTGATCAAACATGGAATGAAATTTATGAGTCCCAGAAAAAACTAAATAGAAATGATTTAAGTATGCAACGACGAGAAACTAGATCTGGAGTAAACCCTAGAAACAACGAACAAGTTGAATTGCAAAAATTCAAAGGAAAACGAGAAAAAGGAAATTAAAAAAAAAAAAAAGACTAGGTCGGCTTTCAGGAGATTCAAGGAATTGGATCGAGAGATTACCGATTGTAATGTTGATGTTCCCGCCTAGTTTCTTTCGTCTAGGTCGAAATGGTGTTCTTAATTTCGTGGGAGAGAGAGAGAGAGAGAGAGAGAGAGAGAGAGAGGTTCCCAACGTAGAACAGAAGCGGAACCTTTGAGATTCGGGGGAGCGTCCAAAAAGGACCAAAATTAAAAACCGAGTAATCTTTTTTTCTTTTGGTGCTAGAGAAAAACCGAGTAATCAAATGGCTGTATAAGAATAGCCTCAACAGTTTTCTGGGCATCAGCAGCGGCCCATATACAACATTCACGGGCTTTGAAATGGGCTAGGTTACGACCCATCAAACAAAATGGCCCGCCTTATTTCTTTTCTTTTCTCTCTTTTTTTTTTTTGATTGATCGTTAATGTTACTAACAAGATAATGGATATATTTAGTCCACGAAAAAACTTAAATCAATATAGTACTAATAATAAGCCACCAACCTTTTGACCTAATGGTATTAGAACCTTTTTTTAGCCGGGATATCAATCTGTCTCTGCTTCCACCTTACATCCGATAACAATTATTTTATAAATTATTGATATTTAATAATTCCATTAAATTTAATTAAATCTAATTTTAACTGAATTAAACTCTTAAAAGATAAAACTTTTTTATTATTTATTTTTATTATACTAAAATTTAAATTTAAAATTTTATTTAAAAGATACAAATATCCCACAACCAACTAAACATCGTGCATCCAATAACAAATGATACAGTGAGAAGGGCACAATTACATATATGCTTGTAATATGTGTGAAGTCATGAATTTGTATTAAAAACGAAATATAGCGTGATTTTTAATTTATAATTTTAAAGGATTAAAATTATAATTTTTAATAAGATAGATGATATTTAAAATTATATAATTTTTTTTTTTCTTTTTCTTAGAATATCTCTGGGAATTTATCCTCCATCTCTCTGTGCGTTTATTTTTGCTTGAATTGTTTTTACACAAAATAGGATCGAAAAATTAATACTTATGTGTTTGCCTAACCAAGATAAATCTATAAATAAGATTTTTTTTTTTTTTCGTGTGTTTTTTTTGTTGGGGCGGGGGTAAAAGTCCTATCGAGCATTATTCCGAAACAAATTGGGGCTTTCAACACAATGACTGCACCGGTGGCCTCCTCATCCATATGACGCACGAGTGACCTTTCATCGCCCTTCCTATTAGATAAGGACAACTCGTAGCGCCCACTTTGGAATTGTTGTATTCTTACTAGGGGAAATGGTCTGCAATATATGATTCCAAAATGTTTATTATACAAAGGAGAGACATCATAACCTGGATGATGGCATGCCTATGTATGGCGTTCCTATTTGTATTCCCATGTAGAGAGAGAGAGAGAGAGAGAGAGAGAGAGAGAGAGAGAGAGAGAGAGAGAGAGGGAGTGAAATAAACACAATGGGTTTTATGGAGATACCTAAGATCGTTTAATATTGAATTTATATAAATGTATATATTTTTATAAATTTTATGATTTATAATAAAAATAAAATAAAATAAAATAAACTAAGCAATTAATACGTGGGATTCCCAAAGAGGTGAGGATCCAAGATAGCCCGCCTCCACGTCCTAAAATGTAAACAATTTATTATTGTCCTTCAATTTTTACCTTTTTCTTTCACTGTTTTTTTTTTAAATGGACAGAGTAATCGTAATCAGTTTTTATGAACACTTCATTTTAAAGCACTGCTTCACCGCCCTTCTTTTTTTTTTTTTTTTTTTTTTTTTGGTAATTGCTTCACCGCCCTTCACCGAATACCATTCAAGTCCATGTCCGAAGATTTTCTATCTTGTGGATTGTGATCCCGTCTTGCAATCTCTTCCTAAGCCCCCCCCCCCCCCCCCAAAAAAAAAAAAAAACATATGACCAGTGCATCTTAGAGACACCAGGATTTCACACTTTTTCACTTGAGCTGAAATGAATGCGAAGATAATAGATTAAAATGCAATTTCACACGATTTGCTCCCATGCAGGGACATGTCCTCATTGTTCTGCTTTTGTAAGCAGAGCAGCTCCAAAGAATAGAACACATCACATGGCAAAGCGCGAAAAGAAATCATTACACGCATGGCACGATTATATCAATTCCATAGGACAAGCTTTGCTCAGCTCAGAACAGCACTCCAATCAGCCACTCACTAATTCGGAGATGGAAACTGATCAAAAATCAACTTTTGTAGGAGTTCAATTGCTTGGCTGATGCAACACCACCAATGATCACCACATCAGAAACCTGTTCATGGCCGGAGGCTGTAACTAGAGCAAAGGCTGTCCTGCATTTCATATATTTATGCTTATGTCTTGTTAGAAGCATGGAGTAAATTTAGTGAGGAAATGGAGACGCTCAATCCAAGGTTATTGCATCTCAAACATACATTGTTCACTTTCCAAAAAGCAAAATTTTGAAAAGTATAGATTAGGGACATCTTCACTCAGAGAAGAAAAATGTCCTCACTGCTGTTGTTTGTGGTTCTTTCTTTTCTACTCAATGTCAAACACGATAATATATTATTTTGATTCTGCAAATTCTAAATGTGGCGTCTGTAGGGGGGTAGCGATCCTTTCCTATTGGATCCATGTTGAAAGAACTGCCTCCATTTGGTGCTGCTTCATCAGTTTCTGCTTCATTTAACATCCAGAACAATCTCAGCAAAAGAGCTCCGTCCTTCGCCAAAATTAGAATAAGCTTTGTGTAGCAAGCATGTGACATCAATCTATAAACCCAACCACCTTATTGAAAACACCTGATCAATCTGGTCCAAAACCCAACCACCTTTTTTGACTCAGTTTGGTCTATTGGTTCCTTGAATTTGGCTACCTCACTAAGCTCTTCAAAGGAATCCACAAGATTCTGAAGCCTTGCAACAAATTCGATGAGAAGGGAAGAAAATGTAGCCAAAGACAAGGCACTAGCACTCTCGAATGTTTTTACTTCTCGTTCATTGACAACCACATCTGCATTTAGTGAGAGTCGTGAAGGCCATGATGGTAATTGATTCTTATTCATGGCCTCTGGAGAAATCCATTCTCCAAACCCAGGATTAAAGCTGGCTGCTGAAGTTCTATTATCCCAACCTCTAAGCAAGGAAGTGGATCCAACAGAAAGACCAATTTCGCTGAGAGAAGTGATAATTACATCTCTATTGTCACTGTCCTTGCAATCATAGAAGTTTTCGGGATCTGCAGATTCCTTGGGCCGCTGAATTTCTGGTCCCCAGCTCTCTGAATTGACCAGAACATAAGAATTGGTGTCTATCTTCATCTGCAATTCTTCTGCTGCCTCATGAATTTCTGATAGAAGGTCACCGGGGTTCAACTTTTCCATCTTTTCTACTTTGTCTCCAAGCTCACGTAGTACCTTAGCACCTTCATTGCCAACCCTCTGAAGCTCTTTACTAAAAACTTTTCGCTTCTCTGGAGGAGCCTACAGTTGAACATACAAAGAACCCGATGCAATCAATCCATTAATACTTTATAAGCAGGGTGAAAATTGGTGGTAATGGATGGCCAACTGCTAATTACCAGTAAACCAAAGAAAGGAAGTTCCAATTTGAAATTTCTGTCCGAAATTGAGTTTACTAAGGGTTTTACACATGACATTTGTAGAAAAAGGATGAAAATGTTTGAGCAATTCTATGGAAAAAAACTGGAAAGCGGGAAAGAGAAATCACCTGAATTTCCGAAAGTATACAGCCATGCATTGCCATGACCATGAAAGCACAGTGCCTTAAAGCACCTCCAACTTTGACATAGTTTTGCCATGGGTACCTGAATGTTTTATAAGGACCATGAGGTGGCTCCCAAACTGCAAAACTCAACTATGGAGAGAGAGATCAATCACATTAAAAGTTACATTTTGTTTGTTCATGTTCAGTCTATGTGAAAAAAATTTAAGGCTCAACAACACTGTCAATTAAGTTACCAGAGATTCCTCTTGGCTAGCAGATTGCACAGCTGTTCTATAGCCACTATAGACCGGATCATCAGAGGCTTGGTATACTAGAATTTTTGAAGGTATTCTTTCATATGCAGCATTCTCCAAGTACCCATTAACACAACCTAGGACACAGGTAGGATAAATTAGTCAGTAAGACCATATAGAACTTCAAGAGAGTAAGAAATTGCAATGTTATTTTGATCCAACCTTCCAAAGAAGAAGCAACACCCCTGAAATTTTTCGCAACCAATTTATGCAGATCCTCTCCAGACCATATAGGGCAAATACATATATTTACGAACACGGAAACACCAGCACCAACAGCAATAAACAATAACCGGAAAAATGCAGTGTGGAAAAAATTTGATGATTGATTCCCAGAGACCAACACAATGCAAAAGGTCAATAAAAACACCCGAAAACCGTACTCGTAGGGCTTCATGGTTGGATAGAGTTTAATATAACTTGCACAAGATCCTGAAAAACCAAAATTAATGCAACTTTACATTGGAATCAGATTGTCAAAGAGGACCCATATAAAATGAATTGATAAAACTCTGAATTCTAACCTGCAATGAAGATAGTAATTATAATCAAAACCTCTTGAAACTCTCCAGCAAAGTTAGAGAGTTCTGCGATGCCAAGTGCCAGTGCTCCAGCAGAAAATGTTCCCAAAGCACGATTGAACCCTTTATTCAGACTTGCACCTAATGCCCAATTAGACAATCAATTAGCTCCATCCAATTTGACAATGTGAAACGACAAACTGCTCCAAAAACTTGATTGCGCTGATGACTTATAAAGGGTTCTAAGCGAGTTAAATTTTAAATGGATAGTGCACATTACATATGAAGTGATCTCATTCATGAGAAACATCAGTAGCATAGAATTTTGTCAATATGGCCCGACAGACTTTTGAACTCAGGATCTTGACTCTAATTTCATAAGAAACACAAACAACAAATAGCTACAAAAGCTTTGGCGGATGGCAATTTGGTATTTTATGTATTTCATTTTATAACAACCAATTGCGCGAACAACTGAAATGAAGCAAAACCAATATAGACAAAACCAGAAAAGGGGGAAATCGAGAACGAAATCAGACATATATACCTACACTGTATTCGAACACAACAACAGTCGTGAGAATCGCCCAAATCGAATACCGACTAACGTTCTTCAAAGGTTCTTCGAAGAAAATGAGGAGAGAAACAATCGACAAAGCCAAACCCATTTTAAATGAAAAATAAACTTTACGAGGATCGGATTTGCCCATTTCGTATAATTTTACAGAAACTTGTTTGGTTTTGTTCCACACGTTGGAAATTTCATCGGTGAATGATTTGAAACAATGGGCTCGAGCTCCGACGTCGTTGTCGCAAGGGACTGATCTGCTATGGCCGAGCTCAGGGTATCCTTGTTTGGGAAGTAGCGGTCTCTGTTTGCTCATGTCAGCGAAACTTTTCCTAAGTGACCCAGCTTTCGCCGCCATGATTAAATATAAATTGTTGTCGCTGATTCAAATAATCAAGATTACAACATATACGAAAATACAAGAAACCCAATATTGGTGAGATTGAAGGGAGGTTGGAAATGGAGAAGAATCAGAAATGGAGAAAGTGAGAGTGAGAGAGAGAGAGGGAGACTAATGCGACCGAAAGGCTGTTGGCAATGATTGGCAAGCAATGGGGGAGAGAGAGAGAGAGAGAGAGAGAGAGTATGAATTAACATGAACCTGCGTTGCACTTTCGTCGGATTTCGATCATATAAAGCAAGTAGAGCCAGAACATCCTCGGAAACGTAAAACGAATAGACGGATACGAATCCAGTCGTACATAAACGTAAAAGGCAATTTATAAAAAAGTTAAAAAATAAAGACAAATACGGAAACGTATAAATATAAAAATTTGTATATAAATAATAATTTTTATAAAAAATTAAAATAATTATTGAATCTAAAATAATCAAATATATAATTATTAATTATAAAATAATTAAAATAAAAAATAAAATTTATAATTAAATTAATAAATAAATAATTTATTAAACATAAAATATAAAAATGTAATAAATTTTAATATTCAAAATTAAACATAAAACATAAAACATAAATAATTATTATTTTAAAATTAAAAAATATTCAAAAACAAAAAATATTAATATCGAAAAATTTTTATACATAAGAAAGCCAAACATATGTTAGAGATGACATGAAACTTGCTTTTTTTGTTTTTACTTACTTTTTACTATTTATGTAATAATTTTTTTCTAAGAAATGAGGTCTCAAGATAAATTTGAAAAAAGATATCGGATATAAAATTATTCATCGGAAAGGGATATGTACAACCCATTTTTCAAAAATATATAATAATCATTAGAAAGGGATATATACAACCCATTTTTTAAAAATATATAATAATTTCCAAGATTCATATAACATGCTTTATTTGTTTTCATTTAAAATGAAATTTAGTTAGAAATATGTTTTTTTCTTAGGGTATGATATTTAATATCCATAGGATTTGTTGTACCATTTAATATCCATAGGATTTGTTGTACCATGACCGGTATAATTCAAAATTTTTTTTAAATCTTTTGATTTGGAAAATCTTACATTTCTTTTTGCATTAATATTTCTGAATATTTTAGAATTATTTACTTTTTTATATTAATACAGTCCAAATTTCATAATATTGTTCTTTTGGAGATAAAATCCATGAAATCTTTGGACGATTTAAAAGGATTGTTGTTTTGGCAATGAAAAAAAAAAAAAGAAAAAAAAGAGACCAAATGACAAATGGCAGAGAAATCGTTGGGCACGAAAGATGCATCACGTCAACCTTTCCTTCTTATCAGTGCTTCCAAGTCAACACCTTTGTTGCCGTCATCGTTAAGCTCCAAGTCAACTTCCTGATCTGATGCCAAAGCATAAATCGAACTCATTGTCGGATTCTGCATCTTTGATCAAATTTGTAAAGTTCAATCAAACTCCAATTTTCTAAGGGAAGAGAGAGAGAGAGAGAGACAGAGAGAAGCTTCTCGTTACTGGTAGACCTTAACTGGATGGTGATGCGAGCGATAGTTGTGCGAGTGCAAAGAGGGAAAATGGGAATGAAAAACGACAACAATGACAAAAGAAGCAACAAACCGGAGATGGCAACAAGCAAGAGACCCTTTATCACTCGCGCCTTCTAAATTAGAGCTCAAACACCATGGCAAGGACATCCTCATGAAGTCTCAAAATTATATTCATTTCCTCTTTTCCTGTCCCCAGTCTTCTCGACCCATCAATGGCGGCAAGATTGGTAAGTTCAAGGATTGGGCACCAAAAATCCTATTCTCTATCTCCACTTTCCTTAGATCTCTGTGCCCTTTTCAACTTTATAGTTGAGCTTAAATTGTGTGTAATTGTTTAAATGATTTGGTTTTGTTAATATTCAATGCTTTTGTGATTTTAGCTTCAAATTTGAAAAGTTCACTTCTTAATTTTAGAGTAGAGAGAGAAAGAGAGAGGAGCTTCTTAATCGCCTTTTTTGATGGAAGAAAAGGGGGAAATCCCTGATTGCAGACAATGCAATAGTATATGGATGTGAGACAGTATAAACCAAATGTATGGATACGTAGTTTTATGTTAGATTTATTTTTTATATGCACATGAGAAAGCGTGTAAATTAAATAAATCATAATTTTCAGGATAAATATGTTGATGTGTAACTTTTCAAAAATTTGTGAATCGCAAAGTACAAAATTTCTCAATTAAAACTCTCAGTCAAGATGATGATAACAAAATCGAACCACCACCATTATACCATGAGGTCTCAACTAAAAATCCGAAAATCCAAATGATGAGAGAAATTTTATTACTTAAAAAGTTCTCAATATCTTAATTAATTTATTACTTTAAAAACTATTTTCACTATAAATTACACACTCTGTCTATAATGTGCAGAGAACTTTTATACCAACTCAACTCACATACAAAGTTCACCTAAAAAGAGAGGGAGGGATCTATTAGGGTGATAGAGATAATGCTAATCACCCATTATCCCACATTTTAGATTTAAATTTTAAACTAACTTTTAACCCCTTGGTAAAATGCTCATATATGGGTATATTAACAAATATCTCTTATTTACACATAAAAGCATTTTACGTCTATCATAAGATCACAACTCATACGGTTTACCACTTCACCATGTTAAACTTTCATATAGAATTGAGTATCGTACGACCGACGAGTACACCTACAAACAAATATTTCTTGATATACTTATTAAAATAATCGAGAAACCACCGTCACTACAAAAAAGAATTCATTATACCCAAAATTCAATGCAGTTATATCCATCAAGTTAATTTCCTCATCGAAAGTGATTCTAAATCATTACTCGACTATATATTCACTATTATATTTGAATTTCAATATGGATAAATATAACAAACAGACCAATAAATGCAGCACAATCATATAATGTCGATAGTCTTTCTTTTTTCCAAATTTAAATCTATCAGTCTCAATTCAACTCTTTTCTTAGATTTGCCCCTTATACCTCATTATCTTCAAAATTATAGGTAAATAGACTAAAATAGTAAATAGTGAATCAAGACTTTTAGAAACAATCGAAAATAATAACGGTACAAGAAATCTCAGCCAATGGATCTCAGATTTCACATAGTGGGAATGGAAATCATAATCACACCATTGTTTCAAATGATTGCTCTCACTATCTCTAGTTAGCTTATCATACGCAGTATGAGATACGTATCATAGTGTTATTCTATCATCTCTCAAAAGAATATATGTCAGATTTTTCTAATACTGTACAGATATGGGATTCAGTCAACATATAAGATTTTACCCAAAAATCTTAAAAAGAATAGCTCAATGACAATATCATTAGACGCATGTGATATCTGAAATCTCAAATTTATCTACTTACAGACAACATGGTTATGAGTATGTCCATATCAATCATATCGCATATGATTTCATCATGAACACGTATTAGGATGACTTATGTTCTAGCAGTACCATTCTAAAAGTCTCTTACAACTAGAAACTGTCTCATCCGGGTTTATTAAGAGCTGGAGGTGTTTACTCGTAGAGAGAGTCGATCTTGTTTACTTGACATATCTTTTTATCATATCATATTTTAGAATATATGACAATAAACAAGAACAATAAATAAGTCATATGTCATATATATAAAAAACAATAATTATCATAATCAGCACATAATGTCAAAATATACATAAACTTAATAATTCTCTATACCTTACAAAGGAATCTCTCGTAATGGATTTGATGAAGGGATCAGTCACCATATTGTTTGTAAAAATATACTTAATCATCACTTCACATTTCTCGATAATGTCACTTATAAAGTGGTATATAATATCAATGTGTTTGGTCATATTTGATACTTAGGGTCTCAAGTATAGTTAATGGCAACCTGATTATTAGAATAAATCATCACCGGTCTCCAACTATCTACTACAACGCCGAAGTTATTCAAAAATCTTCAGAGTCAAATATTCTCCTAAATTGCCACTAAACATGTCATAAACTTAACCTCTATCGTAGATAAAGATATATAGATTTATTTCTTACTGTTCCAAGATATAGTACCGTTACTGAGCAAGATAACAAAACTTGATGTCAATTTATGTCCATCCAGATTATCACCCCAATAGTATCTGAATACCCAACGAAATGCAAATCACCTCTTCCGTAACACAATGAGAGGTCCATAGTTTTCTTAAGATATATCAGAATCATTTTCATTGATTTTTAATGATCTCTTTCAAGATTCGATAGATACCTACTTATTAGACTAACTGCAAAATAAATATTTGATCGTGTACACATCATTGCATACATCAGACTGCCTACTGTACTGGTATAAGAGATTCTACTCATCTCTCTTATTTCTTCCTGAGTTTTATGACATATGTCAAGATTTAGATTTTCATCTTTAGCGATGGGAGTTCTTATGGGATTGCAATCGCTCATCTCAAAATGCTCAAAAATCTTCATCATGTAGGACTCTTATGAAAGAGTCAACACTTGTTTCGAGCGATCCTTCTTGATTTTAACTTTAAGAATGAACTGAATCTCACCTACGTCTTTCATATCAAAACTCGATGATAATCATGTTTTAATGATCATCAGATACTCTTTATTGTTCTCGACCAACAGAATGTCATCCACATATAAGAATATGATTACAAAGGAGTCAATTGAACGTATTAGGTATATGTAATGATCCTTCTCGATCATCACAAACCTATAAGATATTAACTTCTCGTGAAATTTTAGGTACCACTGCTTAGATTATTGTTTAAGACTGTAAATCGACTTCCGAAATTTACAGACCTAATTCTCCTGACCTTTTAAAATGAACTCTGAGCATTGTTCCATGTAAATCTCCTTATCCAAAATTTTATTAACGAAGATAGTTTTTATGTCTATCTGGTATAACTCCAAATTCATATCTGTAATAATCGCTAAAAGTAAATAAGTCGAAATAAATTTAATTATCAGGGAGAAAGTTTTATCATAGTCCAAACACTTAGTCTGAGTGTAACCCTCAACTATCATATAGGTCTTATACATCTCTACTGATCCATTTGTTTTTCTCTTGATTTAGAAAACTTATTTATTCTTAATGGCCTTTCTACCCTCAGACAAATCAACCAAATCCCAGACCCTATTGATTTTCATTAATTTCATCTTTTCATTCATGGCCTTCAACCAATGGTCTTTCGTAAAACCCTTGAGAGTCTTTTTGACTATTTTAGGCTCCTCATCATCCTCAAAAGTCACTATAAAGATTTCACTTTCAATTGGGAAATGATATTTAGATATATGTTTTCGACTGCTCCTACAAGAAGGGGGAACCTTTTCACCTTTAGATAGATCGTTCCCATTAAGATCAAATTTGTAATGGGTTCTTAGGTCTTACTGTTGGGTTCAGTTGATCCACTAGATTTATCCATCTAATAGAAGGTAAAGTACCGATTGATTTCACCTCTTTTAAGAAAATTATTTTCAAATAATGTGGTATCACGTGACTTAATTTCAATAACAGTGCCATCCATATACTCACCTAAGAGCACATACCTTTTGGAGTGTTCTAAATATTTTAAAAAGATACACTCTTTTTCTTGTGAGTCTAATCTATTGTGTAGATACGAGAAATTGTGAATATATGCGACACAACTCCATGGTTTTAAGAGGTTAAAGTTAGGTTACCTTCCTATCTAAATCTTATATGGGGTACTGATCATGAATGTTGATAAAATATAATTGAGAACGTAGACTGCAGTCAATAATACATCTCCCCAATGGGAGATGGGTAAATTGAACTGTTCCATCGTAAGTCTCATCATCTATAACAGACTTCCTCTTGATTATTTCATTCTGCTAAGAAGTAGCAGGAATAGTCAGTTGTCTCGTAACATTCATCTCCAAATAGAGCTCTCTTAATTGTTCAAACAAATATTCATATTCTCGATCAATTTTGAGAGTCTTCACTCTCAAATCTAATTGATTTTCAATCTTACAAATAAAGCTTCTGAAACATTTCAGTGTCTCATACCTGTGCGAGATCAGATAAATGTAACTAAAATGCGTATAATCATCTATGAACATAATAAAGTATACAACTTCATTTCGGTTTTTCATATTCATAGGGTCACAAATATCGAAGTAGACTAATTGTAATAGAGTGTCAGCTCTCATTGTCTTGTCAAATGATTTTTCTTGTAACTTTGTCGATAAGGCAAAAGTTACATATGGACAACTCGACCTTGGTTAATGAGCCTAACAGACTATCCGTTGCTAATCGATTTATCCTCTCTTGTCTTATGTATCCAAGTCTATTATGCTATATATTTATATCACTATCTACACAATCAAATATAAAGGTAATAAAAGAGTAACAAAAAATACATATAAAAGAAACAGCATGTAGTATACAATCCATCATGGACAAAATCAGAACAAACAAAAGAACTATTATAACTAATAGAAATATATGAGTTTTCAAAAAACAAAACATATCCTAGGCAATCTAGACAAAATACAAAAATCAAGTTCCATCGAACATTTAGAGTGCAAAGAACGTCATGTAGATGCAGACTCTGGCCACTTCACAACTCCAACTTGCAAGTGTTTATCCCTTTGAAGATGAAAAATGCTCCATTCTCTATGCAAATTCTCATAGGCTGAGAACTTACTCAGTGGAACTCTATGTACGCGTTCTATCTCGAGCGACGTGATCGGCAACTCCTAAGTCTACAATTTACAGAAGAGAGAAATCAATGAGTATCATAATAGATGAGATAAATCTCAAATTATATCAAGAAGAAAGACATAATTTCCACTCGTCACACTCATAAGTGAAATGACCAAATCTACTACAAGCGTAGCACTTCACATTGGTTTTATCAAACTCGTTTTCTTGCGCTTTTGTACTTCGTTGTCGTACTTCTCGGATGACTTCTTCTTGTTTGGTCCTCGGGACTTTTTCTCATGCTTTTTTCCATTTACTTTTGGTAACAACTGAGCGCTTACTCGATTCCGCTACATAAGTATGATCGAGTGCGGCCTACTCACCTGCAGACGCTCTTCCTCGAGCTTACAATGGTTGTTTATATCAGCAAAATTACGAATACTCTCGTTGTGTGTGATATAGGTTTTCATGATCTCTTATGAATCAAATAAACATTGAATCATACCCAATACCTAAAACTCATCTGAAATGAACTCGCCCGCATTTCTTAACCTAGTGATCTTACTCAACATTTGCATCAAATATTGTTTCATCATATGATTATCTCTTTAAGTCAGCATTCTCACTTTAGGAGATGAAAGAACACCAAAATGCTCTTTTAGAGCTAGTCAAGCCAACATAGTTGTAGACTATTATTCCTAAATCAGAATTATATCGTCGGGCATATTGTTTAGAAGGATTGCCTAATCAGGCTATTCTTTTTTTTCTATGCATGAAATGTCTTTGGATCCCGTCTCGCCTAAGGCATGGTACCCTCCCCGAAATCTACCATCTCATGTCTCAAAATCTCAGACAAATCCTACTCCTCGAGGACAAATTGAATCTTCTAATGCCAAATAACGTAATTATCACCATTCAGATTATCCTCATTTACAAAGATTTAAAACGACAGTCCTCGATGCAATTATAGAAATATTAATGATTTATTGATATTTATTCTTATATTTTGTACACATTACGAATCAATAAATTCTGAATGATTCAAGTGTAGACCCAAAGTGAACGTATGAGTCAACAAATACCATACAATCAATCTAAAATGACCTCACGCACTACTAGAGGTCCCATGCACCACTATGGGCTGCCAGCAAACTGCTGCATGTGCCAAATGCGCAGCTCATCTAGCAAGCGCTTGGGTTGGGACATGAGTCAAACGTGGTTTCGAGTCAGATTGACCCAGACCGCTCATCTGACTCGTTACACACCACAGCACACGTGACATCCATGCACCTTCACCCGCGGGATTATGCGCCTCAGCGTGCTTGTATTACACGCACTCATAGGTCTGGGCCAGGTTTTTTCCACTCGACGGGTCTGCAACTGAGTCCCTTGATCTGGTTGTCGGAAAATCCATTTTGTGGCCTTGTTCAACTCAGATTTCGCCTGGAAACTGAAATTGAGCAACCCTAATTCATCTTTACTCGATTTTTGGGGAAAATCAAGCTCTAAATATGGCAAATCCAACAATCTCTATCACAGCACTCCACGGCCATTGTGAAAATTTCAGTTTCCGACAACGAAACCACACAATAAATATAACAAAACATAGATCAAATCATAAGAAACATATATAAGCCAATTTCATATATCAATTCGTCATCTAACGTGACAGATTTAAGGTTTAATGTGGTCGGTCATTGTTTTTGGTTGAGATCTTCGACTCACAATTGCATGGCTTAAACGTACTTTAAAAATTATAAAAAAATTATATTCGTGATCTACAAATTATCGGTAATGTCGTGGTATCTTTGCATTCACGAAATTCACTCATAATCCGAACCCTAAATTTTATATCATACACATTTTATATCCAAAAAAATTCTAAAACATATTTTAATAAATCTAATCTCGCTCTGATGGAAATGTTAGATTTATTCTCTACATCCGCACGCGGAATATTGTAAATTAAATGAGTCGGAATTTTTATAATAAATATTTCGATGCGTAAATTTCAAAAAATCCGTGAATCGTGAAATACGAAATCTTTTGATCAAAACTCTTGATTGGGATAGTAATCACAATATTGAACCACTATCACTATATCACGACGCCTCAATTCAAAATCTGATAATTCAAATGACAAGAGAAATTTTCCTATTCGAAAATTTATCAATCTTTCAATTAATTTCTCACTCTAAAAATTAATTTCACTATTAATCACACGTTTTGTCTTTAATGTGCAAAGAACTTTTGTACCAACTCAACTCACGTATAAAGTTCACCCAAAAAAAAAAGGGAGAGATCTATAGGGGAGATTGGAATAATGGTAATCACCTATTATCTCATATTTTATATTTATATTTTAAACTAACTTTTAAATCTTTCATAAAATATTCTTACATGGACATATTAACTAATATTTTAGACATTGTTCTTCTTCAAAATCAATGTTAAGCTTGTAGTTCCTATCAATGGCTTCACGTTATCAGGGCTTTTTTGGTGGGCAAGAGAAAGAGGCTTAAGGTTTTTTTTTTGTTTTCTCTTTGACAATCGGGAGCACATTTTATCATTTGACTCAAAATAAAATTTTCCCCATATTAGTCTAATAACCTAAAAATCTATCGACCAAACAAAAAATAAAACTTTTTCTGATATAACTCACCTTAAATCTAAATATATTAACTCACCAAATTGTCCTCAATTCGATTTTCGTATTATTTTCTCATCTCTAACTCTAAAAAAGTTTTCTTTTAAAAAATCAAATTTTATTTTTCTTTCATCAAAATTAAACATTAAATTAATCATTTTCTCTCTAAAAATTAAATTATTATAAGTATTTGTTTCCGAATTCATTTATATTAAAATTTCTTTCAATAAAAAAAATAATTTTTCTCTCTTTAAAATTGAACACAATAATTTTCTCTCTCTTAATAAATTAAATTATTTCAAACTTTGTCTTTCAAAACATATTGATATTAATTCTTCTCTCTCTAAAAAGATAATTTTAATTTTAATATTTAAAATTAAACACATTATTTTTTCTATTTAGAAAAATCAATTTATTTCATATTTTCTCTTTTTAAATGCATTGATTTTAACTTTTCTCTTGCTAAAAAAACTAAAATTTATTTTTTTCTTTAAAAGGCACATTAATTAACTTTCTCTCTAAAAAATTATTTCCTTAAAATAAGCATATTAATTAGTTTTCTCTCTAGAAATTTGTTCTCTCTCTAAAACTAAGTACAATAATTTTTTCTTTAAAATATTAAATTTATTTCACATCTCTCTCTAAAACTAATTAATTATAATTAGTCTGGAGTATGGATAAGCTAGTTGAGAGTGCTGATAGACAATATGATATTAAAATAAAAATATTTTGACTTTTGCAACAAACATAATATTGAATAAAGGTAAAGTTGTAAAGATCCATTAATGTTGAAAAATGGAAAGTGTGAATAGACAAATTAGATTACTAATAGCTTAGGTTGCAAACAAATGAAACAAGAAAAACGGAAATAGATATGAAATGATATAAAAAATAATATTTTTTAATAATATAAAAAATAAAAACGTGAAAAAATATATAAATATAGAAAATATAAAAAATTTTATATAATACTAATTATTTTAAGTAAATAATAGAATAATCATATTTTATAATAAAAATTAAAAATAATAAAATATGTAATCATTAATCCTAAAACAAATAAAATAAAAATAAAAGTTATAATTAAATAATTTATTATATTTTGAAAAATATGTAAATATAAAAATATAAAAAAATTTATATAAATATTAATTAATTTAATATATTGTATCATTTCATAAACAAAAAATGTTTTAGAATCGTTTTAAAAATAAAAAATATTAGTGTTGAGAAATTTTTATACACTCCAGAACTAAAGGTGGGTGATTATAAAAGAATGGTACGTTTCATGACTAAATGTAATGAAAGTATCCAAAAGCGGTTGGTCATAAAAGAAAATTGTAAAAATAATAATATAAAAACACCTAATTATCATCCAAAAAAAAAATATTCACATTGTCACATGGGTTGGTCCTCTCCACTTGGCGACGAAACCTTCGAAAGCCCCGATCTTTAGGAAGCCAATGGGGCCATTTTCCCTCATTATACTCGAGCTGTTCAATCATCCCAGTTGGGTCTCGCTCGGTACGTTAACGAGGGCGACTTGAATTTCCGGTTTAACCAATACGGAGGGCGCTGTGGCGGTGGGTTTAGGAATGGCACTTCAGTATCACCAAGGAAATCAGACATTTTCCTCCAAGAGAGAGAGAGGCGCGCAGCAGAACAACCAAAGAGAGCCTGTTTTAGCGATTAGAGTACGTGAGATTCACTAACATGATTTATATAGAAAATTTGAGGAATGACACGTCAACTTCTTTTTCTTTTTTTCTTTTTAAATCAAAATAATCGCATTCAAGTGAAAAACAAGATTATATAGAGAGAGATTTAGTACATTAGATGATAAGATAAAAATTTCCCTTACTAATGAGTTTCAGTTCAAGTGGTATCAATCCCCCTCCTTCTAATAGACTCGGATTTGAGTATCACTGTGAACAAAAAAAAAGATAAAAATTTTCTTTCCATAACAATGGAATGAATAAATTATGGGAAGTAGAAACCGAAATCTATCCATTTTTGATAGTTTTAATAGTTAGTTTAATAGTTAAGAACTGAGTAAATTAATAGTTGAGCGGTTAAATGGTTGAGAAATTAGTTAGTGGTTAGTAAATGATTAGAGAAAACAATATAAATAAATGGTGTAAAAAATAAATTAGATATGGAATAAAATTGATAATATTCTCATTTTCTCTCTAATCTCTCTAGTCTTTCTCTTTCTATCTCTCAATTCTCTCTCTTTCTCTCTCTTTCTCTCTCTAGCTCTTTCTCTCTCTCCCTTCTCTCTATATATTTTGCTCTCTCTTTAGAATGGATTGTTACAACAATCTTCGTGCTTCTTAGCCTACAATGCGGTAATTAAAATTTCGTAAATATATATCAATATAAATTTAATTAATTTGAATAAAATATAGAATTATAAATGTTGGAAATTGGGTGCGGGTTTGCTCTTGAGAGTAGATATGATCCAAACCCATTTAAATATAATTTTTGAATTTGAATAAGGGAGTGGTTTTTTTTTTTTATAACCACCCTTTAACACTCTCTCTCTTTTTGGTGTTTTCGGATTTAGTCTATTATCTGGTATTTAGAATTTTGTTTATTGAGATCTCCCTTATGGGTAGGGAACTCTCTCTTAACTCCTTCTCTCTCTTTCCCCTCTCCCCCTCTCAACTTCCTCAAGGAAGAAAATTCCCTTTTTGAGAAGGTACTGTGTTTGATAAATCGGAGATAGAGAAAAAAAAAAGAAGAATAATTGTAAAAAGACACAAAAGAAGTGATCAATTTTTTACCAAGTATTTGGATCATAAATAAGAAGATAATCTAATTTTCGTAATATTTATTTAGACTTAAAATATCCAAATATAAAAAAAAAAAAAGGTAAATGATTTTAACACATTTTGAATTTTGAAATTTTATATATATATAAAAGAATTTATTAGTTTATTTTACTGTAATAAAAGACACTTATAAATACCTTTTTGTGGGAATGCATGGATCCCCGAACATATGTAGCATGCCATCCCGATGCTTCCCTCTATTCCTCTCAAATCTTCAATTGAACTCCTGTGTGTTCCATTTTGCCGTCAGCAGCTCAAGTGTTGAGCATGGATGAAAGTCGACTTCTTTCCCGCCTTCCTTACTTTGTTGCAAGTATCCACATATCAAAACGCCAACCTTCCTTTCAAAATTTTTATAAATAGTTTCTTTCAACCTTTCCTCCCACCCAAAGATCGTCCACAATAAAATAAATTCATTAATATTAAAAAAAATATTTGTCTACTGAGAAAGGAAACAAGAAAAAAAGAAAAAATTATGTAATTACCTTAAACGCGTCACACATCGTGTCCCTCGATGCCTGATCAACACTCTCGCGGCTATCAAAGTATCATTTCCAATTCGTCTGTACATATTCATTTAATTGTTTGACAGTGTACAACGCGTTGCACGTTTCCCGGACAAGCCAAATCTCTGAGCTGGTCTCAACAGGCCACTGTCCCTCCGCAGCCATTTTTTGTATTAAAAAAAAAAATTTGATGAAATTATTAAATTTGAAAATTATCAAAAAGTTATAACTCGGTACAGTATCAAAAAGAGAGAAGTATACAATGTTGTGACAAAGCATGTAATCAAATCATTCTTGGAAATTACATGCAAGTACATTGTCATTCATAGCTTAATCATAGGCAAAATCAAAGCTATTAATAAAAAATTAAAATCATCTAGTTATAGAACTTTATCCAATAAGTTATTTTACATATTAAGATCTTTGAGGCGGAAATTTATTAAAAAATTTCACGACTAAATTTTTGTTAGTGTTATGGTCGAAAGGGTTTATGGAGAGTTATTCACATTATGTGTGGCTCAATAAAAAAAAAAAAAAAAAAATTTGCCAAATGAGGTTAGTGTTTGGAGCTTACATTTTGTCCCTTCTTTCCTCCTTACGGTGCATGCAAGTTTTTTTCTCTTCCTACCTGCGTTAAAAGAAATGCGAAAGTTAAAATTTTCTTAAGAAAAAATAAGAATAGAACACGGTATTGTTCTTCCCAATTTAAAGAAGTTAGAAGCGACCGAAATTTATTAGCGTAGGTGAGATGAACATATTCGTCTTTTAATCAGGTCGGGAATTTGACTCCCTCTGAGCACGAAAAATACAATGTTGGGAGACCCGCCCCCACAAAATGGGTCCTGTAGTAATAGAACTATATTAATTGAAATGAAACTCTGGATATCGGGTGGTACTCAACTCAAAGTATAAAAAAAAAAAAGAGAGAGAGAGAGAGAGAGGGGTTAGAAGTGAGTTTTGCGGTCGCGCAGGTTTACTGGCCCATCAGGGCTGCACGCAGTTATGTGCTTTTGGCAGGCCCACCAACAATAGCTCAGTGCTTTCCTGCCTTCTCCTCTGCCTAATATTCCCCTCCTTATCCAAACAACTAACAGGTAAATATTTCGCTACGTATCATCTCTCTCTCTCTCTCTCTCTCGATTCAGCATGGTTATTGGTGCTCTCACATACTCCTTATTTTCTTCCCACAATTTCAAACAATCCAAATTATCCATACACGCTAAGCCCAAAGCTCTCTCAAATTTTCCATCATTCCTCAGACAAACAGGCAGACCCAAGATTGATACAAGACGCTCAGCTTCCTCAGCCACAGAAGCAGAAATAGTAATAGAGGAGACAACTTCATCCACTCAAAACTCAGGCTCTGCAGAAATCCCAGAAGAAAAGGAGGTATATATTTATAGACAAACACAAACTCTAGCAAATTCTCTCTCTCTCTCTCTCTCACACACACTGTCTTGTGTATGTAAATATGGAAGAATGTTGAAGTGGTAGCGCCAGTGAAACTAGTACAGAAGCCAAGGCTGGTGTTGAAATTCATATGGATGGAGAAGAACATTGGACTAGCGCTCGACCAAACGATTCCTGGCCATGGCACTGTACCATTGAGTCCATACTTCTTTTGGCCTAGGAAGGATGCATGGGAAGAAATCAAATCCACTCCGGAGAGCAAGCCATGGATTTCACAGAAGAAGATGATCATACTCCTTAATCAAGCCACTGATATCATTAATTTGTGGCAACAAAGCAGTGTCAACCTGAGCTAAAACTCGGTCTCATCTCTCGCATCTCTTACATAGTAGCCTGCATGTTGTTTTTGTAAGCTAGTTTTCTCTGTTTAAGATAACATACAACAGACCTAAGTTAAATATACGTCCTCAAAGGAAAAATGGTAGGACAGACATTTGAAAATGTGGACAGAGGCTTGTTAAAATTTCTCTCTCATATCCCAATCAAGGGTTGCTAAGAAAGTGTGCCCTGTAAGTGCAAGCCGAAAAACTGGACACAGCTCTGCAGCACCTCACCAAGATCTTCTGACTGCAAAAATACTTATTTCTGCCCCAGAAGTTTGCTTCATTGTTTTCGGCCAAGCAGGACAACTTTTTCGGGTAGCACATAATCTTTTAATGCCCAATCTTGATGTCCTATGACGTTGTAAGCATGATTCATGAATTCAGCAAGTATGCTCCACCAAACTACAACTGTTTTTTAAGTTGAATAAGCAAAAGTGACCAAAAGCATAACCTAATTTTCAATTCATATAAGTTACAACATGTAAATACACATTTGATATGATCTAGCATGAGTACCAATGAAAATGACTCATTCATAATGAGATTGAGTTGATTAGTGATACAATGATTTTGTTATGTCTCTTCATCAATATGTAAACAAACAAGGTAGGTAACTAAGCCAACCACAGGTACAAATCTCAGAATATTTACTATCCCAACCTTACTATTCTGGACATTTTGTAGGTTGTCTCCTATCAACCAAGGCTGGAAAATGATGTAGAGGCATATATCCCAGATGAAGGCATAAGCAAGCCGCTCTGATCCTAGATAGCTTAACAAGAACTCCCATCTTTCTGATAAACTCCCAAAATTACCATCCATTCTGCCAAACAGGCACCAGAGTCCAGACACGACGCATGCAAATCCACCAACCAATCCAACAAGAGACGCACCATTAGTCATCACAATAGCCAGTTGAGAAGGTTTCTTTGGAGTATACTCAGCATCAGCCTTGTTAAGCCGGATAGCCATGTAGGGTATCAAGAATGCTGCATTGCATATGTATTTGGTTAAAGCAGAAGATACTTGGCAGAACAAGAATTTCCATACTACAAATTAGACTAATGGAAAGTTTGAACTTTTATCATGCGGATAGAAGAAATGCCATATTACTATTATTTTGATTTTGTAATTGCAATTTTCATCCTTATCATCATCATAACGGCTTTCACATCTGCCCTCTTCTCGCAAGAAGTGGACAAAAGAATTGAGACCAAGCACAATCTTCATTAGCCACAATGGCATAGAGGGTGTTTAAAATTATACAAATGGGGGATACAGATGAAACATCGCAAATCATTGTGATTGACAAGTCAGAAAATCACCCAAACAGAAAATATTTGGAACCTCAATCGTGACATGAAGAACATCAATCCTGAAAGAAGAGTAAGGGAGCATACTATTTGTGAGGAACATCTGGAAGCCCCATAAGAGGTCTAGAGACCCTTTGTATCTATCTCGCCTGCAATCCGTGAACAGCAATGGAGCAAACATGAATGTCCATCCAATAACAAAGTTGAACAATCCTTCGGCCATCTGATTGACGAAATTGGACATGAAGTTAGAAAGTAGTCATTAACAGTGATGATGGAAAATAATGAGCCCATCCAGTAAAGTCCTTACCGGATGAAGTACTGGCGCTTCGAGCAGATGTATGCCAACTATACTGCCAAACAAAATCCATTCCAGAAATGATCAAGGATTAAACAAATGTTTATGAACTCCACAAACAAGGGCAAGCACAGGAAATAAAACCCTTAATTCCCCAAATAAATGAATTGCAACATCTTTAACCTGATAATCTGTAAATAAATTTTACCTTCATCAAATCGGATCAACTTCCTTGATCATCCAGAATAATGCAATACAAACAAAAAGGGAAAATATGAAAAATAAAAAAAATCATACATTGTAACAGCTATCGGAAAATTCCTTGCATCTACAATGCAAAAGAAATAAAATAAAATAAAAAGTGAAACTTCTGAGACTATGTCCTTTTACCATGGTTTCCTTCGTAATCCATATCTCCAAGGAGGCCAAAATGTAAAATATATTACTGGGTTGGATTTGATCCAGGGAAAACGGCCAGATATTTATTAATGCTTGACATGACAACTTCTAAAACACTCTAACCTATCTTTCAGCATAACTTTCAAGCAGAGTTTCTGGATGATAGAAAAAGAAAATGCCTCACCAATGTTGCACATGAAAATGACTCATGCATTTATGTTAGATTAGCAGACAATAAAGGACCATTCATATCAGACTCCTGATCTCATGGTCACGGATACCTACTTGCTATATTCCTGGATGCTGTTATAAAGTATGATCTTTAGATTTCACAGGCTTTAGAATTGAAGCAAACAAGGTGACCTCCAGAAACACTAGCAAAGTCCTTCAAAATGAAAGCAAGACTTGAGCCAACATCAATTCTAGATCAATAAGATAATATACGGTGAAAAAAGTGACATTAGGCATCAGACATTCTAGTGGAAGGAAGCAACAAGAGGCCAACATACCAGAGTTCATGAGGGGCAATATGAAAAGGAAATTAAGAGAGAGGCCAACGAGCTGGTTAACCGTGTCAGAACTGATTGCCCATACAGGATCTCCCTATTAACAGAAAAAAGCAAAGTAAGTTACACTTTTACCCTTAGGCACATTCTAATGCAACTAAACTCTTTGGTCCAATGATGATCAAGCCACGAATGAAGGTGGCTGATCCTCCGATTATAAACCCCCTAACCCTTGTATTAGCAGGATTTAGTCCCACAACCTCTTGCTACCATCTCAAGGGTCTTTACCACCTAGACTAGCTAACACCCATCAAATTCAACTAAACTTTAATAGTAGGCTTTTGAAGACATTGATCTTTATTGTAATTCCCAGCTGTTATTACTCAAAAGGGACATGGACATATCATAGATAGATTAAGGAAACAAGCAACAGCATAATACCGCTAGAGTGTTTGCATCTTGATCAGCATAATCACAATCAAGCATTGCAACCTATAATCTAGAAATGTTCAATCGTCCAACATTGACACTGACCTAGATGATTCTGATCCAAAATTAGAAGCAAGCAAATTGACTTTCACCAATTCTGTCACAAGAATCTTTTTGTCTTGAACGGTTCCCAGAAGGCAAATTAACAATTGACATTTTCTCGTACCCTTGAATCATGAATATGGAATGTTAGAGAGAGAGAGAGAGAGGTACCGGAGCATAAGGAAGTAAGAAGAGCCACAAAATATAAATTCCTTCAGCGGACCAGAGAAGGGTCTGAAGCAGTCGTCGCAAATTGTCATCGATATCGTCGTCCAACGATGAGGGTTGCTTCGTCTTGGAAACTGAAGCAGAGAATGAGGCGGGAGTAGAATTCCGGCCGCGGTGGAAGAGAATCCTGCTATCTGTGGGTTTCGGTTGGAATGCGTCACTCTTACCCAATACCGGTGGTCCTTTCTTGACTAATTGACGACGAGGGTTAACCTGAGAAGGAATCCATTTGGGGAAGAATGAGAAGTTGCAGATAAGTGCCTTGGAAGTCCACACACTCATCATCCCCTTTCCCCTTGCCTTCTTCGCCTCCCAACATTCTGAATCATATCTTCATCGTTTTTCCTTCATTTACCCAGAACTCTTAAACGACGCCGCTTTATTAGTCCAAAACGAAAACCCAAAACAAAATACGCACCGTTGGACTCGGCGGTATTCAGACCTTCCCAATACGGCGTCGTTTACATGTTAGCTGGTGAAACGACGCCGTTCTAGGAAACATCAACTTATGCTTGCTATACGGTTTCTGTTAGCACTTTTATTTATTTTTGAGAATGACCTCATTTTCACAGTATATGATTCTGAAAATTCCCTTTTCCTATTGCAAGTGATAGAACTGAAAGAAAAATTAATTTTAACAGCCATATTTTCTGAACCCAACCTTTAATAAAAAAACGGAGAAGTTCATATCTCTTGGTGGGAGATCAGAAAACATTGATTTAGAAAACGAGTCACATTGGTTAGATCCATAGAGAAAACGCAAACACCTGGGGCTACGACGTCGTTTTATTTAATTGATCCTCCCATCCTTTTTGCTTTGCGGAAACGCAAACGCCTCATTTCAGTTCATTCCAATTATATAATCATTCACAAACTTCTCGTGTTGAGGCTGATGTCGAAATTTTTGAGTTCCCGCGCTTATTCTTCTTCCTCCTCCTGACCACCTCCGATCCTATGGCTCCGGCTCACAAATCCGATGGCATTGAAGGTACTCTCTCTCTCTCTCTCTCTCTCTCTCCCCCCGCAATTTGTTGATCGGACCACTGCTTACATTCCGTCATCTTCTTTTCATCTTTCTTTTTCTACTGGAAGTAGGTTGGTTTATTGTGCTCGTAGTTGTTCTATTCTTCTACAATTTGCTATGCTTTATCTCACTCTTTCATTTTTGGAATCGATTTGCAGAAATCGTCCTCAACTTTGTTAACGAGGTCTCTCTCTCTCTCTCTCTCTCTCTCTCTCTCTGAAATTCATATTGCCATCTAGTAATTACTCGAGAAATAGAATATATCTACTTTCTTTTTCCATGTTGTTAAATTGTTCTTCTCAATTTTTTATTCTACAATTCAAATTTCACCAACAAATTTGGTCGATAATAGTCTTGAATCTAATTTTGTGCCTGCAATTATTATGAGGATTTAAACCACTACTTCGTCTTTGACTTGATTTACACCACTACTTCGTCTTTCAGTTTAATTGTTCACTTTCTAGGTAAAATTGAGGCCACTTCAATGCATCTATTACTAATTCCTGCCCAATTTTCTCATCACAAATCGAATCCCCCCAAAAAAAGGTTAATAGATATTTCTAGGGTTTTGGTTAGTTGACTTGATTTGCTTTAATTTGCACTATTTTGTTGTTTAAACTTTTATCTTTACAAACAAATGTCTTTTTATAAAAATCAAGTACAATCTGTGCTTGCCAATGTGACCTAGCTACATAATCACATAGGGGCGTTTTGCTTGTTCTAGCTTATCCATGTTCCTCCTTTTCTTTTTGTCTCATGACTTCTTTGATCTGCGCATCATGATCCAGCAAAATAGACCATTGAATTCTCAAAATGTCGCGGATTCATTGCAAAAGTTCAACCTCAAGAAGGCTGCTGTTCAAAAAGCTCTGGATGCTTTGGCTGATAGTGGGCGTATTTCTTTCAAAGAATTTGGGAAGCAGAAGATATATCTTGCTCGGCAAGATCAGTTCAAGATACCCAACAGTGAAGAACTTGGCAAAATGAAAGAAGACAATGCCACATTGCAGCAAGAGCTTGAAGATGTTAAAAAGTCTATTTCCGAGGTTGAAGGAGGTGTTCTCTCTGCTCCCTTTCAAATTTCCATATATTAATGAACAATGATTTGAGGAAAGGCTAAGGATTTGTTGTTTTTCTGAATGATCAAATTGGGAATTATGTACGTAGAGATTAAAACATTGCAGTCAAATTTGACACTGCAGCAAATACGTGACAAAGAAGCCAAACTTCGAGCAGAGGTTAGTCATGAGGCATAATTTCACCTGTTTTTATTACACGGATCTTCAAGATGTTTCTCCAATGACGATTGATGATGACTATACAATTATGTACAGGCAGAGGGGATGGAGGAAAAATTGGCAAAACTACGTGAAGGAGTTACTCTAGTGAGACCTGAAGACAGGAAGCATGTTGAGCAAATGTTTGTGGACAGAATAAGCCAGTGGAGAAAACGGAAAAGGATGTTCAAAGACATGTGGGATGCTATAACTGAGAACTCTCCTAAAGATCTCAAAGAATTCAAGGTTATGGATATGCTGCAATGAATATTAGTAAGTCTGTACATGGCATTACAGGAACTAATTGTAGTGGGTTTTGTTTTCAGGAAGAACTTGGACTTGAGTATGATGAAGATGTTGGTGTGAATTTGCAGTCATTTGCTGATATGATGCCTGACAGTAAGAAGCGTTCAAGAGGGAAGTAGTAATCTTCTGATACAGTACCTGATAGTTCTGAGCACTTAAGAGTGCAGTTACCTTTTTTGACATACTCAGAGTGAATCCTGTTAATATGCTGCTTTTTATTTTGAGTTAAATTTTTCTGAAAGGAATGCTACTCCTTTATGCTCTTAATTTTAATAATTCTGCTGACCAGCTGCAACATGCCAAATCCTTATTAAT
This sequence comes from Dillenia suffruticosa, assembly GCA_033439265.1. Classification (NCBI taxonomy): domain Eukaryota; kingdom Viridiplantae; phylum Streptophyta; class Magnoliopsida; order Dilleniales; family Dilleniaceae; genus Dillenia; species Dillenia suffruticosa. Next base: position 6,713,348 of record JAVTVX010000024.1, read on the forward strand.
TGCGATGTAATAGGAGAATTACTGCAGTTAAGAGACATTCATCGTTCCAATCCAAGTATATTCGCAGGTTTTCCCATTATACTTTTGGGATTAGCCTTAATCCACTCTTCTCCAAGCCAACCGTTAATCCACTGCTCTAGCCAAGTATATTTTATCCTTACAGAGGAATTTGAAGGACATATCTGGTTCTCAACCATCCTTTCTGGGAAATATTGGCAAAAACTAGGTATAGTGCATTGTGTTAGAATGGACTTTTTGTGGTCCAAATGTTGCAAACATGGTTCTCATTTTATAACCTAACTGTTGGAGAAGTCTCTGAAAAGAAACTTTACATGACCTTCAACTGTATATTAGTAACCAGAGGAAATATGCTTTCCCAGTTTTTTGGGATCTGACTGCCTTTCTAGGGAATGGCAGAATCTGTAGTCATATTGGCTCGAATAGGATTTAATGGAGTTCAACGTGGTTATCAAATACCAGTGGTTTAAACCTTTATATTATGTTTATGAAAGACCTTCCATTCTTATTGTGAATCATAAGTTCATAAGAAAGGTGAAAATTCTCCATCGAAGATTTGAAGATTTCTTTTTCTTATTTAACTTAAAAACAATCGTATCTTAGATGCATCTCCATCTCTTCTACAAAATTTTCACATCCATATTTGCATCAGTTACACAGAATCTTACACAAAAGCATAAACATTGGAAGGTCAAATTATCACAAGAAATGCACAAAAGGGGTGGATCAAGATAGGGAAAACAAGGTAGATAGGAAGGAGAAGATATTCATGAAAGCCTAGCACACAAAAAAGAAAAAAGAACATAACATTTCATTTCCCACGCGGCCATTTGGTCCCAACAGAAAATGGTTTCCTCTCTTTGTTCAACTGTTGTGCACTTGGCACCTCTTGCCGTTTACCAGAAAATGCTTCGGAGATTTTGTGTCCGAACTCCTTCAGACCAGCACCAGCCCAAGATTTTAGAAAGTTCTCTCCTGCGCAACCTTCCTTAGCAGATTCATCTCTTTTCTCATTATCTTTGTCAAAATTCATGTCCTCAGACAATTGCTTAGTGCAGTCACCAAAATTTGTGGTTACCTCTTCTGAATCTGGGTTTGTAGGGGACGTTGATCCCTTCAATTCTGTAGCGTCCTTAATTTCTTTGTCTTCTGTGGTAAGAATTCCGTGGTCAAGTGCCTCGTCTTCTGAGTCAAGCCTGAAATTCTGAATCGGGTGGATCTTCTCAAATCCCAATACAGCTGCACCTCTCTTCTGAATTTCAGGTGCATCATTTTCATCAGCAGTTTCAGCCGCAGATTTCATGGCTACATCTTTATCATGTGCCTCCCTCTTTCGATGATGAGTAGTACCCTGATCTTCAGGATCCTGGGGTTCCGGTCGAGATAGCTCAACAGCAGCTCTTGCTGCAGCTGCAGCATAAGCAGCTGACTCAAAAGCTGCTTGAGCAGCATCAGCAACATCCCTGTACTTCTTCGCCTTTAACGAATCAGAGAATATATCGTTGTTAGCTATTTCATCAGATAAAACATGTATGTTCTCTCGGAGCCTATCCTTGTTTGAATTAGCAGGCATCTGGACCTCCACTCTTTCCTGTAATTATCACATAACAAGCCAAAATTTGCATAAGACGGACGCCAATATATTTGAACAATCAGAAATCATAATTGAAAACATTGTTTTAAGTCTAATAGTCTTGATGGCCTGCATACCATGGCAGTAAGAGAAGTTTCTTCCTCAAGTTGCAGAGTGATGTTGTTCTCTGATGCTATTTCCCTAAGCACCTTCACTCTGCTTTCCAAGCTGGGTTGTCTGGTTGATAGCTTTTGTATCATCTAAAAAGCCAAGATTCATGTCAGGCATGATATTTATGACAGATCAAAATTTAGCAAGAGGAAGAAGGAAGAGATCCCGAGAGGAAGGTAGAATCTGTGTACCTTAGGATTCACTCCGCAGTTGTTGCGCAATTCAAATGCACGAGCTGCAAATTCTTTCCCATAATGCGATGTAAGAACATCACGAATTTCTTGAAGCTCAGGGAATTCCCCACATCTTGTGGCTGCATAAAGCAGACTTGATGTTGCCTCCTTAAGCTCTTCAGGACATACCCTATAGAAATCGATCGAATCACAACCCAACAAACAACAGTCAAAACAAGTTCAAGGAAATGTTGAAACATATCCAGAGATTGAACAAGAAAATAAAACACCAACCTGTCTTGCTCGATGAGATTAACCCTCTCCACCAAGAGAAGGCAATATCCCTCTATCATGGCAAACACATCCAACATGTTCTGTTCCCTGATCACTTGCTCAACCTATTCAAACAAAAAACTGGATCAAAATCCAATCATTTTCAATCAACAAAAGCGACTAATCCATTGTTTCAAAAGAAGAGAAACATACCCTTAGAAGAGCTCGTTCATGTTCACCCAAGTTGAGAAGCTGAACAACGTCAGACCTGGCTAAGGATGTCCGGACCTGACGCCTGTTCTTCAAGACCGCAAGCCGAGATATGCCGAGGTTGACAAGAGTTTTGAATCTGGAAGTGTTGAAGTTTCTATGCAGAAGAGCATCAAGCTTTTTCCCCATTCCTGCTTTTTTCGATTCCTAGTTCAGCGTATGGAAATTCTCTCTCTAGCAATCAACTTGAGGAGGCACTAGAGAACAAACGAGTACTTGCTCGTTTGACCCTTTTTATGATGACGAGAGAGAGAGAGAGAGATTTGAAGAGGTGCGAAGGAGGGTTTGTGTGGGTGTGCAGTATTTGAACCGGCGAAAGGACAGTGTTTTGCTTGGGCGGGGGATAGGCTTTACTTAAGAACGAAGGGTTCAAAAGAGTGAGGTTGGATTTTAATGGGAAAACATCGGAGGTTTCGGCGTGTTTAACATAAACGCGGTTGTACCATACAGATGGATCCACATAAAAGATATATTAATTTAATTTTTTATATTTATAGAAAAATCCTATTTATAGGTATTGACTCATGGTATTAATACTTATCGAATTGTTATTCAACCAGTAAGATAGAATAAGAAATTAATCGGTGATCTTTGGATCTTCAAATGATTACTTATTTTGTGAGTATTAACACCTATAGGTTGATAAAAAATTCGTATATATGATTTTTATAATAAAATAGTAAATTTACTCATAAATATAATATTATATAAAAGTCATGAATTTCAATATTCAACGATTTTATGATTATCAATAATATTAAATCTGATTAAATTTAATTTAAGTCAGATAAAATTTTTAAAAGAGAAAACTCTCGTGATACTCGTAATATTGATTGCAGGGTCATTGTCATGAAGTGCTTATTTCATAGGCATTTTACAGACATTACCAAATATGTTTGTAATTGCTGGTTGCCATATAATACAATGTCGTAAACATTTTGCGTATAAAATGATACTCAATTTATTAAAGCAATTTTTTTTTTTTTTTATCTTATATTTGTATTTTAACACTCCCTTTTGCAACCATCTCTTCCAAAAGTTTAAATTAGAGGAAGGAGGAGTTTAATTTTTTTTTTTGGTAACTTAACTCTCACCCTCACATGTCGGCTACGTAAGAATTTTATTTAAAAAAAAAAAAAAAAAAAAAAAAGAGCGAAAGGGAGTTTGACATAATTTGAAATTAATACCTCTTATTCTATTCCATTTTATAATCTGTATAATCACCATTATTTCCAAAAAATTAAACTAGTAAAAAAATATATTATTAATTTTTTATATTTTAATTATATTCATGTTAAAATTACTAATTATATAGCTTTTACTGACCATGTCCACCCTTAAAAAAATCAGATACAGTGAGATGTGAGGAGGAAAAAAATATGATTTCAGGAAATTAAAAAATTGATCTTTGAGAACCTAAATCGAAACTTCTGGATTTTTGGATACCTAGACACAAGACCCTTAGGTTGTGATATATTCTGTGATAGTGAATTTCTTTGTAACGCGATTTTGACTTAATTTTTTATGCCATTCGTCCAAGTTTTGCATTTATTAGTCTTAGAGACGCTTCTGCTTCTCTCCGACTTTAATGGCGAGACGTTGACGTTAGTCTTTAAATTGTAAGGAAATGACTGGGAAAAACCCTCTGAGTTTGGCTTTTCCTGGACTGTTCCTAAACACCCCCTCCTTTTTTTTTCAATATTTAAATTCATTACTTTTCTATTTAAATATTTATAAAAATTCTATTTAAAAATAAATTTTTTTTTAATATAGTATCACGTCACAGTCCTCACTTCCGAGCACGTGACAACGGTTGCCACATAATCTAAAAGTACATACAATCATCAACTCGCATCCCAAAATCATGCAAAGCTATAATAAAACGATTTCTAAGAATAAAAATCCATCACACAAAATATTTGAACCCAAAAGTACACAAATATTTAACATTTTAATATATAATTTCTAAAATATAAATTTCAACCTTATAAAAGCATATACAAGTTTTAAAAATATAATTTTCAAAATATATGTTTCTAACTTCCAATATACACTTCTATGGGATCTTCCGCATGTCTCAAAATTTCTGCAACTAAAAAGAATCAATACCATAGTTGGTCCATAGAGGCCCTCTTCTTGACCGGATTTAGCTAGCGGTGGAAGGATCTTTATTCTACATTTTCTCTTAAAAAGAATAAAAATGAGAAAGTAACTATAAAACACTCAATGAGTGAAGTGCAATGATATAGTTGTGTAAGTGAATGAGTGGTGAGTGCGGGAGTATCAAACAATATTTTTAAAATCATATTTTTACATTTCTCCACAAATGTCATTATTTCCAATGTAATATAATAAATAATTTTTATAAATAGTATGCACTTGTTTTTATTTTCCCCTAAACCAAGGGGTTGTTTCAAAATCTTTCTACCAAATGTTTGATCCGAACCAATGGTGCAACCACCAAAAGGTTTCATTCATTATCCATCATAAACATTAACCACAACCTTGGTGTTAACTCGGTACCTTCGAGGTGGTGCAATCAGATTAACTCGACAAAAATTTGGGGGGCATCTCTCTACCCAGCCTATCCCCTAAAGTTTAACAAATTATCCACACTGCCCAGTCGAATCGGTCCGTGGAAGGTTAGACTGTTCATCACATATATCTGGGTGCTCATGCCTCATACATGTTGCATTCTATAGAAACAGCATATCAAGTGCCATAGAAAGTAAACAAGATTCTCAATTTGTGTGTTCGACAACAAGATTCAACAAAAAAATGGCATAAGATATATTTGCAAGTGTATAGATTGTATAGCTCAACTCAAAATATTTTTAGCGACACTTCATATTCACAAAATATTATGTAAACACAAATTAAAAATTATTTTAGAAAAAAATCAAGAAAACATTTTCTCATTTACCAGTATAACAAACCGTTCACTCACAGTATAAGGAAAGGTAGTCACTCTTTGATTTTTCCACAATAAGAGATTTCTCTCGATCAACTTTGTCCAACACCTTGATTTCGACTCCAAAGAATCCTTCCGGTTCGAGTTATTCCAAATGCATTGATTCTTCTCATTTTTGTAACAACTCTAGATTTTTAAACTTTTTTAAAATCAAATCAAAATCAAAATCTAACGTTGGGAAGTCGAATAAATAGTTTAGAGTTTTTGATCTTGAATTTTGATAGTAGACCTATTAGATTTGGGTTTGGAAGAGAACAAAAAAGAATGGTCAAGAGAAATGAAATTTGAGTTTTCGTGGGTTCAGGAATCTCACTTCTCTTTTTATCGTTAAATTCATTTTTAATATTTACTTGATAGCTCTATCACATTTTTAAATTACACCAAATACTCAAATTCTCTTTTTTGGGTTATTGGTGAAATCAACCCAATGAGTTTAAATATTTAAAGTTTTGGTTTTATTATGAAAATCTGTTCGGTGCTGAAAAAGGGGTTGGAATAAAAAGTGTAATTTATAGAAAATAATTTAAAAATATTAAATATTTAGATATGTCATGTAATTAAGTTGATCGAGTGTTACGGGGGTAATAAGTCTTTTTGGGACTTTGACCAAGGTTCAAATACCCTTGCCTACATGTGGTGAGAAGAAAAGGAATATTTAAGGCAAGTGCTCTCTAGCCACCGAATGGGAATATACATTGGAGAAATAGAAAATGTACCGAGAAGCAATTTGGGGGAGGAATCACAGAGGAAAAATAGAAAATGATAAAGCGTCGGAGCATTTGTATGCAATACAAGAGTATTTGTCGACACAAGAGTGTTTGTATCCGACACAAGAATATATCGACACAAATAGAATTGTGTAAACAGAAGGATCTTTATGTTTAACACAAGAATGTTTGTGTCGATACAAATAGGGTACCGATAGAGTGCAAGTCAGATAGAATTCTTGACAATCAGAGTGCAAGTCAATCAAATATCATTCATGACCTAACCTAGAGCCACTAGGATCAGTAGGTCAATCTCATCCCGTGCTTGGACTTGGGCACAAAACAATAGCTATTCATCTCATCGTTAAGAGTTATGGCTTACTTCTAGGTTTTCTGGGAATAGAAAGTGGTTAAGTGTTCATTACCGAGTGATAAGTGTTTAACACAAGAGTATTTATATCCAGCACAAGAGTGTTTGTGTTGACATAAGGGTATTTATGTCCAACAAAAAAATATTTGTGTCGACACAAATAAAATTGTGTCAACATAAGTCTTATACTGACCATGTAATCCTCTTGTATCGACATAAACGAATAAATTGTGTCCATAGAGTTCATTTAACATGTTTACGTGATTTGACATCAAACTTTTTTTCAATTATGTTGATATATGTGTCAACACATTGATTTCAAAAAAAATGTTTAGTTTTTTTTATTATACAAGAATTTGAATATGAGATAAATAAGTTGGAAAGAGAGATTTGTATCATTAGACTGTCCTCTTAAATTTATTATATTATATTTTATTTAATTCTGTTCATATATTGATTATATTGAAAGGGTGACTAGGTTGAACTAGCCTGGAAAAAGATGAGCCTGAGCATGGTTAATATCATCTCTCTTTTCAACTTGGGACCCAATTGGGAGAATTTCATGGGTGGTTTCCTTGTCCAAGCCGAACACCACGCATAGGAGACCCACAGATACTTCCAGGTGGTCCGGCGATTGTCCAAAGAATTGACGACCCCAGATCTTGGGGCGAACAAAAGTACATTACTTTGATCTGAGGCTTTATATTCATGTTCTGATTTCCTAACATAGGAGGTTTTGAGGATTTAATTACGAATCTTGGAACAGGTCATTTTAATTCTTAACAGTGCACTGCAAATATGGTTTAGAGAGCAAAAGCCAAGAAGAAATAGAGACACAAATTTTTTGGCCGCAAAAAATAGTTCTTTTTTTCACACGTCGAACCTATCGAAGCATTCAATTAGAAGTTCTGCCCCCCTTTTCACATTGAAACCTTCGAGTGTTTGATTTGTCGATCCACTCGGAGGATTTTCCCCAAGGGTAAAAATAATAATGAATTCTATATCGCATATTAAAATAGTTGGGTTTATTCATTTTTCATGCTTAGCTCTATGCGATCCAAACGAGTAATAATTCAAGGCCGAGAGGAGGAACGGAAAAAAGAAAAAAAAAAAAAAAAACGCGGGGTTGAGAAATTGATTGAGACCCAGAGAGTAAACCCAAGGCATTAATATGATCATATTATTTTTAATTTCTTTTTAATATTTCATTTCTTTGTCACACAATAAACTACATCAATTGAAAATGACCATTTTGTTAACATATTTAAATAATATTATATAAACCCAATAAATCAAAATAAAAATTAATCAAATCCTATAAAACAATTTATATTAGAGAAAAATAAAATCTTTTCATACTAAAAATAATTTTTAATTGATCAAAATATTCTTTCAAATCAGGTAAAAAAATCTTTTTTAAAAAATTAATATCAATTTATCATTCAAAATTAGATTAATTTAATTTTTAACTCATTTCGACATATTTTGGTCTTACCGTGAAACCAACCAAAAAAGATTGAAGGTAATCCCCACACTACCCAACTCTCAACCATCGATGAAGGTCATGATAGGGAATCCTTACCTTGTGCTTACCGTCTAATTTTGCTTTTATTATGTATCTATGATTGCATTGTTTTTAGTGATGGCAAAATTCGACCAATGACAGCTTCTCATAATCAGGCTTTATAAAACAATACCACTTGTCTCGGCATCCGGAAACTTCATATATATACAAGGATATCAAAACGATGCAAGGGAACCCACTATTCCCCGGTGGGGCGTTTTGATGAGATGAAATTCCACCACAAATCTCAATTTTGCTTGAATTAACAAATTGCACACTCTTGAGGAGATCAAGGTTAGGACGTTAACCATTTTTAGAAAGGCTTCAAGATTCTGCTCAGAATTTCCCCACTTCATCAAACAAGGAGTTGGGCAACCAAGTCCAAGCCAAACAAGTGCTTTACAATGATGACCTCAAGAAAAATTTTTAGATACCGGATGTAAAAGAGCATTTCGAAATTTACAAAAAAAAAAAGAAAAGGCTTAAAAGAAAGGCACTTTTCTTGGCTTGCATAAATGGTGTCCTCAAACAAGCATTTTACGAAAGCTACAAAGATAACACAAGGCTTTCGGTAAAATATTCCAGAGCCGATAAATTATGATCCCCATCACAATGGTCCATTCTAAACACAGTTAAGATTAAAAAAAAATAATAAAAAATAAAAAGGACTTTGTAGATAATTTCAAAATTGAACAATTTCCAGAATGAATTATACAGACTTCGACAGACAATATAACTTAGAAAAAGGAATAGATGTATAAAATTTAGATGCAATACTTTTTGGACAAAAACTTTGATAGAATCTCAGCAAAAATATCAGGAAAAACTTAAACAAGAAAACCATTTCTTTTTCAACTTAGATAAAACTGAACAACTAAGTAATAACCCAGTAGACATTTGGATAGAATAATTAGTTAATGAAATAAATGACACAAATATAATTAAATGGACTAGAAATAACAAATGACGAAAGTCTTATGGCAGAAATGAATATAGATAGTTCAGCCGGTAGTAGTATTACAAGACATAAAAGAGTAGCTTTTAATATACCACCACCTAGAAATGAAGAAACTGAAAGATTTCAAAAACCACTTAATTATCCAACTACAGAAACTTATAATACAAGTGGAGAACATGGAAAAAGAAAAGGAAGCCGTAAACCCTTAGAAAAAGTACGATTACCTTTAGCAAGTTCCGATGATAGTATTTTGATAATTAGTCCAACAGATCCTCAATTATGGCCCGAAACACGGAAAGTAGATGCAGCATGAGCACATAAGAATAAAACAGTTTCAAAAAATGAAATAGACATGTTTAGTTATTTAGAAACACTATTAGGAGACATAACAATAGGAATCTATAATGAAACAAAATGAGAAAAATCAGCAACAATAGAAAAAGTAAGACGATTAGAAAATAATCCATATAATTTCACAAGACTAATTAGGTCATTTATATTAGGATTTGACCCAAGTATAGATAACACAAACATACAAGATAGAGCAATTCAAGAATAAGAACAATTAACTATAACTGATTGGAGAAGTATTAAAGACTATAGTAATAATTTTATGCATCAAGCAAGTCAAGCAGAAAAATATTTTGATAAAGATATAACAAACAGATATTTACGAAAGTTGCTAGGAGAATTAGGAAAATATATTGAAGAAGATATCAGAAAAATGAATTACCCTAAAGGATTATGAGTAGGACCTAGAATATGGTATACTTATGATATACTTAAACATAAATGTATAGACTATCAAACCCAAAATATTATAAAAAGACAAAGTTGAGAATTTTGTAAAGAAATTTATACGCCCCAGTTTTATGAAAAAATTAAAAAGAAAATGAAAAAATTAAAAAGAAAAAAAGAAAGTTTTTAAAACCCAGTAAATATCATAGATCTAAAAAATTTAAACAAGTTAAAAAACCAAATAAATGAAAATGTATGTTATATTTGTGGAAATCCAACACATTTAGCAAATAATTGCCCAAATCGAAATAGTAATAGGTTTAGAGCAAATCTTGTAGAAGGTTTAGAAGATTTAGAAATTGTTAATGTAAATTATAATAATAGTAATCCAGAAAATTTTGAAATTACAGAAAATATTAGTGATAATAATCCAAATAAGATAGATGATGAACAAAACTTAGCAATACTTGAATCATTTAATACAAAATTTCTTTTTATAATAAAAGTAATAGAACCTAACCAATGTTTAGCAAATTTAGAACATAAGTTTATTTTTGGAAAAGATTACCTTAGTAATTCATGTATATATCGTCAATTTTATCCTTCTCTAGAGCAAGATATCGATGTGAAAATTGTTTAATAGAGATATATAATAATTGTATTACTTTATATTCTATAGTACACACTAAACAAGTACAAACCCATAAAAATAAAAAGGAATAGTGAACCTTCAAGAGTTAGCATATAGAGTTAAAATATTAGAATAAAACATAAAACTTATAAATAATAAACTTGAAAACCTTGAAAAACTAGAAACAACTTAATTTGAAAAAGAATTTCCAAAATTATCTAGTACGCCTAAGAAAAACAAAGGCATAGTTATCGAAGAACAAAATGATGAAAATGATAATTTCTTTGAAAGTAAAGAATTTACTCTTTAGAACAGATTACGAAACAGTGGTTAAATTTTATAAACTCAAAAATGAAAAAAATTTAACCAGTCGTAAATGGATTAATTTTATAAATATTATACAATAAAATAGATATAAGATAAATATTGAACATATTAAAGGAAATGATAATATGATAGCAAACTATTTAAGTCAACTTGTCTATGAAAAATCTCATTTTTATGAATACACTGATACGAATTTTGATTTTGCAGATGAAGACAATTGCCAAGATTAGACATGAAATTTATCAGAAACGTAGAGATATCAAAATAATTAAAGAAAAAATGAAAAAATGAAAAAAGCAAGAAAGATAATGGATTTAGAAAGATATTTTTATTTGGATCGTAGATTGACAAAATATGTAATGGCTTTATGTGCCAATGAAATAACTTTACATGACTTTGCTTTTTAGATTTTTATGTATGACAAACAGTTTAAGTGAAAAACTCTACAATATGAAATTGACAATATCATAGTTCGATGAAAATTTTGATTACTCTTTTTAAAGATACTCGTATATTATCTGACTTTTTTAATATTTGCAGGAAATGTTTGTGATACAACTCTTACGCTTGCAAAAGAAGTTACTCAAATTAGAAATAGAGATCATAACAAATCTAGATATTAATAATGCATTAGGACTACAATATGAAGATCTAGATGAAATGCTTGTAGATTTGAAATATAGATTATCACATGTTAGACATCGCATGACAACATTTGCTTACCGACAAAATGTAATAGTGAAAAACTCAAAATAGCACAGTTTTTCAAATTTCTACTCAAAATAATTTGAAAATTTTATAATATTTCAAATTAATTTAATGTTTTAGTGTAATAGGAAATGGTACATTACGAAATGTTTAGACAATAACAAGACCCAGAAACTTATCAATATGGCCTTATTAAACTCACAACAGTCCATCCATCAAAATCTTTTCAAATTAGAAAATCATTGGCGCTTGACTTACCATAGAAATGTTTGATAGACAACTCTTGGACCAACGGTATTGGAACTAGTCCTGAACATAAAAAAACATTTTATAACTCTATCATTGCTTTATGTGAAATCTTTGCCTTCCTAAATTCACAACTTAGTAACCATTATCATGTTAGTCAACTCCGTCATAGTCCTAAAAGTAGTTATATATTTCAACCTTTACACCAACTACAGTAGCCATCATATATTTCTCTTGCTCCCATTTTTCTCTTTCCATTCGTAACTTTTCTAATTTTACTTTCAATATTTCATTTTCAACTTTGATGGTGACTACTGTAAACGATATAAAGGGTTGAAATATATGACTACTTTCAGAACTATGACGGAGTTGACTAACATGATAATGGTTACTAAGTTGTGAGTTTAGGAAGACAAAGGTTTCACATAAAGCAATGATAGAATTATAAAAAGCTTTTTTATATTCAGGACTAGTTCCTGCCCTGTTAGTCCAAAGGTCTATCACACATCTTTTTATGCATAGTCATCTCCAATATTTGTATGTCACTCTCGTCACTAATCTTTTCATGACCTAGCACACCCTCCCCCCCAAAAAAAAAGCATTTTTAGTAGAGTTTATGAAAAAAGAAATTCAGTTCTTATGAAAGATTATATAAAGAAAAAGATATATCATTTGCTAGAGATTCACCACCCTGAGGCTAATAGAGATTCACCACCGGGGTTGGTGGCCTAACCATGGTACCCAAAAATAAAAAAATAAAATTTTTCAGCAATATTCAAACATTATTTAGGCACAAGCAAGTTGTGTCAACATGCATGTCGAATGGAACTAAAGAGTCAAATACCCACACAATCTTCCCTAGACCATGAATGACTTGTATCATTGAAGCAAAATAATATCCAAGCCAATGTTGCAAGGAGGCAAGGGGTCCAAATAACAATATAATCTTGCCTAGGCCATGAATGACTTCACAAACTACCGTTATGACTTCAAATAACTTAAGATTCCGTCTTAATGATAGATGTTAAGTTTGGCAAGTTTTGAAATGGAGCCATAGCAGGTAATGCTGGTGTTCTGCTTGAATGTCTTCCACAAAGTATAGATTTGATTTAAACTTCTAATTTATATATGAATATAAGTATGGCGTGTTGATCCATCTATTGTGACTAGGTGAATAGGCACGTAGATAGTAATGATGGTGCTGTTGGCTGTAATGGGTGACAACAGTGTGGCAAGGAAAGTAGGTGTTGGGTGGTAAAACATAGTGTCATGGTGCCTGCACCCCAAGGGAGTTGAGTTGCAACTATTGTGGTGGCAGAGAATGGGTGGTATATGAAGGCACCAACACAACAGGTGGTGCAACTAGTAGGCAGTCAAGGCGGTGTCTGTAGCGGTGCTTACAGCGGCTAAACAGCGACAACTTGGATCAGAAAAACAATCATGCTCAAATATGAACTTCAGTATCAGACAAAAGCTTGATTTGAGAGTTCCAACATTAAACTTGATTTGACATCTAACATTATTGGAAAGTGCGAAAATGTGAGGTCAACTACAGACTAGTGTTAATCACAATTGGTATAATAAGCATTTATGGGAATATTTATAATAAGCATTTAGGATTTTATAATATTTCAAATTATGTGAAACTTTGATTAAAGCATTAAATGCTTGGATCATAAGGTACGTAGCAGTATCTCATCAAAAGCTATGAAAATGTGCATCGGTGACAAGACAAGGGGCAACTAAAATGTATTTACTGTGTGGCAACTATGAGAAGCATATAAGAAAGGTTTTCAAGTCATCTGCTTGTGAAGAAAAATCAGATTCAAATACGAACCCCCCCCCCAAAAAATCCCTCAAGATAAAATAAACATAAATGGCAATGAAAGCATAATAATTTAAGAGTAAAGTGCAACCCCCCCCCCCCACCAAAAAAAAATTCAAAAATGGCTTCTGACCCCTGTACAAAGTTAGTTCTAAGAGTCTACATCAAAATGGCACATGAGGTGCACTAGCAACCATTTAGCCCCAGCAGTATGTTTCATGCCCATTTCAAACCTCAGATGATAGCAAGGGGCCTTGTTGAAGGGTTAAAATTACAAGGAGGCTTGCTATCAATTTTTAAAAAATAGGATTATATAGCAATCAAGCAAGACTACAAATAGTCCGCAGTTCACCAATAATAAAAATAACATTCTCCAAAAATAACTGAAAGCTTGAATTATTTCATGAAGGAATGGAATGTATTTGCAAATGACAACTTGAATTGCAACCCCACCCCCCCCCCCCCAAAAAAAAAAGCCTCAATAGGAGGGAGACAGAGAAGAGAAGGTAAGAATGTAAAAGAGTAAATGAAAAACTAAGAAGCTACTAAAGATCCAATACACAATGGCAACATGGCATATTCCAAAAGTTCTAATACAGTACAAATAGAATATGACACCAAAATAACATTGGTATTATGTTGCCTACTATACTTTGATTAAAATCCTAAACTTTATTTGCAAATATTTATAATTCAGCAAATAAGTAATTTACATGACTCAACACTGACTAATGAGATTACTTTCAAATGTAAAGAGTAAAATCTTGCCAAAGAGATTCTGAATTCGTAAAAAGACATCCCACAAGTGGGAAGTATATAGTAGGAATTTCTTAAGAAAGAAAGTTAACATTTCTAAAAGATCATATTGATGTGTACATTCCAAATTCTTGTTAAGCAATTTATGCAACATTAATACACATAATAATGTGGCACTTTAGAGAAATTGACTATGAGAACAGAAGATACTCTGACTAGATATGAGAACTTACGGAGGGTTATGGACAAAAAAAAAAAAAAATCCACTTAAGATTTTTGTTAAAAAGGAAAATACATGGTTGGCCCATTTGGATGTGTATGCTTATTTACGTAAACAAAAAATGCATAACAGCCACCTGAGTAAACCAAGGACACTTTGCAATTTTATAACCCAAAACTGTGATTCTTTGAGATTATGATTCAACCTCTCACCACAGTTTCCATAGCCCTAATCAATATTACCTATTTACAGCAAAATCCCCTGCATTTATTGCAAATAAGGCAGTGTGACAGAAATATTAGCTGAACCTTCTTCATACTTGGCCTACATGGATAAAGTCCATAATCTTTCAACTCCTTTTTCCTCAGAACACTTACTTCACATACATGGCATTATAACAAATTATCACTTGAACCGCACTACTGCTTTGTCACACTCATCAAATGACAATAAAACATTTAGAAGATCGATACACCTAAAACAACTGAGCATTAAGTATGGTACATTCCTCAGCAACAATAGAAAATTTAGCTAGGTAAAAAGTAAGGAAAATTACAGTGCATCCCCATGTTGCCAATTTCTCTAAAACTTTCCTTTCCAGATTTGGGTAAGCTTAATATCTGGACCATTATTTCAGACCTTGACCTATATTCTCTTCAAAGATGCCAAGGAGGCAACAGGGACAAACCACACAATCAAGGCACAGAGAAAGAGGCTTCCAATATGGCACACAAAAATATTTAACGCTAATCCCACCTCCCACAAAAAAAGACATGTTTGCAGAGTGTGGCCGTGTGCACGTCTAAGGAGCTTATGCAGTAGGAAGACTAGCAGTAAATTGCCAGAAGTCAAAACAGTAAAAAATATTAGACATACCTGCTATACAGTAATGACACAATAGACATGACTTACTAAATGTTAGAAGACCGACAAAAGTGGCAGAAACAATGGGGCTGCCCTACATAACAAAACAAAATCCAGAAAGGAGAAAGAATATTAGCATAGCCCTACAGTATTATAGCAAGATACAGTTGAAACAAATAAAACTACAACTTACCTAGATTACTTCACAGTCGCAGCCCATTAACAGCTCCATTAGCAATTGCCTCCAGAACAACCAAAGAAGAACCAGAAGTGAAACAATTTCATTAGCATATGACAAAAACCAAAAAGTACAAACCAAAAAAACAAAAAGCAAGATGAAACCAAATTGTGGAACACAAAGAGGGTTATGACTCCAGAAACCCACAATCAAATACATTGTCCAAACAACCAGCTCAGAATTGGACAAGTTGAAGAGTAAAGCAAAGAAAAAATTGAAAAAATAAATAAATAAATAAATATATATATATATATATATCAAAATGAGACTAAGAAGCGCCTAACATACATTTTTGCACCTAATGCTAAAACACAGAACATAACAGCTTCAAAAATGCTCCGCAGGAATTCAAACAGTAAACCACACATTAAGAATGCATCACTAAACCCTTTCAAAACCATTTTCAATGCTAAAAACTGAACTCCTTACAATACCATGTCAACTCTTAGAAAAAAATAAATGTGGTGAAGCACACAGTGAAATGAATTCTCTGTGAAATTCAGCTCGATAATTTAAGTGGCAAAATTCCCTTTTGAGCTAGTAAGTGGACAGGCAAGCAACACAACATGCTAGACTATTATGATGATAATATTTAAGGGCCAATAAGCTACTATTAAGCAAACCAAGGTACCTTCTCCAGGGTCCCTGAAAAGAATCAAAGCACCGAAGGGTGGCCACATAGCACTGGCACGTATCCTGAATGAAAGATAGTATTAGACTCTCCAGGACCCAAAACAAAAGAATAATATAATGGAAACATATTACAGATTAACAAGAATAAAAATATAAGAAGACAATGAGCGCATGCCTTCTGAAAAAAATGAAATTATAATTACCAAAGAACCAATAATGACAGAGAGAATAATTTTCTCAAGGCAAAGAAACAAAGTGACTGGGAAGATCGCACAGCAAACCTTAGCAGAGATTAAGAAGTAACAAGCTCTATTTACAAATGAGGAATAGTTTTTGTAATGACCATCATAAAGAAAGATTACAAGAGAAAAACGCCTTTGGCGAGTTGTCTTACAATAGAAACCCCTGAAAGAACTGCAATGTGGTCTCCAGACCAAACATCATTCCTTCGACTTCAACATCGCCAAACTGAGTCCAAAGCTTTTATGCCAGCACAGAGAAGATAAAAGACAGAAATGCCAAATGATTAGAGATCTGGTTATAAATTGAGATCATAATGTACATATATCTAGCGCAACAGCAATTCTGGAGTCAGAAAATCAGCAACACTGTTCACTTGCCCGTGATGAATGGATGGCTCAATGCTTGCGACACTGTCATCCGCTTCTCTGGATCTAACACAAATACCTTATCTAGAAGATCCTTGAAATTGGCTAACATCTTAGGATCCTCCCCAGGAGAACCAGAAATTATTAAGCCAATGTCCTTTGGCTTGATATTAACAATCACTCTCTTTATGGCCTGCACAAACAGAAAACAAAAGGGCATTTAAATCAAATAACAAAAAAAGTCATAAATGAAGCACAATCCACTATTACCTTCTTCGTCACAGGATCCTCTTCTGTGGCATGAAAATTTAAATCTTGGTCAAAATGCTGATCTATAAATGCTCCCTGTTAAATAAAGGAAACATAAAACAATAGAGTGAAAAATATGAAAAACAAGAAGCCAATCACAAGAAGCCATGTATAGTTTTCAGAAGAAAACTAAATGAATGCAAACAGAAAAGAACAACATTTTTACAGCTGTAAGGGTAGTGTCCAAAACAACTTGGACTGTTATGTTGCAATCATTTTTAGAAAAGAATCCAAGCTCACCTTTCTTAGCATCTTCTTTGGAAAAGGACCCTTCAACTCCATGTGCAGACGGAGCATGTCATTATTTGAGGGGCCAGGAAAAAGAACCCTCCCCGTATAAAGCTCATACAAACAGCAACCCACCGACCAGATATCCAAAGGATGATCATATGCTAATCCAAGAACTGCCCAAAAATTTCTACTTAAAATTTGATATATCATGGACAAAATTATGTTTTATCAAACAATGTGAAGAATGGAAAGCCTCTAAGGCACAGAGACTGGTAGGGTACACAGATGCACACTAGACATCGCAATAAAGCCAACCCCACCCCTGAATAAATAAATAAATAACAGCATACAACATCAAAATAACGTTTAAAATTACATCCAGTGTGTAAACCTTCGAAAATTTTAATTTGATATATCATGGAAAAAATTATATTTTAGCAAACAATATGAGCCTCTAAAGCACAGATACTGGTAGGGTACACAGATTCACAGTAGACATAGCAATAAGGCCAATCCCATTCCCCAAAAAAAAAACAAATGAAAGCATAAAACATCAAAATAATGTTTAAAATAACATAACAGTGTGTAAAACTCAGAAAAATTATTAAAAAAAATATCTATTCACAAGGTTCCAAATTAAGCAACATAGATGATTCAGAGGTGCCTATTAACTGAAATTTACCTTGTGGTCAGATTGAACAGTAAAATCATTTGAAACCTCTTATCAGTAATTACCACGTGACATATCCCCAAGCATCTGGCATGTACCCGTATGGTGTGTGATGTTTTAGAAAAGACAATAAATACTAAGAACACACCAAATGGAATACCAGACATGCATCGTGAAAGTATCATGCAAGTACCATATTTTGACACAGTTTGAGAAACACAGACAGATTCTAATTCACAATTCCTGTGCATCTTAGGGGAAAACAAGCATCACTTGGTAAATAACAAAATGAAAGAAAAAATAAAAATAGAGCTACAACTGAGAACTTACTGATCTCAGGAGCACGATAAAAGCGACTCACTAGATATGGTGTGATTTCATTTTTACCAGCAAACATGGCATTGCCAAAATCACACAACTTCAACACATTTTTAGCCTCATTCACCTGAAAGGGAAACAACAGAAAACAGTCAGTACCAATATGCATATTACTCAAGAGATGCAGAGGAAAGAAGTCCCAGAAGTTTACCAGCATGTTATCTGGTTTAATATCACAATGAAGTACACCACAGTTCTTAAGATGCTTCAGAGCAATAAGCAGTTGCTTCGCGTAAGCTCTCACAGCAGTTAGCTTAAGGCCAATGTTACGACCAAACCTTTTTAGAACCTCACGTAAATTCATATGAAGAGATTCAAAAACTAGACAAAGATGATTTCGGTACTTGAAACTTGAAAGAAAATGAACACAGTGTCGCTTATCCTCTGGATCTGCACCAGCTAATTTCTTCAGTATGACCAGCTCATCCATTCCAGCCTTGTACCTGTTCAACAGATACATCCAGGACAGCTTGTAAGAAGTGGAACCAAATTATTAACCGAATAAAAGGAGGGGCATGTTTGCTCACATTGTATCATTGTTCCTTATGATTTTTATTGCCACTTCTTCAGGATCACCTTTTCCAGCCTTGAGATCCTTGGCACGAACTACAGTTGAAAAAACACCCTTTCCATGAGCCGCAGTCACTTCATATCTGGCATCAAGAATTTCTCCAAAACGATAACCTGCATAAAGTAAATACCAAGGTGAAACCAGAGAAACCTGTTTCACATGGTCAGAGGTAGTTTCTCTGTAACCATGAAATAATACATTTTCAGCTAATGGTGCTAGAAATGGAAGAGAGAGTTGTTTCACATGCAGTTCGGGAGATCCCCACCCAACCCCCAAAAGCTAAGAAATGAAGACCAAAATAAAATTGGACAAGTAATAAATAAAGGTGAGCAAATTACAAATAAATGGAGAAAAAGACAACTCCAAAGGTGGCAAATAAAATAGACTTAAAAGATTCAACTCAAAAGAATGACTTCTACCTTGAATTTCTATAGATAACTAGGTATTCCAAAACCTACCAGCAACTCAGCTTATACCAGCCCTTACTAGGAAATACAAATCAATAAGTTAGGAAGCATTCTCAAAATTATAGAAAAGAACAAAAGAAACACTCGACAGTTTTTGAGGCACCAAGGATGACAACGCTAACAGCTAATTACATGAAAACATACAGGAGAGAATGGTGGAATTGGTTAAGAAAGAAAAGGAAAGAGGAGGGCTTTTGGGTAGATGACAAAAAAGCAATATAAAAATGAAGTTAACTTTCTCCGGGTCAAGCTACGAACACATTAACTCAAAAGAGAGGAAACATCCAAACTGGAGGGGGGGAAAAACAACCCAAACAGAAAGGTAGAACTCAATTTAGAGAAAACTTACTGTAATATCCCTCTGCATCATCCCAATTATCATGAAGATCACTCCGTTCAATTGGCAAACCATCTCCTTTGCCCTGGTTAAAAAATAATTAAATTAAAATAATAAAAAATGATTTTAGCTAATGTACCAAACATTAATCAGAAAAACCTAAATATGAATCATTTTAGTATTTAACAAACCAAAAATTAATCCATAATAATTGATTTTCCTAAACAATGTCAACAAATCTCACTATTCTTTTCATGTGCCAGTGCAAATCTTGTAATATAATGACCAGTTTATCCATTAATCAAGGCATTACCGATTTACGGACTCCAGCTGGAGACTCTCCAAATATATCGTCACAGAACATGTCATCTGCTGATCTTTCACTCTGCACGTGGATAGATCCGTATGAGAAAACAAAATAATTAAGTCGTGTAAAAATAACCAGGAAAACAAAGAAAACAATGAAGAATAGCCTCAATTTCATTACCAAGAATGAAAGAAACAGACTCTTTTCTCATACAATGAACTATGTTGACAAACATTTAGCAGATAAAAATAATAAAGTCAACTGATCAGTTATGGATGCAGGATTTCTCAGAAAAACTTTGTTCATACATGGGCAAATAAAAAAGACAAACCTTTGGGCTACCCTCTCCGAGACCTGCAGCGGCAGAAGCCCTCTCAGGAGCAGAGGTTCCATTTGGAAGGGGAGATTTTCCCAAAGATGGATCAGCAACATTGACATCAGCATCATCATTCTTAGCATTAACAGTAGCAGTTGAATCGCCAGGAAGCCCAGTGGGCATCTTATCTGATGAAAACAATATGCAAAGAATGTCAGACATATTAGCCTAGCACGTTACAGGCCAGTGGCCAGTGGACAATGTGATAAGTAAAAGCAATAGTCCTCACCCACTAATATGGACCCAACATAAATGAACTCGTTCTCACATGCCAAACAAATGGACAGTGGGTCAGATGATACAACAAGAGTTCAAAATCAGGCAACCTGGGTTGTCATTAATGACAAGAATTTTCTAATGCTTGCAAACAACAGTCAAGCAAGTCTGTCATACATTCAACAAAAAATACAAGGCCCTGTGTTGTAGAATCGAGATTGTAGCTAAACAAGTTTAGGAAAGATAGGGCACCAAATCTAGCCAATATTTGATCTCATCAAGCAGAGGTTTATTGGAGAGTAGCTTGCATCACTCAGAGAAGAAAACCTTCAAAGCAACAAAAATAAAAAAAATTGAGACCTTTCCCAAGATCCACTGGTTGAGAATGAGGCTCTTGCTGCAATGTACGGCTTTTATATTTCTCAAGGATGGCTTGCATTCGTCTTCTGCTTTCCTCCTTTATTCTGTTTATATCATCCTCTTCCTGCTCCATAATTATACTTTCTTGATAGTCTTCCTGTTCATCTTCCACTCTACAGCAGGTAATTACATAATAAGACAAGATTCAAAGAAAACTATAGTTGTATTGAAAAAAAAGGGGACTTATTCACAAAATGTGCAGAAAATACTTGTGAAAGTTGAAAGAAGAAACTAGAATGAACCAGATAAGAGAATTAATTACCTTTTGAGTTTGCTTTCATTTTGTTCCAATAAGCCAGCCCTAGAATCACGGACCTTTGAATATTTTGAATCACTGTTCTTATCTCGATCACTGTAGCCATCTAGAGTGTTGTGCCTACCATCCCAATCAGTCTCAGTACCCCTATTAGTACCACTTTTTCTATCCCTCTCAATGTCCTTCTCCCTCTCCCTATCTCTCTCTGACTTCTTGTTCCGAATCCTGTCATCTTCCCTATCCCTTTGCTCCCATTTCCTCTCTCTATCCCTCTCGCGCTCCCTGGCCCTCTCTCTGTCTCTTGCTCTGTCCCTCTCCCTGGCCCTCTCTCTATCTCTCTCCCTATACCTGTCTGTGCTTCTATCACGTTCTCTGTCAGTTTTTTCATTCCCATCAACTTTCCAATCTGGTTCCTTGTCCCTTTTCCGATCCCTATCCACCTCCCTCCTCTCATCTCTGCTTCTAGTTTCCCGGCGCCTGTCCTCTCGATCAGAATATCTGTTATGACTTACACTCCGTTCTCTTTCTTCACGCTCCACATACCTGCTGTGACTCACACTTCGTTCTCTTTCCTCATGCTCCAAATACCTACTGTGACTGACACTTTGTTCTCTTTCCTCCCACTCCACATATCTGCTGTGACTTGCCACACACACCCCTCTCTTATCCCTCAATAGATCTCTACTACCATGCCAGTAATCCCTATCATATCTGTGTCTTTCATCGTCATCAGAATCCCTATTGCGAATGCTATTTTCAGCATAGGAATCTTGTTTCCTATAGTGCTTTGATTTTGAAAGAGATATCTCTTGTAAAACACTCTGGGAACGAGATCTCTCCCTAGCCCGATCAGATGGCAAAGTTTTATCATAATATGGCGACCTTGTCAACTTGTTGTACTTCTCCCCTCTACTATCAGATGGCAAAGTTTTACCTTCATTCACCATCAGACTCTTCTTGTCATTATCATAGTAACTCTTCTCCTTGCTGCCTTTTTTTGATGGGGACAACTGGGACTCTGTGCGAGGCTCATTATCGTCATTTCTTGAGGCCCCACCATAATCCCCATTGGCATGGTTCTTCATTTTAGTATCCTCAAAACTATCTCTTGGCACATCAACCTCATCATTAAACTTGCCATCAAACTCACTCCTATAACTTTTCTTGTCTTTTCTATCTACAGTTGAATTACTATCCAAGTCATTGTTATTCTCAACCTCTACGCTCTTGTCTTTAAGGTCTGCATCTCGACCTTCACCACTTAGTATTCCAGCATTAGAATTACCTTCCTATGAAACAGTACAAGGAGGATTAGCAAGAAGTTAAATCACTATTCAAGACGTAGATAATCAGAAACAAATACCAAATTCAACATCTCTCTCTCTCTCTCTCTCTCTCTCTCTCTCTCTCTCTCTCTCTCTCTCTCTCTCTCTCTCTCTCTCTCTCGTTATATACAACATTTTAGAAAACAAATTCAAGAACATCAAATCGCGCGATTCAAGATCCTGAAATAATAAAAAAAAAAGTTAAACAGCCCTAGGGTTTCAGAAATTTGAAACGCACCGATTGGAGGTTATCAGAGTCATTAGCGAGAGCCTTAAGCGAATCAATCTCTCCAGACTCGACATCCGAATCCAGCTTCTTCTCAGCGAATTCTTCGTCTTCATCAACAATTTCGCCTTCCTCCATATCATAATCCTGGCGATTAATAACAGGAGGGGGAGGAGGAAGAGATGGCAAATTTTCTCTCTTCAAATCCTCCTCTTCGTTCCTGATTTCGTCTCCGCGTTTTTTGGTTTCGTCACGATGACGACTCCTGTGTCTCCGATGGTGGTGACGGTGGTGGTGTTTGTGGCGCTTTGAAGACTCTTCCAATTCATTGTCGGGAGAGCGACGGTGCTTTCTTTTTGATTCATGTTTGTCGCTCGCCATTGGAAATGGAATTCAATGAATTCTAGTGTTTTTTGTTTTGGGTTCTAGGGTTTGTGCAGATACGAAGCCGAGAGAGAGAGAGAGAGAGATGCAAGGAATAAATAATGAGATGCCGAAATTTAGGGGAAGCAAGGCAACTTCAAACCAATTTCTGCGGTACAGTCTCTTACTCCAAGCTTGAGGTGCTACGGTTCCTGTGGTACAGTCTCTGAAGTTAGGGTCTATATGTGAATGTGATGTCGTATTTATTAAATTTCTTTTTTTTTTTCCCTCATATATTTCAACCAATTTCTTTAAGGTGAATTTTTTTTTTTTTAATATTATTAGGAATGTAATGTGCCCTACGAAATTATGGAGGCCTGAACCCTCGTCATTGGCGCCAAAAAGGTCAGCGGTTTTATAAAATAAGATTAACAACAGATTAAAATTGAATATATTTAATTTAACATAAATTTTTAATTTATTCTTATTTTAAATTTTAAATAATAAGTTTTAGTAATGCATATGCATGAAGAAACATTATTTATTCCTCTATTCAATTATTAGTGTTGTTGTAGGTTTATAACACCAAATCACCCACAAATATCATATGTACAAAATAAAAGAAGATAGATATAAATATTTTTATTTTGTGTCCGCACGACATTTTTTTTATTTTGGTATATATGTATGATATATAAAAATTTCTCAATATTGATATTTTCTATTTTCAAAACGAATCAACATAGTAAATTAATTAATATTTATATAAAAATTTTATAATTTTTATATTTATATATTTTCTCATATTTAATAAATTATTTACTAATTTAATTATATTTTTTATTTTTTATTTTATTTATCTTATTATTAATAATTATATAGTTAATCATTTTGGATTTTTATTATAAAAGATGATTATTATATTATTTTTATAAAATAATTAATATTTTCATAAAAGCTTATATTTTTATATTTATATGTTTTTCTATATTTTTGTTTTCAGTACTTCTACAAAATATCATTTTCTCATATCATTTCATATTTATTTTTATATTATTTTGAGAATTTATTTTATTTAATATTAATCGAGTCACATAACAAAAATAATTCTACTACATAAACCGACCTAACTTAGTACTATATTTTGATTTCAATTTTTTTTATATATTATTTTGAGAATTTTAATCAGTTATACTAATTATTAAAGATATCATCCAGAGTTTTTCTTTTTATTAAATTATTAGAATTTTACCCGTCATAGGTTTTCCAATTAAAAAATAATTGCTCGTGCTGAACAATTATTTCAAATGATAATTAATGCATGGTGTGAATTGCAGATTATGGTCAAATTTTAGTGCAATGATGAAGAGTGTTAATTTTCTTTTAAAAAAAAAGTAATAAATTTGGCAAATTTTAATGGAATTTTTTTTTTCAAAGCAAAAATGAATGCGTTGGACTTATACATGGATGTGGGTGTTTATTGAAAAAATTTTTAAGTCTGTAAATTAACATAATTCCAAAATAATAGCAACCTTCAAAGTCCATGGTAGCAACACGGTCAAGAAGCTGGATTCTCTCTCTCTCTCTCTCTCTCTCTCTCGTTCTCTCTCTCTCTCTTCATTGGTTACATATAACGTGCAAGCTCACAATGGCAAGAGAGGCTTTTATGAAGATTCAGGTGGCTCGTGTATTTCCGGTGTTTCAACCCTGCGTTTCATCTTTTTCCTAATGTGCATAGCCACATCCGCAGGTCTAAATCTCCCACAGACTGTTACCCTGCGTTGCGGCTTCTCTTTCAAAAGTGTCTCCAACTCTTCCACATTTCAATTCAAAATTGCATAAAAGAGGAAAAAAAATTAGCAAAACCCCACAATTTTGTCCTCATGTGATGTTGGGAAAAATGAAAATATTTACCTTTCATGTTGAGAGGAATTCTTCTTAATTTCCTACAACAACCATTGCAGTCTGTGTATTCTCATCACCACACAACAATGCTGCATTTCTCATAATCCAATGACTTGTCACTTTTTCTCCTAAGTGAGTGTCACATTGAACATGAAAAAAGAGAACGGGCTTGTTGGGTATCAACAGGAATTTGGATTTGACATGGAGAATTAGATTGTGAGGAATCCAGAAGGGGGAATTGAATCCAACGTAGAGATAACCCCATTTGGGCATTTTTGGAATCTAATTCTTTTCAAGACGAGAGGTGGAGTTGAGTTTGCTTCTCAATTCTAAACCTTTCGCTTTCTTTTGTTATTTGTTAAACTCTAATTCAATACAATGACCAGAGACACATTGATAAGGGGAAGTATCTAGTTTGCTTTACCTCAAAGTTATGTAACGCATTATTCTCAAGCATCTCTTTCTTGAGACCAAAGTTTTTGGCATTCACAAAATTCACAGCATCTCTCTCTCTCTCTCTCTCTCTCTCTGATGTTGAGATAAACAAGACATGAGCTAGGTTAACATATTAACCCTTTCTTATCAGCCAAACCAAGCATCAAACATTTATTAAACACCAGTAACATAACAAGCTAAAAGCAAAATTTATGAGGGAAGAGGGAAACTACCATTTACATGGTAACTGTACATCAAACTAATGTTGGATGAGCGCTGGGAGAATCAGAGAGAGATATTCATCTGCCTGTGGCACGAAACAACCGCCTGATCATGGCAACTTTGCTTGGTGGATTACGATAAATGGTAGCAACCTGCTTGGTGGGTATTTGAACGATGGTGATAGGACATTTACAAGTCAGAGTAACTGTCTTCTCCAACACATTCACAACAATTGATTCTGTCCCTATTGAACAACAAAATTATAAAAATTATAAAATTTTAAATTGTTATAAGTTATTTTGTCTAGCATATGCACAGTTAAATTTAGAAATATAGGTATAACAGTGTAAAATATATATATATTTTTTGTGTTAACAACGTATCATCTCATGATGGGTTTTTAAGATATGACTGAAAGCTGAAGAACGAGCTCATCAGAGGAATTAGCCTATGAATCCCCCCAGCGGAACAGAATAGGTAAGTGACACCTCATGTGGGGTTCCTCAGAAAATAAACCCCCCCCGCCCCCCCAAAAAAAAAGAAAAAGAGAAAAAAGAAAATCAAACATGGGAATGATAGGAAAAGGCCAATATTATCGTACGAAATTTAGCAGGATCGTGGGTCTAAAATACTGTGTTGTTACTTTTCCTACTACCCTTTTCTCTAGGGTACACTGCAGAAGCCCTAGGATAACTTCCATGAAATTGAGAAGAAAGAAATAAAGGAGGGCAGAAAAGGATTCAGACAAATCAAATTCCTAGTACCCAAACTGAAACAAGTCAAATTCCTAGTACCCAGACTGAAACAAGTACTAACAGTTGCAAAGATCTTACCATAAATGTTTTCAATCAAGTTTTATGCAGAACTAACCTCCCATTTTGAACATTATATCAGCTACCCTTTTTTGGCACTCAGCACATTCCAAGTCTGCGGCCAGAACAACTTCCTGAACCTGCTCCTAGCATACAAACAACGCTCATATTTGCTTATTCCTAAAAGGAACTTCAATTGACCAAGAACAAAATATAGAGAGAACTTACGAGAGGCAGAGTTAAGGACTCGATGGAGGCAAGGCTCGTCCGAGGAAGCCCAATAACCTTGGACTTCTTGAAACCACTCGTTCCAACAGTAGCCATAGTCTTCTATGATCCTTCAAATTGAAACAAACTATGGCCTTCACATATAAGAGAGGAACCAACGAACACAAACACAATTGCCTTAACTCACTGGAGAGGAGACAGCATCGAGAAGGATCATTGAACAGCTCTCGCTATTACTGATAGAGCAGTCCCATCTATTCTTGGAGATGGTTTTATCAGAGAGTTGTTGGACAAGAAGGAAACTAGAGAGAGAGGGAGGGGGGGGGAGAAGACAAACCCAGAATGTAATCGCGCGTTTAAAAAGTGGAAAGGTCTTTTTCCCTCAAGTTGACAAAGATGCTTCATTTTCATGAGTAGCCCCACTTTCATTACTTCTCAGTTATTTTTCTTTTAACAGCATTATTATAATGATGTTGCTTACAAGACCAATTCCCTATCCAACCTTAAATTTTTTTTGTTCCACCAGTTCATTCAAGAGATCGAGTACAGCCGCAAAAGAAAGCCACTATACTTCCTATTCTTCCTTAATGCTTGAGAAGCATTTTCAGGCTTGGCTCAGCTCAAGCTTAGCCAAACTAACTAAGCTAATCTCAGTATCATGACACAAATAAATGGTGTCATAAGAAAGCATTATCGTCGAGGATAAAACATAAACGGTGAGATTACAAACTGCTCTAAGCATTATTAGAGAAATCTTCGGTTTATTAATCATTATACTCTGCCGTGTCAAATTGGAATACTAGACAATACAGAAGCCAGTTGGATGCGGATACACCACATGGGACCTCGATGACCAAATCAATTGTTGAAAAAGATTTAACAATTTTTGCCTACATTAAGCAATTATGTTGGACCATCATTTTGACTAACATTCAAAAGATGTCTCAGAATTATAAGAGCCACGTAATAAATAAATGCTGACGGGTAATGTAGACAAAATTTTTGCTCAAGGGCTTGCAGTTGCGTGCATAGGATGCCTTCTACTTGCCCTGCACATTTCAAACATAAGAGTTCCAACACACAATGGTCCCACTAAACTAGATTTTCAGACTCCCGTTAGTAACCTTATCCTAGACCTGAGGCCATTAGTCTTAGTCTATCTTAATTCAGGAAGTAACATGTCTATCACTATAGCATAGCAGGCCCAAAAAAATAGCTCAAATGCACTTTTCACTTTCTCATGGTAACAGCCACCGCCCCACAAATCCAGAAACAGCAGCGCATAATTACTAGAAGAAAGACAAAAAGAAAGGGAAGAAGAAGAGTTGCCAAGAAACGACCAAAATACTGTAAAATGAAATAGAGAGAGAGGATTTTATTTCCAACTGATTGATGTACAAATTACATTAAGGCAAAGCAGAGGTGCCACTGAAAATCATAAAGGTTAACACTATGATTATAACGAAGTACCAACAAATCTCGACATGTTATTCCAATGCACTGCCTACATAAAGAAGGAAATAAAACCTAATTTAATGAAGTCAAAACTGATGCCCTTCCATCCTGGGGCACACAACGGGCCCTTTGTGCTATTGTTACATATAGATACAGAAGCAAATAAGATTAAAGAACAAAACCTACCTCTGTGTTAAAGAAATCAAGTGGGTGAGCTGCATAGAAATAGTGCGCAGGCAAAAAGTAAAGGTTGTGGAAAAGATCCAATAGTTGAGCAGGTGTAACCTTCGAAAAACCAATGGAAATCATCACCTGGACATGACCAGGCTCGATAAAGATGGCACAACTGAAGAACCACCAAAAAGAGACTCGCCTACAGATTTGCAGTTCTCATGATCCACTTTCAAAGACTTTGGGATTACAAATCCTTCAAAAGAGTGAGATTCAACTTCTGGGAAGATTTCACCATACTCACCACTGCGACTCGGCTTCTCTGCAGAGCTTGAATTCCAATGTCTTCTCTTTCTTGACTTCCATTTCAACTTTGCAAGCCTATCATCATTTAAGAGATCTGGCACAATCTTGGAGCCTCTAGCCTTATCATCCCCAGAATCTGATTGGGAAATGCTACAACCAGACGCATCCTTCATTGCCAGATTCAGTTCTTGATTGGTCACGTTTTCTGTCCCTACACACACAGAAGCTCCATATACTGAAGATCCTGTGACATCTGTGTTACAGGATTCTCCTTCAACTTGATTTGTTGTTCTTCCTGACAATAAGCTTACAACATCTGCTCTCTCCTTAATAGGCATCCACTTATTACCCACCCACTCTTGAGAATGCCTCAGATCACCCCGACTGAAGATAGATTCTCGTTTCTCGCCTGCAATACCAGAAAAAAAATAGATGTTAAATCATGCAGGTGCACATACAACACAACATTTAAACAAAGTAGTAATTAAAGGCATTTAGTTTTGGTGCCCGATCATATAAAAGAGACCACAATTAATAAGCACCGTTTATACCTGGGAAGAAAACATGACATCTCTCATCAGATTCAATCTTAATAACAATGCCCTCCCACCAACCATCAAACCACCAGGCATCAACAATGCTTCCAATCCCAATGATCCTCAAATCTCTGTTGTTATTTGAATCAGGAGGCGGCCTAATTGTAGTTCTTCCACTAAAACGAAGACCCAACTCGTCAGGCAAAGCAATTCTGGACCGCATGACCCATTCCTACAACAACAACCAGCCAACCTTATGGTGAGGTGAAAGGAACAATTGACAATCACACAATTATAAAGTTAACAAATGCCGCCAAGATTAAAAAAGGGAATAACTTCACAAGTCAATAGAACAAAAAATGTAAAAATTTTTTTGGATAAGTGTTCCATGTACCATCTACTCAATGACCAATAAAATCATACCACATTAAATTCAACATATTCCAACTTCACCCTTTTTGGTGCATGTCATATTACTCGGTAATAAAAAGCATAGAGAGAGAGAGAGAGTAACAACAATAAATCTTACCTCTAGATTCTTGGATTCATCTTCTGCATCCAGAATATCCTGATATCTCAGCTTCACCTTGTCTTTGCTCCTCTTAATAACTGAAGCCCTAAGCCAACAACCTATCATGCCACAGTCCTGAGAAAGGACTTCAACTTGAGAGCCTACTGCTAAAAGCTGTGGAAAGCTAGGGTTAATAGCCACTTGTCCAGACAAAGACGCGGGAGAGCAGCCTTCCTTTAAGCTGCAAACACGGACTTCAACATCAACCATATTAGTTGCTTCCCTTCTATTAGATGAATTCAACCGGACATCACAGAAATCACCATCTTTTGACCATCGATGCCTCTTTGTGGGTCTAAACTCAAAAACATCATTGTGGGTTTCCTCAACTTTCAAAGTAGTATCAGACATCTGAGACTTTGCAACACCCCTTGACAGAGAACTGGCGTACATATACCTGAGTATTTCTTGCTTCCAATAACCTTTGACTTGAGTCAAGTCGAAGGGTTTCACCTCATCACAGTCAAACTGCCTGTGGCATACAAATGGTTCCAATTGGGTGTGCACAGCCTCTTTCACAAATTTCTCATAATGCTGAGGACTGAGGACGGTTGCCAACCCATCTATGCATTCAATACTGAGATCTTGAAGACAAAGAGAAAAGAAAATCTCTCTGTCATTATAATTGTGAGGTAAAGTGATACCAACCTCATCAATCTTGTGAAACCATTGTACAACAACCATTCTGTTGCCTCTGGAGTCCTCATACAAATCTTCTAAATAAGCAACCAGTCTCTTATCCTCTTCAGCCAGAACAAACACAAAGTCATGGACCTGAAGAGAGCAAAAGGTAAGGATAGCAAATCAGTTGCAAGTCATGGCAAAGCAGACTACAGTAAAACCAGACAAGTAAAATAGAATCATATTCAATCTAGAAAAAAGAAATCACTTCAAAATATACATAACCTGGAAAGAATTAATGAAGCAAAACTTACAGAAATTTTAATGCCATTGCGCTGGAAAGACTCGTAATGTTTTCGTCTTTTCCTGCAAGTCCAAGATGAACCTAACCACAAAAACTCTTTTGTGGAGTGGCCCAACTTACTCAGATGGTTCTCCTGGAGAGAGAGAGATAGAGAGGAATAGATCAGAGAAACGAGGAAATGAAACAATAAAGATACCAATATAGTGAAATTTTGATAAAATACAAATGCAAATCTCAATGTATGAGTGTGAGATCAGGCGTCCGTGATACTCCCGCGGGTTTTTCATGTACCTTAAGGGCTCGAGTATTTGACTTGTTAACATTCCTCAATTCAAAAGGAGCACCAGCAGATTGTGATGATCCATGATGAGGTACTTCTGAAAAGTTACAAACCGTATCAGTAAATAATATAAAAGGGCCCCTTTTTCTAGTACAAGGAACAAGAAAAGAAGGGTAAAAAGGCCACATAACCAAAGAAGCAAGCAGGTCACAAGAATTAACATAAAACTAAGAAAGCATGGAACATAAGGAAAACGGCCCAAACTACAAACTGAATGTGGGATTTACATTCAACAACCAACAATAAAAGAAGCTCCTTAAATTATTCTGAAAAGAAAGCTGAAGCAATGAGTATTGGCCGAAAACAAATCAAAGGAAATATATTTCAGCAAAATCTAAAATGGAATGGAATTGATCACGAGGGTTGAACGTTTAGATCTTAACCTATAGATGATGAGGGCATAAGGATGCTGATGCTCTCACCCAGCTCTTAAAAATTTGTTTAACATTCCTGCAGCCCAGACCAAAGTCAGTTCTAAAAAACAGAAGAACAAAAACACTAAGCCATACCAAAATTAGACATCTAATGCTAGGAATGCCAAAAAAAGGTGTGAAGATCGAAACTTGGCATCCTCAGAAAAGCAAAGAAGATGGTGAAAACAAGATTGCCGCTAAAAAATGACTTTAAGGGAAACCCATTAAAGAGCAAGAGTTCAACTTGGGATATAAATCAAATCTCAAACAAAAGGGAGCAGACATCCAATAGTCCAAGAGCCGCTTCAGAAGCATCCCTTTTTTGTGGTTGACGAAAACCTTTTCCCTAAAACTCCAACAACCGACATACCAAGAGATTACCCTGATAATTGGAGCACAAAAAGAAAACACGAATAATTTTTTGGTCCCTCCTGCTCGTTCCACTCAGAATTATGATGATACGAGATAAACAGATCTGGGAGAGGACCATGGCATTATTAAGAAGCAAAAATGAGAATCTCACAGTTTGTAACGAATTCTCAAAAATCTTAAAAAAAAAATTCTTTCAACTTTCAACAGCTAACCAGATCTAACAAACCACCTCTTTACACGAAGGAATTTTAAAAAATCTTAAAAAAAAAAAGACAATGAACGGAAAAAAAAGGGACTTGAAAGAAGGAATTTTATCCCCGAAGTCGAACCCATTCTGAGTAACACCAAAATCTCATAAATAAGACCAGAATCCAAAAAGTCTTCGCAGCAGATTTACCAAAACGACCAAAATCAAAGAGTCTTCAAAGCAGATTTACCAAAACAGACTTCCGCACAAAGGAACCCAAGTCTAATTTAACGAAAATAAAGAAGAAACCCAAGGATCGCCCAAATCAATAAGAGAGAACTACACATCGACAGATGACTAATCAGATCTACCAAAACCCATACTTTTTTTAAAGAACCCACATAAAATTTTAGTGAAAATAGGAAGAAAGAAAGAAAGAAAGAGACAGGTCCTCCGAAAGAAAAAAAAAATACCCTCTAAAATTGAACCCAATTAGAGAGGAGAGCAAATAAAGAAACAGAAACGTTTTGCAATTTGCACAAAATTCCCAGATACAACACCCAAATCTAAACATCTTCGCAGAACTAATCAGAGCTTCTAAACGCTCTTTTCCACAAAGAAATCCTTATCAAATCAAGGGTTCAAAAAAACAAAGAAAGTGAAAATAACACCTAAAAAATCAATCTCTAACAGTAAAAAAAAAAGACCAAAATCCCCCAAGCGAACCCACAAGAGACAACCCCAAATCTAAACAAGACCAATCAGATCTACAAAACCGCTTCCGCACCAATAAGCTACATCAAGTTTAAGAGGAAGAAGGAAGAAGGAAGAAATACAAAGAAAAGAAAACCCAAAAAATCCTCCTTCGACATAAAAATCCCCAAACTGAACCCAACAAATAACATAAAAGACTTAATTCATTACCTGAAACAATGGAATTCAACCAATCAATGACCTCTCGTCTCGATTTCAGCTTTTGCGAGGGCAAAACGTTAACAAGAGACCGATTTTTAATGTTATAGTCATATAACATATGTCTGTGACTCCTCTCTCTTCCAATTAAAGCCAGATCTGAACTCCCGTCTCTCTTCATCAGATAATAATGAACTTCTCTTCTTCCTCTGTCGCTCGACACGTAAACTTCCTCCCAATTCACAAACAGATTCGAAGAAGATGAAGGCGACGAAGATGGCGTTGCCCCATATCTCTCCATCACCTCAGAAAACCCTAGTTCTTCACGCCCCAGAGAAATTCACACAAGCCTGAATTGAAATTTCGAATTCGAGCTCTCTGTTTTCTCTGTCTCCCCCTCTCTATTCTCTCTCTCTGAATTTAATAAGATGCGAGAGAGAGAGAGAGAGAGAGAGAGAGAGAGAGAGTGAGCGCGTTTTTTAATGGCATTTTGAGAGGCCTAGGGTTTCGAGATTGAGAGGGAACAAGATCGACGGCTGAGATTCATTCCTCAACGATAACACGGAGGAAGGATGTGAGGAAATTGTGGGGGGCTGTGTATTCCCTAAAATGCCCTGTTACTTTGACTCAATAAATTTAGATGTGATCGAAAAGAAAAAATAGGCAAATTAATTATATCGTTTTCTTTTCCGGAAAAATCCAACAAAAGCCAAGCAAGTTGACGATGAGCAAGGTCCGTGATCGCGAGATTTTGTAATTAGGGCGTACCCGCCCCATCAATTTGACAGCTGTGGAGATCGGTTTCCATTCTCAACGTTGGGAAAAACGAATCGCTCGGAAATTACGCAGCTCTCATCGGTTCCGCATACCATCATTTTTACCTGGATAATGAAAAAAAAAAAAAAAAACTTATCATTATTTTGTTAATGTGTCATTCCAATAAGCTGTTTAAATTTATACATGAATTAGATTTGACATGTGGAGTGTTTCCGTAATTTTTTAATTTTATTTGTTTCAATTGTAAAAAAAAAATGCTTATTGAATTATATATTTCAATTATTTTATAAAAAAAAGTCTTAAATTTAAAGTTCATCGTAGTGTAATATTTTTTTTATTAAATCAATCGATATTCAGAATTATATTTTAACTGATTCGAATATTTTATTATATTTAAAGTATTTTATATCTAAAGAAATTTTTAATAAAAATTAAAATTTTAAATAAAAATAAAAATTTGTATTTAATTTGAATTAAATCTTGCTTTAAATTTTATAAACTACAAATCGAGTGCTCTTTAAACCCAAAAAATATATATATAATAAAAAGTTGATTTTGGATCGGACGAAGTGGCACTTCTCTTTCCTTCTCATTAACGAACCCATTTGGAACTTGCAAATGCCGTTGGACGTCACGGTTGGTCTCATGTCTTTCCGCTACTTCGTTCTTTCTAAATAATCTAACCTTCTTTAACCCTTTTACCGTATTAAAAAATAAAAAATAATATAATAAGATTTAAAACCTTAATAATCCATTATTTTTCTAACAGTAATAATAAAAATATAAAAAAATCTCATTATTTTCCTATAGCGTGCTCGCCTCTTAATAGCTATACAAAAGGCATTATACAATTTAAAAAGATTTATGCACATGGATTAATTTTTTTAAGATAAATTTGTTTCTTAATTGTAGAGGCTTATATTTAAAAAAAAATAATGTAAGTTAAACTAAATTGAAGCAAATTAAGTTTTCCCAAATAGCTTGGACACACCAAAAGAAAATGAATAAAATAGAATTAGTTAAATTAAATGATAAAAACTCTTAAAATAGTTTGAGGAATCCTAAAATCAAAATTTGGTAATACTAGAATTGAAATTTATGGACAATGGGGAGTTACCCCTCGTCACACACGGGCCAAAGAATATTGTGATAGAATTGTTTTATTTTAAAGAGAATAAATAATATATTTCTATTGTATCAGTTCTCAAGTCTTTCTAAAACACGTTTTTTAAATTTTCTTAAAGAAAAAATGAGATATCAAATTATTTTTCAATTATTGTTGGAAGTAAGTTTTACTTCACTAATAATTGTTCTAATTGGAGTGAGAAGCATATATCGATGAATTTTCAGAGCGTTCATAGATGATGACACCTGCAAATAACTACCAGAGGTGATTCCAACGGAAGAAATTTCGACACTCAAGTTAGAAAGGGAAATGAGAAAAAAAAAAAAGAAGAACAAATTGAGTAGAGGTTTAGAATAACTCTATATTCTTGTATGATATGTGTAGAGTTATTAATCGTATATGACAGGTCGTCTATACTTAATATATATAATATGTGTATGCATTGTAGGTTCTTGTTTGAAAGTATAAAAATCTTAATTTTTTTATGAAAAGATTGTTGGGATCTTTTGATAATACTAAGACTAGTCAAAATACTATGAAATTTTAAATTTTTTAGATTGAGAGAAATTCGACTTATTAGATATTTGTTATTTTATCAGGTGAGATTATAGAGTTACTCATGATATTAAGAAAGATTTAAATTTTAGGTGATTATAATCTTGATTTGGTTAATAAAAGTATTATCCAGTCGAGAGTTGTTTAATAATAGCCAAGAGAGTTTAATTAAGAGATGAGCAAGAACTTTAACTAAGAGGGTTTAATCAATGGTTGAAAAATATAAGTGAGAGGGCTCGACTAGGAGGACTGCGGTTAAGACGGAGTATTTGGTCGTTTTTTATGTTTATTAAGAGATTGTATTTGGTCGTTTTGGATGTTTATTAAGAGATTTGATCGGTGGTCTATAGGCTTTACGATGATGACTCTAATAGATTGTCAGATCATATATCATTAATTATTATTATTAATTTTATCATTTTTTTATTTTCCTCATTTTGATATATTTTCTTGACCAACAGTAGTTAAAAAATAAAAATAAAATGGGAGAGCTGGCGGCAGATTTTAATCCGGGCGGGAGATCCACGATGTTCTGCCAGTTCACATGACACGTCTTCGATCCGGTACCATTTAGGATTGCGTATCCACTTTTGTTAGGTGTGCAGTACCCCCACTTAAATTTAAATAAATAAAAATCATTAAAAAAATGAAAAACTTATTTTCTAAAATAAATGGGGGGAGAATTACAGACTTTTCTATTAATATTTTTTAATAAGAAAAAAGGAAAAAGATGGAGAAAAAGGAATAAAGGACAAATGAGATGACGTAGGACGTAGGAAAATAGCTCCAAATGCCAGCTAATTGCCGGCCCACATACTCGGCATGTTCTAAGCTCTGTGGGGTCATCTCCATCAGATTCCCCGTCTGTCTGTCTTCCACTCTAAAATAGCCGGTTGCCTTTCCTTATGCAAGTGCATCTAACCGGCTTTTACCGGTAATGTTAACCGCAAAGGCAACCTAAGTTTACAGTTTTACCCGGTATTCACGTGATCGTCATCCGTTTGCACCTTTTCTAATTGGGTGATTCTTAACTGTGGGTTTCCCCACGTTCTTGCCGTGAACTTTGAATAGCAAGTCAAAGTCAAAGCGAAACGAAAGCCTCTTTCTTCATCTTCGGCTGCTTGAAATTTATTTTCAAACTTTAAATTTTAAATTTAATTAAAAAATTAAGATAATTACATATTCTATCACTAAACTTTATCTAAATTTCACAAATTAGTCACTACAATTAACAATATTATCTTATGATCATTAAACTTTTAAAATTGTAATGTATTAATTTTTCCACTACAAATGATGACAAAATATCCGTTAAGTGTTAACATGATAACTTAGGTGGATATACGGATGCTGATATGTTATTATCATATCAGCACCCAAAGACATCTCATGTTGCTATGTTAGCATATTACTAACATCTTCACTGTGGAAGCACGAGAGAGAGAACCTAGCAGTTATAGTAATAGTCGAGTACTTTATCTTTTTAATCAGAAATTTATAATTCGAATTCTGAAAATGACGAAAAATTATTTGAAAGATTCAATTCCCTAAAATAGATTTCATAATATTCAAATCGGAATAGTCGAATAAATTTACGATACCGGTGATAAAAAACAAAAAAAAATAGCTACAGGATATTTGCTCACGATATAACATGCCTGTCCAAATCATTAAATAACCATTAATCTCCACCCCCAATTACTCTCTAAATTCACTTTTGATCGGTGGTATGTTGTTTGAAGGTTTAATGTTTGAGCTCTGTTTCGATGATGACGTATCTGAAGAACCCATGAGCATACGGACTACTTGTTTGAATGAGGAAGTGTGTGCTTGAACAAACATTGTTGAGTATGGATTTGTCGTATTTGATCTGGAAATTAGAGGTTGTTTGATTTGGGGTGATGAGAGTCCATTGTTGTTGTTGATGAAATTTTGAACTGGAGTTTGGAGAGGGTATGGGATAGCACCCAAATGCCCATGAAGAATAGACTTCTGCCAACTTCTTGTGACCTTGCATTAGTAGCAGAATCTGCAACTACTATTTCGATGACAATGGGTTGAATCATCTGTGGGCCACTATTTTTTTTTTTTTTTTGAAGTTTGCTTTGATATGCACCATTTGTATTTTCATATCATGTGTAGCTGGAGATAATAATTTAGGGATAAAAAAAGAATGTATTTTTGGGGATCAAATGATGACTCAACCAGTGGAAGAAACAAGTGAAGTGCGGGAAGATGCTGGGGATATGTTTTGGGTTCAACCATGTTCCTGCTGCTGCCCATACCCATATGAAAAGCTGTCAATACGGGTGGGGAATTGATTCAAAAAATGTCCCAACATGGCAAGAGGGCAGAACGTCCCTGATTCTTCTTGTTCATTGTCGGGTTTCTTTCTCTGTGTTTGGTTTTATGAGAGTCCAAAGTTATGTTTATGGCTTAACCCTAACGAGTGACAACCACATGTCATCCAAACATACAAGAAATCAGAAGAAAATGAAATGATGTTCGATCCAGAATTGCGTGGGAATATGGAAGTTGTCACAACAATTTATGGGGTTTTTTTCTCAATTATTTTTCTCACCTTCGTCACTCTCAATATCTCTCTGTCTCTCTGGGACTATGGGGATTGAAAAAGCAAGCAAGAATTAAAAGAGCAATCTAAACAGGCTTCGTCGCCGTCGCCGCACCGTCTTTGCAGAAATATTTGCTATGCTTCTCATTTTCTATTTTGGTTTTATTTTTTAATATTATTTTGAACGATTGGAATAATGGGTTTTGGTTGTGGCAGTGGTTTTTTCTTTTCTTTTGTTTTTTTTTGTTTTTTTTGTTTTTTTGGACAAGGTGCGTTTTTTTCGGGGAGGGGGTTGGTTTTGGGCTTAGCGGTGGTTTGGGTTTCCGACAAGGAGGAAAGGGTTAGGGGAGGTGGCATTCATGGTGAGGAAAAGTGAGAGGGAGAGGGGGGGATGGTGGAGCATAAAGAAGAGAGATTATAAATTTATAGAAAAGCATGAAAAGACCAAATTCCCCAAAAATAAACCAAACTTGCTTACGTGACACTATTATGTTAGTAAATAAACAGTTTGATACTATCACGTCAATAATTTATTGACATGCCAATATAAAATTTCTTTTAACACTGATATGATAGAGACGTCAGCATCAATATATCTGTTCACATCGGTATTTAACAAATATCCAAGAATCAATATGTTAAGGTTTTAAAAGTTTAAGGATTATAAGATAGTCTTTTAATTATAGGGATTAATTTATAAAATTTAAATAAATTCGGGATTCGACGCATGACTATCACCGGAAAAAATTTAACATCTACACTCGAAATTTGACTTTGGCTTGCCTGTGAGCTTGACAGTTCGTCCACGCTATTGAAACATGCACGTGACTTCCACGTCTGGTCAAAGAAGTAGGGATTTTTTTGGGCAGTTAGGGATTATTTTACTAAATACGAAATAGTTTTTGATTTATGTGAATCAAATATCATAAAATAAGTTAAAAATCAAATAAATTATATTTTATTTGTTATATAATCTCAAGATTTTAAAAAATTGAAATAATTTAAATCTAAAATAAATTTAAGAATTTAAATTTTTATATTAATATAGAGTATTATATAAATTTTTTATTATTATCATATAAAAAAACAAATATATAATTTAGTATGTAACTACAATAATATAAAAGAATTTATATAACTAACTTTATTTAATAGGATAAAAACTTATTTATTGTTGTTCTATTATATAAGATTTAATTTTTTTAATTTTTAATTTATTTTTTTATATAATATTATTTAAAATTTCAAAATTTCTCTCTCCTCACCCAATGCAGTGGGAACTACGACCGGAAAGCTGGGACCAGGATTCAGAGAGATGTACCAAAATGACACTAAAAAAAAAATTTTTTAAAAAAACCTAAGCGGGAAAAAATTTCCCCAAATAATCCGTATTTGTCGCGGGTTGAACCCGCGACCGTATTTGTCACGGGTTGAACCCGCGACAAAGCCACGTATTAGCGTTCTGGGGCCTTTCCGAGTTTCCAAAACGCGAAAATGGCCCTTCCGCGTTTCCAAAACGCGGAAACCCCTTCAAATATTACTAAATAATTTTGAATTAATATTTTGAATTAAATTACTAAATATTAATTAAAATCATTTATTAAATAATTTTAAAATAAAAAATTTAAATTATTAATAAAAAATGTTACATGTTTTTAATATTTACTAATACTTTTATATTAAACTAAATGTATTAATATATTATACCATTTAGACGTTAATATATTTTAATTTTAAATATAATCGTTTAATTTAAAATATTTTAACGTAAATTTTTTAAACATCAATATTAATATTTAGTCAAAATTTTAATTTATTTAAGTAATTAAAATATGGTCACTTAAAAATATTTAAATATAATCATTTATTTTAAAATTTAAAATTTATAATATTTTATAATATTTTGAAAGTATTTTGAAAGTATTAATTTATAATCTTTTAAAATATTTTAAAAGTATTTTCAAATATTTAATTTCTAAATTTAATTTCTAAATTGTAAATATTTATTTTATAATATTTTATAAGTATTATTATAGTCATTTATATTAAAATTTTTTAATTTATTTTATAATATTTTCCAAAATTTTGTTTAACAATAATAAATTTATTTTATAATATCTTATAAGAATTATTATAGTCATTTTATAATATTATTAACAATAATAAAATCACTTTATTTAATAGCTTGTAGATGTGTTTTGATCTGAAAACACAAAATTCAATTTGTTATCAAACTTGCCATTGACTTGTGGTCTAATGGCTGATGACTGTGGCTAGGGGCCAATCTACCCATCTCATCTCAAACTTTACACTTGCATGATTCATGAAAATTCTAAATTTTATAAATGCGTAAATAGGTTATTCTGGTCAAGATTTTATTAAGAATTAATAATATTCCTCCTTGTTGAATAAAAGAATTAAAATTCTATATATAGCAATGTAAAATTTTTAATTAAAAATTATTTTAGATAAATAAAGAAAAGTTTAGAGATGTTGAACTTTGAACACCATTCCTACTTAATGCAAAGCATGCCCCTTCTTAATAAATTAATATATTATAAAATAAATTAAAAAATTTTAATATAAATGACTATAATAATACTTATAAAATATTATAAAATAAATATTTACAATTTAGAAATTAAATTTATAAATTAAATATTTGAAAATACTTTTAAAATATTTTAAAAGATTATAAATTAATACTTTAAAAATACTTTAAAAATATTATAAAATATTATAAATTTTAAATTTTAAAATAAATGACTATATTTAAATATTTTTAAGTGACCATATTTTAATTACTTAAATAAATTAAAATTTTGACTAAATATTAATGTTGATGTTTAAAAAATTTACGTTAAAATATTTTAAATTAAACGATTATATTTAAAATTAAAATGTATTAACATCTAAATGGTATAATATATTAATATATTTAGTTTAATATAAAAGTATTAGTAAATATTAAAAACATGTAACATTTTTTATTAATAATTTAAATTTTTTATTTTAAAATTATTTAATAAATGATTTTAGTTAATATTTAGTAATTTAATTCAAAATATTAATTCAAAATTATTTAGTAATATTTGAAGGGGCTTCCGCGTTTTTGAAACGCGGAAAGGCCCCGGAACGCTAACACATGGCTTTGTCGCGGGTTCAACATGCGACAAATACGGGTTATTTGAGGAAATTTTTTCCTGCTTAGGTTTTTTTTAATTTTTTTTTTTTTAGTGTCATTTTGGTACATCTCTCCCGGGATTCACACTGATGTGACCGGAAAAAGGAGCCGATGGTTAAAATAAAAAAAGTGCTGAAATTTAAATCTATTCATTACTTATGTATTTGGTCGATCTATTCTTTGCCTTGAGGTCTCCGCAAAGTTAAAAGGAAAGTAATTAAATTAAATTTTTTTAAATAGAGTGATTGAATATTTTATCTATTTTATTAAATATTTTGATTTTGAGTATTAAGAATGATGAAAAATAATTTAAGAGAATCAATTTTTTTAAAAAATCTAAATCAAATTAATCAAATAAAATTTGAATATCCATTATAAAAAAAAAAAAGGAAAAACAGCTAATGGGGAAGATTTATCACATTTTAAAATTGAATTTCCTTTTGTTAAAAGTGAGACGTACCCGCATGCCGCAGGTGCTACGTCTAAGAGAATTAAAATAAAATTTATAGAACAAATTAATAAGAGAAAAAAGTTTTTAAAAGGTAAATTCAACAGAAAATCATGGAATCCAGAAGTCACGTGTGATTATGGAGAAATTATTGACCCTTTTTTTTTCTAAAAATAAAAGGCTTCACAGTTTATTGACATATTTAAATTAAAAATATATATATATATATATGAATTTAATATTCAAAGGCATTATAGGAATCATAATATTGATATATATATACGCACACGAATTACCATACAACTTTGTCCTCTTTATTAGTTATGGAAGACAAATAACTTCCTATATTCTCCTATTATATGGCAGCAACATTAATGAAAAATATCTTTTTATCAACAGGGAAATCAAATAATATCTGGATAATAATTAGAGAAAAATACGATCTGGATAGAAAGAAATTATTTATCGTTTATGATAAGAGAGTAGACCGGTTTTTATTAGAGCTTCTTTTATGACACCTAATTATTGTTAAACCATAATTATTGATTTTTAATTGAATAAATGAGTAATGAGAATGTGACACGTGGATTATACAAAATATTTAACATATATATATATATATATATTTTATTTTATGAAACAAAAGGAACCTTCAGGGTTAGTAATTCTTTGAGCGATAACGTCATGGGAAATTTCAAAGAGCGAATGATCACGTTTGTAATATTTTGAAGCACATTGTGATTTTAGAATGTGAGTTGTTCCCATTACACCTTTATTACGCAAGGAGGTAGGAGGATGAATCTGGAAACTCCAAAGCTCGGTTTTAAGTTAAGAAAGGGGCAGTTTGCCTTCAAGATACACGTGCATTAACTATTTTAACTCCCATAAAGTATTAAA
This sequence comes from Dillenia suffruticosa, assembly GCA_033439265.1. NCBI lineage: Eukaryota > Viridiplantae > Streptophyta > Magnoliopsida > Dilleniales > Dilleniaceae > Dillenia > Dillenia suffruticosa. The sequence goes on from JAVTVX010000024.1 coordinate 6,755,991, forward strand.
ACGTTTTCAAATTTTGTTATTATTCAGTATTAAATTCTTTGAAAAAATAAAAATTTCTAAAATTAAATTCTGTTAATATTAGAGATGAAAGCATTTACGGGAAGTAGAAGAGTCACTTCCGGTTCGATACGAACTCAATAAAATACACTTCCGAAATATGTATATATATATATATATATATAAAATATATGTGTCAGAAATAAATTGCCATGAAACGAATGAGATCCTCCGGTCTATCCGGTTCCAGAGTTAAAAAATCAAATGGGCCCATTGGATGCTCGAATTGAGTCCCACCCTATCCACTTTGATGGCCATAGGTGTATTAGTGTGGGCCTAGTGGAGTCACAGGAATGGTGCAGCCCAACTGCGACGGACGAAATGGTTCGGTCGTGGTGGGTCACCAGAACTTTCATTTTTCTGGTGAACCACAGGGAACAAACACAGCAAAACAGTAAACAAAGAAAACAAAACAAGCTCAGTCTTCTCTAAGCCGGGTTGAAAACCCGCTTCTAGTTCTCTCAAATCCCTCCTTGTCTTCACGAATAAGATGCCACATGGACGACAGAGGATCCCTTAGCTCGATCATCCTCTCCTTTGGTTTGTCCCAACACCACAAGGTGATCAGTGCACACATTGGCTTCCCAGAAAACATGCTTCACCTTTCCAGCGTTCAACTGTTCCATAAGACTTCTGCAGTCCTGAATAATGAAGTTCAAGGGATGGTAGGTGTTTCCTTCCATCATGCTTGCTAGCGCAGTTGAATCAACCTCCACTTCCAGCCTATTAATACGCTTCTTTTTAGCCAACCAGAGGAGGCATGAGAACCTAAGCTTTGCCAATATTCGACATGTAACCGGCTACCAATCGCCCGCACTATTTCTTATGATTCCTCCAACACTCGCCTATCCGGTACTAGAAGAAACTGCTCCATCAGGGTTCAATTTCCACCACCCATCCTGCAGAGGAGTCCACTTGATTTTAACTTCTCTAGCTAGCCTCAGGGCTATCTTAGCCACCTCCTGAGGACCAGTGCGGACCTGCTGAAGAGCTACTCTGCACCGACATTTCCAAATATTCCAAATAGTAGTCATAAATACAATGTTTCCTTAAATTTTGTTGCAACATTTGTGTTGTGTGTCCCTGTCCACCGAGCTTTGCAATTGTCATTTAAATTTCTATAGGAAGCCTTACGTCGTTGTAGGAGTCTCCTTAATAGCCAAAGACTTACCATACTAAATAACTTCTCATTCTAATATAAACATTGATTCTAATTTATTTAATAGTTAAATTAGAATAATTATAAATGTAAACTCACATATTTTCCATTGAACAAAAAAATGTTTATTCTCAAAATTTTTAATTATAAATGATGTTTTATTAAAATAGTTGCTAGGAGTTCATGTTTTTAGAAAATATTAAACCATTTTATTTTTATTAAATAATGCGAAAGTCAGGAAACATACTGTAAACACGAAGAAATAAAACTTTCTCTGACCCGACTTTTTTTTTTTTTCATTTTAGGAAAAGAGTTGAAATAAATGAGAAAATGGACAACAATGTGGCATGAATGTGTCTGTGGAGAGACTACCTTGACGCGGAATCTGGTGAGTAGAGGAATTTGTGATTCTAATGTGTACGACGAGAGATATAAGATTCATATAGAATCCATTCTGCATGCACCCATCTTAAGCTTAAAGAATCTAATTAAGTGTTTTTGTAAAATGGGTTTTTCTCCTCCCAATTCAAGTATCTAATAAAAAATTAAATTTTATTTAAGTAGTATTTGTCAAGAATACCTTAAAATTGTCATTGTTCAGCTACACATGTTTTAAAAGGAAATATTCCGTAGTAGCAATGAGGTAAATTGTATCAGAGGAGCATATGGTTGAACTAATCTCAATTGGTGCTTGTGCAAAATGAATATGGAGCCTTTAGATTAGACTTATAAAAAAAAAAATTTTGGTTCAACTCCAAGGGGCCTGAATTCATGAGGTGAGACCTCCCCAATGCTTGGCGACGGAAACACCGAGGGCGCGCTAGGCCCTTGAGCCTCCAAATCCAACCAACCCTCTCCTCGCCTTCTCCGCCCCTCTATCTTAACACACACTCACACACTCTCTCTCTCTCCCTCTCTCCCTCTCTCCCTCTCTCTCCCTCTCTAAGTCACTGATCCCGTTTCATCGTCGAAGCTCAAAAACCTCTCTCTCTCTCTCTTCTCCATGGCTTCTTCAACCATTCTCTTTAGGGTTTCAAACACTAACACTTCCACCGCGCTCTCGTTCTCATCAACCGTATCAAACGCAATTCCATGTCGATCCTTCCGCCTTCCCATTTCAAACCGCCGGAGAACCTTCACCGTCCAATCCAAGATCAGAGAAATCTTCATGCCTGCCCTAAGCTCCACAATGACGGAGGGCAAAATTGTCTCCTGGATCAAATCCGAAGGCGACGTTCTCTCCAAAGGCGAGAGCGTCGTTGTCGTCGAGTCCGATAAGGCCGACATGGACGTCGAAACCTTCTACGACGGCATTCTCGCCGCAATTGTTGTCGGAGAAGGCGAAACCGCTCCCGTCGGGGCTGCGATTGGCATCTTAGCCGAATCCGAGGCCGAAATTGCCGAAGCCAAAGCCAAAGCCGCCTCCTCCTCCTCCTCTCCGCCAGCTCCTCCACCGTCTCCGGCGGCTGAGCCTGTGGTTATTTCTTCATCTCCTTCGCCACCACCACCATCAACTCCTCCGGCGTCAGACGGACCAAGAAAGATCGTGGCAACGCCCCACGCGAAGAAATTGGCGAAGCAGCATAAGATCGATATCAATTCTGTTGTAGGAACAGGACCATTTGGGAGAATTACGCCGGAGGATGTGGAGAAGAAAGCCGGAATCGCGCCAAAACCTGAAGTGGTTGCTGCTCAGGTGGTGGCTGCAGTACCGTCTGCAGCCGCGAAACCGGCTGCTTCTCCTTTGCCGGAGATTCCAGGGGCGTCGGTGGTGCCCTTTACAACAATGCAGGCGGCAGTGTCGAAGAATATGGTGGAGAGTTTGTCTGTGCCTACATTTAGGGTTGGTTACCCTGTGACTACTGATGCTCTTGATAGGCTCTATGAGAAGGTAATTGAACTACATTTCCAATATTTGGCTCTGATGAAGCGATTCCTTGTTGAAATGTGACTGTTACTGTTTTTGATAATAAGCTTTATGACAAAGTAATTGACTTAGATTACAAGCTTGGTTGTGATCCTTGAGCTTTAGATATATTGCTTAACTTGGTTTTCATGATAGAAGTGGTTTAGAGATTACGGGGATTGATTTTTGAGGGGTGGGATTTTGTTACTTTTCAGGTAAAACCAAAGGGTGTAACAATGACAGCTTTGTTAGCTAAGGCGGCAGCAATGGCACTTGTTCAGCATCCTGTTGTGAATGCTACTTGTACGGATGGGAAGAGTTTTACTTACAATAGTAACATAAATATTGCTGTTGCTGTGGCTATTAATGGTGGGTTGATAACTCCTGTTCTTCAGGATGCTGATAAGGTCTGTATTTTTTATTTCTAATTTTAATATTGTTTTTCTTCATGAGCCATTTGGTTTAGAAAATATTAACATGTGAAGTTGGGTTGGAGCAGTTGGATCTTTATCTTTTGTCTCAAAAATGGAAGGAGCTTGTAGAGAAAGCTCGGGCCAAGCAACTTCAGCCCCATGAATACAATTCTGGTAATTTCTTATCTTCATTCAGTAAGCATTAGGGTTAGCCTTTTCAGAGCAAAAATTTCACTTATTTGTATGGATTGGGCATGCAGGGACATTCACTCTATCCAATTTGGGTATGTTTGGAGTGGATAGATTTGATGCTATTCTTCCTCCAGGCCAAGTAAGTTGCTGCTATTCTTCGTCCATTAACTTTGGACATTATTATGTGACTTGTTGAATCTTGTGTGAATTTTAATGCCGGGTGATGTTTAGGGTGCTATAATGGCCGTTGGAGCATCAAAGCCTACTGTTTTAGCTGATGCGGATGGTTTCTTCTCTGTTAAGAGCAAAATGCTGGTGAGTTGAGTTTCAATGTAGTTTATTCTAGTTGGGTTGTCTCTTGGTTCAGATACAGATAAAATGTTCTTTCTTGGTGCTTCTGTTCTATTAAGTTCTTTTTTTCCCCTTTTTTTCAGATTGTTATGATTTTCAATATGTGTGCATGTCTTTTGTACAAATCTGAGGAATTCAATTTGCATTATAACATTCACGTGCCAAATCCGGATGATCCTGTGGAAAACTCTGATTATTGAAAGGTCTTAGATGGATGAAACTCAGTTCTATTTGCACTGGGTTGGTAGAAGACGTAGGTCTGAACCATTACATGCTAGTTCCAATATTAACTGAAAATCATCACCTTGCACAAATCATGTTTGCATGGTTTGGATCTTCCATTAAGGGAAATGCATCCAGCATTGATGATTTTTATATCCTTTTGGCACCAACACGGTTGTTTCAGGTTGTTGCCTGAGAATGATTAACCAAATAGGAAAAGAAAATCAGTAAATACAGTTGATGCATAATTAAATGCTGTAGATTAGTTGGGGCTTATGCTTAATTAATTCATGATCTGAAAAATCTTATCCTATGGCTTTGTGTAATTGGAACCATGGACGGGAAATAGATCCAGCATTTGGTGTGATTTGAAGTTGGAGCTCTGTAGTCTAAACAATCATGGTAGTCCAGTCCAAATCATTGGTTGCCCATTTCATCATTTCTGTATTTCAAGTTGCATTCTTTGAGATAATGGTTCTCTTTAGCAGTCACCAAGTTGAAATCAGAACATATCATGTTTTCCCCAAGCATTTGACATTTTGTTTGAGCTGAGGCATGATTTTTGGGATTTGTTTGAAACTTCCCCAGAATGAACTAAAACCTGGCAAGATCCGATGTTTTTGCTTAATTGCTTCCAACATTTCAGACACTATGATGGGGTGGATGAAAGTTGGTCCCCTGCACTCTAAATATGTTGCTTTTTCATGGCTGATTTTCTCTGTTATTGCTAACGGAATGATGTAACTCTGTTATTGCTAATGGAATGATGAAAATCATGACTTTTTAAATGCTAGTTCGAAGGGACGGTGCTAACCTGAATGCTGTTTTGAATGATATTTCAGGTGAATGTGACAGCAGATCATCGGATCATATATGGTGCTGATTTGGCCGCCTTCCTTCAGACATTTGCAAAGATAGTTGAGAATCCTGAGAGCTTGACACTATAGATGACAATTCCAGATTCACCCATTGAAGCTCTATTTCCCTTCTCTTGGGCCCCTTTTCCTTTTGCCGGATAGAAGGTATAATCCAGTCCACTGAACAACGTGCGGGCTAAAGAACTATTCTGCTGCAGGGATATCACTGTTTCTGTGACATGATTCTTATGTTGTATTTCTTTCCCGTGTTTTTTAAGGTTTCTTTCTCTTGTGCTTTATTAAAGTTTAAAGTAAACGGATTCCATTGGAGTTGTTGAAGAGAATAATCTAAAAAATTTTGGGAATAATTCGGAGCAGATTGCAATTGCGGGACTTTCCATGCATGGCCTTGGTTTATTATGTTTTTACCGAGTTTTAAGTGAATAATTTGTTCTGGTTATCTAATTCAGATTGTAAGCTGTGTTGCCTAGGATATAGGTCACGGTACTCTCTGCCACAATATCTTATTTATTTATTTATTTTCCGCAAAGTGAAGAGGGTGGAAAGACACTACTAAATTTGCGCACCACTAGCTATAGAATGTCCGGGTTGAACCAAGACATGCATTCTTTTTGGGTATGAGCTAATGGGACACAAATCCGAGGGTCCGGGTGGTGATGCTGAAGTCTGCAATCCTTGTACCCTCTAAGATGCAGTAACTTATATGTGAAATTGGCCACGAAATATTTCATGTACAAATAGAGGTTACATAAGAATCATCTAACTCTCAAATGCTCGGCAACAGACACCTTTACAAGCCCAAGATTGGCTAACAATCGAAAACTCTATCAATAAACTAAAAAATAAGATTCAATTGAAACTAGAAGATAGTTTAGAGGTGATACTATGTAGGAAGACAGATGTCCGACTTCTAGCTTCACCCAGAATCAATTTCAGTTGATCCCGTCCCAGAATAGATGAAGAGCTACCAGTCCAGGCTGATATTTCGATCTATGAAGAGCTTGTCAATGTACTCTATAATGGGCCGTGATGCATCAATATACCTTCTCATTTTCTTCTCCGCTGATTGATCTGCAAAAATTGCCAATTACTTGAGATCCATGGTAAAGTTGAAAAGCCAAGTACTTGCAAATTCAAGCAAACATCAAACAACTTGAACCACACTTGTTAGGGTCAAACAGACATCACTAGAAAGCATTAAATAAAGAGAAGGTCATTTGAGTCCCGCACTAACATAAATGCTACTAAGCTACAATATATGTTGCAGAGACAGTGACAGTTTTATAAATGACCAAGTTGGTGTCTCTGCATTAGATAAGGTATTTGGAGACGACACAATAGAAAATTTAGTACTATTAGTGTAAAATATTTATTATTATTATTTTTTTTACAATGTTTCATTTAGAGGCTCTAATGCAAGACTAGATGTACATGCCAGAAGGAAGTAATAATATATGTACATTAATGCAAGTAAACAAGAAGCAAGCCATGGAAGCAACCCCATGCTGCGAACGTAGATAATGCAATGTACCACTTTCATTTAGCCTGATCAAAAGTTGTTCCCTTGTTGGAAGAGCATACATTCCTGCGGCTACGGCAGTCCTAATTGCCCATGTGTGATATGGAGCACAGACTTGTGCATAGGCTGTTGAAGCTGCTTCTCTTAAATAGTAATCACTACAATAAACAAAAGCAGCATGTCATCGCCATGGAGAATTTCCTAAAGATTTGGAGGGAAAAGATGCGTCAGCATGTGTGAATCGATTGAAAGGAAAGTACATACTTAGTTGCTAAAAATTGTTCGAACAAAGCCCTGACAAGATCAAGACCCTGCCTAACTCTGCGCAAGTTGCGTGAATGGCTTCCATGCGTCTTCACTGTGTCATTATGGAGATCTAGATCAAGAATATCGTGTAGGGTGTCATGAATCCTTGATGCTTCCATGAGATCTTGAACCTGTATGTTGATTACTAGATTAATGGAGTCCTATTACAACTCAAACGACAATAGCAGAATGAGTTTTGAGGGCAAACATCATATATCATTACTTGGAAGAGAAACTTAGTACAGAAAAGGTTCGAGGAATTCATAACCCAATCATATACTCATTTCTTGCTTACAATTGGCTTGGAAAGCAAACATCAAACATCAAACATCATTTATAACTACACTATCAAAAGCGCTAAGAACAAAAACATCACCACCTAGGCATTGTTACCCTACCACGTAATCCGCTAACACTACCATGATTCTTCAATGTTAGATATATTAATCATTGCAAATAATTAATTGTTCTAATGATTGTGATCATGTACCTCACTCTGTTGCAAATACCCAGATTCAATTACTGACACTTGGGGGAGATTTTTCGCTAGCAAACTCACACATAAGTTCCATAAAGGGAATTTAAATTTAGATGGGTATCCGATAAGTTTGTTCGTTTTGAGAATAATCATCGTAAAAAGATACATTATATATTAGTCCAGAAAAGGTTCAATGCACTAGAAAGGCAACGTCATAAGTCTCGTATCGGTGGTTTTTTTTTTTTTTTTTTTTTTTTAAATCACTGAATCCGAAATTCATCAAACAGGTATTGGGTGTGGCGAAATTCGATCGAGAGAGAGAGAGAGAGAGAGAGAGAGAGAGAGAGAGAGAGAGAGAGAGAGAGAAACCTTGCTAACGTACTCCAATTCAGCGAATTTGAAAGCGATGCCGAGAGAACTGAAGAGAACGGAGACAAGAGAGCAGGCGTCGCATAAATCAGCCAACCTAATATCATCGGAGCTTCCTTGGAGCAACTTGGACAACTCTTCGAAAGCCTCAACAATGGAGGAGAGAGGATTGGTGACGTGGTCCTCCATCATCATCAACATCCCCGATTCTTCAATTGCTCCTCAATTCGCATGTTTCCATCATTTTGGATTAAGATATATTTATGTGAAGAAAAAAAAAATGATTGTTCCGTTTGGGATAATAATTGAAAAACGTGACGAGAAATAACACGGAAGGTCACGGTTTTGAAAGTTCCGCAAGGTACGCGCTTCCTTTGCCTACGGAAAGGAACAAGACCAGAAGAGAGAAAGAGAGACAACGAGAGAGAGAGAGAAAGAGAGAGAGAGAGGGAGGGGGAGGGAAGGACCGGCGTCCAATGAGTATCTCGACTTCGAATCTAGAGGGAGAAGATTTTATTTTATGATTTTTCTGATTGACGGGTCAAACGACCACTTAAAATGTTTTGCAATTATTTTTGAATTATTATCAAACACCTTTGTTATTTGTAATATATTTAATTTAAACCACTACAATTTTATTATCATATTAGCAATTAAACTTGAAAGCCTTAGCCCAAAATCTAAATAATTTTATTTAATCAAATTAAGAATTATTTTTTTCCTTTCAAAATATGCAACAATATTTACTTCATTAATGAATTTTAGGGGCTAAAGGAAGACCATCCTATAGATTTTTATGACCTTTCCTGAAAGCAGCCCTTCAATGTTCTTTGACCTATATATATATATATATATATTTTTTTTTTCCTTCAATTTTCCTTCAAAGTCGTAGTAATATTGTCATACTTTGCATGAGATTTCTGGAAAGTGTCCAATTATACTTATGTAAGTAATGAAGATTGGATTCTCCTTTCTCAAGGTTTTGTTAATACAATGTTTCTTATTGACTTGTTTTAATTTCTACAACTACTATTTAGTTGTATTTATGTGTGTGTAACCAATGACCATGCAATGTATGACATGTGTCTCAGAATGGATTGGGTTCGACGAAGAAGAAGAAGAAGAAGAAGAAGAAGAAGAAGAAGAAGAAGAAGAAGAAGAAGAAGAAGAAGAAGAAGAAGAAGAAGAAGAAGAAGAAGAAGAAGAAGAAGAAGAAGAAGAAGAAGAAGAAGAGGAAGAGGAAGAAGAAGAAGAAGAAGAGGAAGAGGAAGAAGAAGAAGAGGAAGAGGAAGAAGAAGAAGAAGAAGAAGAAGAGGAAGAAGAAGAAGAAGAAGAAGAAGAAGAAGAAGAAGAAGAAGAAGAAGAAGAAGAAGAAGAAGAAGAAGAAGAAGAAGAAGAAGAAGAAGAGTCGGTGTTATAGAGTTGGTGAGAGACAAAAAAAAAAGCTATTGTATATATTTCTGTTCAATAAGAAGAAGAAGAGTCGGTGTTATAGAGTTGGTGAGAGACAAAAAAAAAGCTATTGTATATATTTCTGTTCAATAACCAAATTATTTATTATATTTTTTTTATATAATGATTTGATAAAATCTAAGTGTATGTACGAAAGAACCAAGGCATTTGAAATACTAAAACTCAAGAAGAAGAAAATCTGGCATTAACGAAAGTAGCAAACAGGATGATAGTCTCTGATGATACTAAACTACGGTTATAGTCATCAAGTTTCATATTACTAACATTGCTACACTCACCTATATTTGACCATTATTATACATTGTTCAGTTTCAATCCACACCCTCCTTGTTCATCTACATGCTTCGATCAGACGAAAGAGCACTTGAGGAGAGCTCTACAAAAGACACACACAAAAAAAAAAAAAAATACAACCTAAACCTTCCCATCAAGCTCAACACCATTTTCCTCCTTAGCCTTCCCATTCCCACCATCCCTTATTTGGACTTGAATGGGCTTGAAAGTGTAGAACTTGGCACAAATTACATAGTAAATAAGGTTCACAACTTGCATCATGGTGATCAACCAATAAAAGTACTCCAACCTCCCAACATTCAAATTGTTATCCGGAAGCCAATTAGATCCATCAGACCCCGCACTAAACTTGTGCACCAAAGTCACCAAAAGCGTACTCAAATAGTTCCCAGCCGAAATCGACATCCAAAACAAGGCAGTGGCAGTGCTTTTCATGCTCTCCGGTGCTTGATCATAGAAAAACTCCATATGCCCAATTGACATGAATGCCTCAGCCATTCCATGAAGGCTGTACTGAGGCACAAGCCAAAAAGCCGAAATGGGTATCATTGCATGAGGCTTGTCAATGAGGCCATAAGCAGAAGCACATTGTTTTCTCTTCACTTCAACAAAGCCAGCAACAAGTGTGGCCAAAATTGAGATAACAAAGCCAATGCCCATTCGATGCAAAAAGCTGATGCCGCGGTCTAGGCCAGTGAATTTGCGCATGATGGGGACAAATATGCGGTCATATAAGACGATGGTGATGAGCATGGATGAAAGAGTGAAGACAGACATGGAGCCTGCAGGGATTTGGAAGGAGGGTGTTAAGTGTCTGTTCATGGTGTTGGCTTGCTGTAGGGAGAATGTGTGCTGTTGTGCATAGGCTGTGATGAGGAGAATCCCTGCGGCCCATATTGGGCCCATTCGGATTATACATTTTAGTTCCTCTACCCTGTGGACTGTGTTGAGCCTCCATAAATTGGGCTTGTATGCTGTTTGGATTTGGGCCTGGTCCTCGTCTGTCACAATTGCTGCCTTATCAAGAAATCTGCAATTTTTTTTTTTATAAGAAAAATCAAATTTATAAATGGGTAAGAGAAGGACCCCAAAAATGACACAACGGTAAGAGGCAGGTAAGATTTTTAATATTATTGATATAATAATAATTTTTAGTTTCCTATAAGAAATATTAATCTATGGTTGCAAACCTCTAAAATGTATTATTCAAAATGAAAAAAAAGATAAGTTAAAACAATTTAAAAGAAACTTAGGATTAACGGGCATTGAAAGTACTGACATTTGGCCCAAATAAATGGGATTTGGTTATAGATTTGGTGTGGTTATCTATCTTACACCAAAAACAAAATGGAAAAAATGAAAAGGAATACAAAAGGGTACGAAAAAAGTGATACTTTATAAGAGTATAGAAAATGAAAATATAGGTAAATGTATAAATATAAAAAATATAAGAATTTTTTTGCAAATATTAACTTTTTTATAGAAATAATAAAATAACAATATTTATAATAAAAATTCAAAATGATCATATACGTGATTAATAATTATAAGACAAATAATATAGAAAATAAAAATTATAATTAAACAAACAAATAATTAATTAAATATGACAAAATTTATAAATATAAAATGTATAAGGATTTTTATATAAATATTAATTAATTTAACGTGTTGAAATATTTTTTAAAACAAAAAACGTCTCGAAAACAAAGAGAGGTTAGTGTTAAGAAGTTTCCATATTCTCCGGATCTACGTGGAATGTGGATATGGATAACGGAAATAGAAACAAAATCATTTCAAGAAAGATATTTTAGTTAACTTAATTAGTGAAGAAATGTAAGTCAATAATAAGAGCTATTAGGATTAATTTCTAATCACACTAAAGTTCAGAGATTTACAAATAAAGGGAGAGTCGATTTTCATCTCAACTAATTAATTATTAATTCAAAAAAAATTGAGGAAAAAAGAAAAGAAAAAGAAAACATGTGAAGTTAACAAGGGAGAGAACAAATGGTAGCAAATTGTAGACTACTGGCTCTCAAATACTGAATTATTGGTCATAAAGTGAGCCAGTCCAAATTCCTGCCAACGTAGTAGTGTACGAAAAAACGATGAACACGAAACTAAAGCTGGACGAAGGGGTTGATGTCACAATGACATGATGAATGAAGGGTCCCAATCAAGAGTGGGGCAAACCCTTTTTTTTGTAGCTCACAGGGAACAGCTCTGAAGACCATGACCATGACCATGACAACGACACTGACAGCAGCAAAATTTAGGGTTGCGCACAAGATAAAAGAGGATTGAGGGTGGACCCTCAAATTCTACCCTTGTCTGTCTATTAGCTGGAGATCACACACCAGTCTAAATTTTCTATGATAGAAAGAAGAGACAAGTAATCAACTTAAGTTAGCCAAATAATTGTCTTCATGGCTTTTTTTGCAACACACAATTCTTTTTTTGGTGTTACTTGTATATTAGCATCTTTACCTATTAAACTTATCAAACTGATTATCAGTTGATTAAGTCACAAATTTTTTAGAGGTATAAACTATTTTTTGAATTATTATTGATATTGGATATATTTACAAATATGAGGCGTTCGAAAAAGATGTCCAATATAAATTTTAAAAAATTTTCAATAATAAAATCAAAGTTGGAATAGCTTATTCATAGTAATATGGTGACAAAATTTTAAAAATCTTTCCTTTGGATGAGAAGCAAAAAGAAGTGGGGCAGCACCCTTCTTACCTAGAAATTTTAAGGAAAAAAATTTATATATAATTTTAAGAAATATAAATCTAAATATTATTTTTCTTATTAAAATTTATATCCATGCCTTTGAAAAAATAACCCCAAATATATCTTATATTTTACCCTCTAATATAAATTTCTAGTTCACTTAATATTATATATTTTACTCGTAATATAATTTGTGATTTCCTTTCCCTTATACCTTGTGCTTGAGAAATTTTTGTCCAGTGATTACAACTATACATGTGATGAAGATGCTCCTAGAATAATTTTCTAACAAAGACAAAAGGACACGTAATAACCTTAATTTGCTGTCATAGGCCAAACTAGGGGGGGGGGGGGGAAGAAAGAGAGATAGAGAGAGGGAGAGAGAGAGTTACCTCAACTCTTCGGTGTGAAGAAGCCTCCCAGCAGCAGAAATAGACTCATCAAGGGCATCATTCTCGTACAACATTTTCGGATCAGAAATCATTTCCAATTTCCTCTTCTTAAAAGCAGCCACACCCACCTGCACGAGTCGGGTAAATGGACTACCCGCCGGGTCCAAATGCCTATAAAACGGGTACCCGACAACGAACGTAATTATGGAAAGAAACATGGCCATAGTTGGAATTCCAAGTCCCCAACCCCACCCAACATTATCTTGAACATAAACAATCACTGTCACGGCCACAAGCATAGATGCCCCCATGCAAAAATAGTACCAATTGAAGAATTTCCATGTCCTGGCCTTCTGTTTGGGATCCATTTCGTCGAACTGGTCCGCTCCGAATGCCACCACACAGGGTCGGATCCCACCCGACCCAAGCGCAGCTAGAAGAAGTGAACCGTAAAGGATTGCCAGCTGTCCTGCGTTGGCTTCTTGGCATACTTGATTAGGGTTGTTACAAGGTGGAGGCCTGAGCTTTGGAAGTGCTGCGGATATTGTCAAGCTTGACATGCCCTGAAAAAGAAACAAAAGTTTATATATTTTTATACAAAACGTGATCATTATAAAATCATGAACCGCGTCAAAAGTTTTCAAAGCCTCGAAAGCTAATGATTTTGACATGAAACATTAAAAAAAGATTCATCGGATTCCTAGAATTTTGTCGATGGAAATTAATACTTGAAATCAAATTAACCAATCATTGTACTAACTTTAGAAAATTGTGATATTACAATGAATAAGAACAAGGCACATACACCTTCAAAATATCAGTAGCATGTTTCTATTGTAATATATTCAATTTATACATGGAAGGCTTCCCAAACTTCTCACAAATCCGTACTTTTCTTTTATATCATTTATCCCCTTTGAAATATGGCCTCGGGGTCTGTGCTACCTTATGTATTTACTTCTTGTGAAGGTAAAATATGGCCTCTTGGTGCTACGAAAGGACTCATGTTTAGCTGGTGATGAGAATTATTTTTATATGAGTTTATTTCTCACTAAATTCGCTTGATTAATATTTTAAATTCAAAATTTTAAAAATAAAAAAATAAAAATAAGAAAAATAGACACCCTAAATTAAACATCACAACCGTCAAACTGAATTAGTCGAATATCGACCCATGTAAAAAAAAGATCAGCCCCTTTTTATCATTCTACTGTGACCCTCACAATTATCATAGGACTTTAACAGATTGGATATTGGTTTCATATGTTTCGTTCTAAATATCAAGTTAGCAAAACTTCTAGCACAAGTGAAAAATGCTCTTGAGGATTCAAATTTACTTGAAGACATCCTCTTAAATGATGAATGGACACGTATAAAATACATTCCCGCGGGGGGGGGGGGGGAATGTAGAATTGAATCAAATTTTAACAAATTTCCCCATGTCAAAATTTTTTGAATTTTTATCATAGAGTCGGTCTTGGTATTTACAGATTCATACCAACAAAAAGAAATCCTGGGACGTTGGTGAATCTAGGGAGGAAGAGATAATGAGGAAGTTATCCCTATCCCTACCTTCCTATGCTCTGTGTGTGCACGCGCGCGTGAGAGAGAGAGAGAGAGAGAGAGGGAGAGAGAGAGAGAGAGAGAGAGAGAGAGATTCTCAACTATTTGGTAGATGATAGATGCAATAGTGATAGTCCAAAACCGTCCAGCAAAGGAGTCAGCAATGAAGGCTCCAAGCAAGGGCATCAAGCCTGCAGTTCCACTAAAGTTAGTGAGAGTGTTGGCTGCTTTGGTTAGTGGTATGTGAAGTTGCTTTGTTAAGTAGTTTATCATATTTGTGCTAAATCCCACCACAGCCAACTTCTCACACACCTCATTTGCTGCACCCAAAACCCAACAACAAATATTAATTCATGAATTATGTTACACGATTAAATCCAAATTCGAAACAAAACTAACATACCAAAAATGGGGGGCATTGTGATGAACCCTCCTTGTTTCCTCTTGACATTGTTGCCTTTCTCTATCTCTTCCTTCATTTTCTTCATTAGCTTTCAACTTGTGTTTGAACCATAACTTTCCAAGCCCATTATTTATAGACCAATGTGTATTTTTAACAGACGGTAACTCTTCATTTGAATTACACTTTTACTGCTTGATCTATATCCACAAATACAAGATACTGGCAGGTAAATGGGAATTGTTTTTATTTTTATTTTGAGTGTGTGTGCGTGTGTTGGGGAGGGGGAGAGAGAGAGAGAGAGAGAGAGATAGAGAGAGATTGTTAAAAGGTGACATTAGAAACACCGTTCAGCAAGTAAGGACAGAATGAGTTTTTGTGAGTTCATACTTCTCTATATTGTATTATTGTGGGAGTGGGGAGATATGCGTCAGTGATGTGCTGAAAGCGAAGGGGGGATGAACTAGTGGACTCTTGTTCATCAATTTAGATACAGAGAAAAACATAAACATTATTGCAACTTGCAAGAGTGAAATATTGTATAAAAAATAATTCATATGGGGGGCCCTTTGCACAAGAATCTCTTGGTGATTGACAGAGATAGAATGATTACGATTCACGTTCTTGAAAAATATTTCTTAGATTTCAATAAAATTTTTAGATATTCTATCTTCTTTTACTTAACAATTCACTAGACTTCCATACCTCATAAAAGCTTATTGTAATCAAATTAGATATTATTTTTTCTAGTACATTGGGAGCTCGAACCTGACACGTTTAAAGGGGAGGGGATAGTACCAGTTGAGATATAACTTATTAGCATTAAATTATATATTGTTATAAATAGCAATTCCATAAATTTAGGGCTTGCCTTGTCACAACTCTTGAGAACAATAAATCTCGGGCTCGTAGTAATTGATAGGATACCCCATTACATGTTTAGGAACATACAAAACCATTTTTTGGTTACAAAGAGAATGGGGAGAATTATCATTCGAAAGAAGCTTTATCATGAATATCACGCCTTGAGGGGTAGTACACCTCACAGGGAGAAGAGCAGAACTCACCGATGATGCTAATTTTACAAGAATATCAACACAACTATATGGCATGCACTATGTAAGCAAAATTATAAATTTCAAAAAATAAGAATTAAAAGACGATGAAGGAAATAATGATAGGCAAGATATCTGGGCATTGCATGTTGGAATTGTTGGGTCGGTGGTCAGACTTTTGGCCACTTCTCCTTTTGTAGGTCCTAAAGGCCTTATGATACTTTATTAGATCATTAATTTAATATTGAACTTATATATTAAAATAATTATATTATGTATACTGTCATCTAATATAAATCCATATGAAAGTGATCTGGTAAATTTAAAAATTTGGTATTTTTTTGTATTTTTGGTTTAATATACTCATAAGATATATAAATAAATAAATGTATGATATTAATGAGTATTTATTATTTATGATGAATTAAATATGAAATGTTGAATGGTGATTTAAGGACAGTTTGTATAAACTAAACAAACAGATATGAAAGGTAAAAGTCACTCTACAGCTATAAAAATGTTATGGTTCTCGAGTCAATGCATCACTCTAATTTCTGATACTCCCAGTATATAGAGAGATTTTGTGAAGATATATTTGACCTGGAAGGATAAACCAAGAATTCTGCCCAAACCAGGATCAAGTTTTTCGGCTATGGAATCAGGTATTCTTTTATCTGATCTAAGTTTTCGATTTCAATTATTATGTTTTAATTCTGATGATTTAACACGATATTTTGTATATTTTGTATCAAGTTATTTTTTCTAACAAATGGTATGAGAGTCACTCGTACTTGAATCACCAAATTTTTTTTTTGCTTATTTTGTTATTAAGATTTTATTAAAAATATATGATTATGGGACTATGTGTACTTTTCGGAATATGCATGACATTTTTTTATGTGGATGCTTCGGACTTTTTTTTAAAAAAAAAATATTCAGAATTTTTATGTGTGGATTTCAATAAAAAAAATGAGAAGGTTTCATAAAAGTCGACGTTCGGTTTTCAGCAAAGTTGATATTCAATTTTTCATCAAAGTTGACATTAAATTTTCATCAAAATCGAATTTTATGTTTTATCAAAATTGACACCCGTGTTAAAAAAAAGGAAATATAAGATCTCTTGTTGAGATTCCCAGTGGGGTATTTTTCCGATGAAGGAATATGAGAGATGAATTTTTTTTTGCTATTTTTATAGTATTTTTTTTTAAAGAAAGTTGACTTATTTTCCTTTTGAAAAGAATTTTTTGGATTTTTTTTATGACAAACATTTTTTTTTTTTGGGAAATTCCAATTTTAAAGAATTTTTTTGGCAATTTGGTTTCTTTTTAAGAAACTTCCAAATGCAAATATATATTTCTATTTTGGGAACTTCTGGTTTTTAAAAAAAAATCTTTTGGAATTTGATTTTTTTAAAGAAAATTCCTGATTTTAGGAAATAAAAAAGGGAAACTTTTAGATTTCAATATTTTCCTTTTTTTAAGGTCTGACTTTCCAATTTTAAAAGAAAACTTTCTAATAATTTTTTTAAAAAATTTTCAATTTTGGGAAACAGAAAAAGTAAATTTTCATATTTCAATTTCCTTTTTTAAAGTTCGACTTCTCAATTTTAGAAAAGAAATTGCAATTCTATTTGTTTTAAGAAACTTCCAGTTTTTAGTAAACAAAAAAAGGAAAAACTTTCAAATTTTAATCTCTATTTTGAGGTTTGACTTCTCAATTTTTGGGAAGAAAGGTTATTTTAGTTCCCTTAATTTTTAATTGCAAATTCACACTACAAAAGGATCATTTTTTTTAAAGGCATTTTTTAAAAGAAATTTATGGGTCATTTTTTTGTCCCAAACAAATCCAATTGTGGATATAAAGTTTTTAGAATTTACTGAACTCAATTGAACCCATCTTTCATCCTTATTATTCTTTACTATCCCTTTTATATTCAAGACTAACTATTCTTTTACTATCTGATGAAATAACACGTCTAGAAAAATTCTGTAAAAAAGACAGAGATAAATCTAAAACTGACTGGTTTTTAAACGATTTTAAATGAATTCACCGTCTACCTAAGAACTTTCCTGGTAGAGATTAGCCAAGTTTTGGATTAGTTGTCAGCAAAATATAGAGATTTTGGTTTTATGCCGACAATATAGGGACAAAAGAAAGACGAAGGAGACAGATTTGGTAAATTGGGTTTTTATAGACCCAATTTAAGATAAATAAAATTAGAATTTAAATAACCTATTTTTTAAGAAATTGATTCTATCAGGATAAAATTGAAAAATTTTCAATTACGGATATAATTCAAATATGAGTATGGTTTTATATATATCTCTATATGAATTAATTGAAATAACATGTCATCAAAGTGACCTCCGTTGTGAAAATTAATTTATTTTGAAATATAAAAGGTTGTGCATGCAATTTATGTGAATACAGATTGACCCAAAGGAAAGTCCATACTTGATAGAATTATATGCATACCCTATGGTAATAAATACGTGACAATTATTCGATTTTATATGTGATCAATTCATCAGTCTTAAGGAAGATAATTGATTGACATGTTTTTATTATCAGCGTTTGATTATTACAACTAGTTTTATATATATATCTCGAGATGAATTAATTGAAACAATATGTTGTCAAAGTGACCCCTATTATGGAAATTAATTTATTTTAAATATAAAAGGTTGTGTGTGTGCAATTTATGTAAGTACCGATCAGCCCAAAGGAAGGTCCATATTTGACAGAATTGCATGTACACGTAATGATAATAAGTGTGTGATAATTATTTGGTTTTACATATGATCAATTCATTGGTTCAAAGGAAAATAATTGGTTGACATTTTTATTATCAACATTTGATTACTACACTTATGGTTTTATATATATTTCGAGATGAGTTAATTAAAACAACATATTGCTAAAGTGACCTCTATTATGAAAATTAATTTATTTTAAATATAAAAAGTTGTGTATATGTAATTCATGTGAGTATCGATCAACCCAAAAGAAGATTCGTATTTGACAGAATTATATGTATTCCTTATGGTAATAAATATGTGACAATTATTTGGTTTTACATGTAACCATATCATCGGTCCAAAGGAAAATAATTAGTTGACATGTTCTTATTGTTAACGTTTGATTACTACACCAAGATACCACTTACAAGTTAATTCAAAGATAAAATATTATTGAGTGTTGGTATCTTGTGATAGGGATTACTCATATTTGAATATATTTGGTTTTAAAGTTCCATGTGAGCATATAATGATTATTGTTTTTTGTTTGACAATTAATGTCTAACTTAGTTTGATTTTTAAGTTGAATGATTCGAATTTTAAATTATAGATTTAGACCTTGTATTAGGGATCGACTCTTCCCCACTTCTTATAGATAAGAATACCTCAGATAAAAGGAGGGAGAAAGAAAGGTGGGAGAGATAAAATTGTATGTGTCTAAAGATTATGAAACGAGCCATCCTAGAGATATTTAGAGACACAATATTTGAGTCTGTTAGGACAGCCAAATCTTTCCTTAAAGATATTAAGAAATGATTTGTCAAGTATGAAAATGTTAAGATTAGTACACTCTTGATAAATTTTCTCTGAAAATGGTATAAAGGTCAAGAACACTTGACAATTAATGATAAGAAAAGAAATATAAAGAAAAAGGATAATAATGTTGTTATGCTATTTATCTTGATTTATTTGAGATTAATTTGACTTCAGGACCAAGACACACTTGGTGGCTAGATTCCGCCACAGCCACTCACTCTAGTGTGTCTATGAAGGGTTACCTAAATTGTTGACCACCAAATGATAGGGAAAAATATATCTACATAGGCGATGACAATAAAGTTCTAGTAGAAACAATATGAAGATTTAAATTATTGATAAAAATCGGATTTTATTGAAACATTTGTTGTACAATTTTTAGACAAAACTTGATTTTTATTTTTATATTGAAAAAATTCGGTTTTATTTGTTCTTTCAGAAATAGAAAAGTTATTGCTCTTCGTTGTGGCACAAGAAATTATAGTATATCTCCAAATAGAGAATAGAGAGATTTGTGTCAAAAGTAATTTTAGATATCTTTAATTTCATAAATTTTAATATTTGTGTAAATTGTATAAAGGAAAAACAAACCAACAAAAAGATATTGAAGCCAATAGGAATTTAGACATCTTAAAATTAATTCATACGAATATCTATGAACCATTTCCTTCAATTTTTTGGAATGATCAACGATATTTTATCATATTCATAGACAATTATTCATGATATAGTTGAATCAAGTTTGCAACATACATCTTGAATAGAATTTTTCCTAAGGCAACTATTAAAACCCCGTACAAATTTTGGACAAGCACACGTTTAGTCTAAAGCATATGCATATTTGGGGTTATCCAGTTGAGATTATGTCTATTATGCCTAATGCAGAAAATTAGACATCAAGACAGTTAGTTATTATTTTGTAGAGTACTCTGAATAGTTTAAGGGGTATAAATTCTATGATTCCACAAATAATGCCATTTTTAAGTCGGGAAATATCTGATTTTTTGAACATGTTGAGTTTGCAGGGGAGATATGGTTAAAGACATTATCTTCTAGGTGTAATTGGACTTGATTAGATTTATATCCCTGATTTTGTTATATCAGAATCGGACAATGTTGGAGAACTCCAATTTCGGAAGAACAAACTCAATTATCTCAAGAACATATGCCATTAAGGAGATCCCGATAGTGGTATTTTACATTTTACCAATTTATCATCTCATTAGGTTTTGAGATAAATTCGATTGATAATTGTGTATATCACAAGTTCTGTTAGAGTAGGTATTTTTTACCTTGTTTTATATGTCAAAAGAATTTTTAAAAGATATGACATTCGTAATTGTAAATCAGGAGATACCTCTATACCTAAGGGAGACAAGTTTAGTATAAACTAGTGTCTCAAGAATAATTTTAAACTAAAGGAAATGCAGAAGATTTCTTATGCGTCAGTATTAGAGAGTCTGATGTATACTTAGATTTGTACGCATCCAGATATTGTGTATATTATAGGAATCATGGGTAGATATTTAAACAACCTGGAATAGATCATTAGAAAACCATCAAACGGGTCTTGCAATATTTAGGAACATATGCTCATATATTTGAGGTCAGATCAATTTGAAATCATTTGATATACTGACTTCGATTTTAAGAATGCTAAGATAGCATGCAATTTATATTGGATTACATTTACATGCAAGTAGGAGGAGCCATTTATTGGAAGAGTGCTAAATAGTCTCTAATAGCCTTTTCCACTATGATAGCAGAATTTATAGCATGTCAAGAGACATTCTACCATGGAATATGGTTACGAAACTTTGTCATGGAATTATAGATAATGGATGACATTGACACACTATTTAGATTATTTTATGACAATAAATCGGTAGATTTCTATTCCAATAACAATAAAAATTCAACGATGTTAAAGCATATTGACGTCATGTTCTTCGTTGTTAAGTAAAGGATTTAAAGTGGACAGATATCTATAAAGTACGTTAGAACAAATTTCATGATTGCACGCTTACTAAGGGATTGTCACCCAAAAGAGTTTATGAGCACACTGCTCGTATGTTTGTCATGTCATTTCAGGATTTTCAGTTTCAACGGGGGTTAGTGATTTGGATGTTCATATGATATAGATAATTTTTTATTATTTCAGTTTAAGGTCATTTTCCATGAATATAAAGATTTAGTTTTGGATTACACTCTGACATTAAATATGATATGATCTCACTAAAGAAGAACAGTTAAAAATAGGCATGTTAAAGATTATATTACATGACATTTCCATACTACACATATATATCATGATCCATGTTATTCAGTTATATCAACTTATGTGATCATTGAGAGTTGAGTTATGAAATAAATATAACAAAAGTTGTCTTGATCCTTAGTTGGTATGATTGATAGACCGGATTGGTTAGAGATACATTTCAATACTGATAGAAAAATTGAGTTCATTCTGTTATTACGCAATTACATAATTATAAGATTTCATATATAGTCCAAATGGGAGATTATTGGATTATTAATCCAACGTTTGACTTATAAGTTAAAATAATTATATAATACATACTGTTATTTAAGGTAAACTCATATAAAAGTAATCTGGTAAATTTAAAAATTTGATATTTTTGGTTTAAAGTATTTCATAAGATATGAAAAAAAATAAATGTGTAAATATCAATGGACATTTACTATTTATGATAGATTAAATAGAGAATATCGAATGGTGATTTAAGAACAGTTAGCATAGACTGAACCAATATATTTGGAAGGTAAAAGTCACCCTACAGTTATAAAAGGGTTATGGTTGCCGAGTTAATGTATTACTCTAATCTCTGATATTCCCATTATATAAAGAGATTTTGTGAAATACATTTAATCTCGAAAGCCAAACTCAGGATTCTACCTATATCATGATTTCATTCGATCAAGTTTTTTTGCTATGAAATCATATATTTGTCTATTATATTTGAGTTTTCGATTTCCCTTATTATATTTTAATTCTGACTGTTTAATATGATATTTCATAGATTTTATATTAAGTCATTTTTCCCGACATACTACCATTCTCGCATTTCGCATGCAAAAGAAACACTTTCTGCTTTCCGCATGTTTACCCTTTTTTCTTTCTAAAAGAGAAATATTTTTAGTAGAATGAGAAGCAATAATTGAAGATGTTGGAAGAGACGTTTCCATAATTCACCACAATTATTGGTACATTTGGCCACTAATTTGTCATTTGGTGCCTATGAAGAAAATAAAATTAATTTACATCAATTGGAGTCAAAAATTAAATTTTTTAATGAAAAAAATAGACAAAAAGAAGAAACTTCTGTGAGAGCTTTTGCCCGAATTTTTTAATAAAAATAGATGAAATAATCCCAAATTATTTCAAATATTACAATTTTATCACATATATAAACCTTAAAAAAACCTAACTATTTCAATATCGATAAAAAAATATAAATTGTTAGTTTGTTTTTCTTTTTTGAATTTAAGAAATATTTCAAAAAAATATATGAACTTTAAATATTTATCGATATTTATAATATTTATAAACTTAAATATTTATATTTAATTTATAAATATTTAGAATTATTTATGAAACTATTAACTTTATAAATAAAACTTTAATGTCAATTATCCTTTATTGAAATTTTATTAAATTTACAAATTAAAAGGGTTTCTTTTAAATAAAATTGTCAAACACCTTATTACTTAAATTTTCAAATTCATATTTTTCATACTTACCGAAAACTGAAAAGCCAAAAATAAAAGTTTTTAATGGAAGGAAAAAAAACAGAGAGAGAGAGAGAGAGAGAGAGGCAAACATAAGCTTAGTATCCCGAAAGAAAGATAATATTTCTCATAGTTAAAAGTAACTCTAATTTTCTCAAGATTTAATGTTGTGACCTATTGTTCTATTTGTGAAATAATTAACAAAAATCCGACATTTATTTTGAGAAAATCAAGGTTATTTTACCCAAAATAAATATTCTGATCCAGTAAAACATAAAACCATCGCAAGCTTATTGGTCCTAGTTATTGAGCACATCATTATGCAGTTAGAATAAGACCCTCTTGTTGACGGGACCCTACCCTGATGCCGACTGTCCAGATTTTCCACTAACAAAGCTTCCACAAAAGATATCATTCTGATCTGAAACTATCCCATGGACATGGACAGATGCTCAAACCCTAAAATGAAATATAAATCAATTCCGAGTACAGTCCCAAAGGATTGGTTTTCTTCATTCAGAGAAGCCCCCTGATCCAGCTGATCAGTTAGTGGTGCCATGACACTCGTCAACCTGATATCAGAAAAGGACCAATTGTGGTAGAGCCGAGTTGTAAAAATAAGATTTCAACACGATATTTGGAGCCTACCTAGCGGTGTATTGCGCACCCTGCAAGTGTGAACCTTAAAAAACTAGGATTGGAATTTGACGTTGGAGATGACGCAATCATTCAGGGTCCTTTTTCAGCAACATATGATCGTGTGGTTCTGGAAGTTCACCGTTTTAATCATGTCAATTTCATGGCTAATGAGCAATCCTCGTGTCCAAGCCTTATTAGTAAACAGGGCATTATTTGGGCGGTCTACGATCGTGACTCGAGGGAGCTGCATGGACCGAGGTCCCTTTTGGTCTGAAAAATGGTGGTCCTTAAGCGGGGGACAGGAATACTTCCCCAAACCTTTTGAATTTTGATTCTATGTTTTGTTTTGTAGTGGATTATTTGAATTTCACTTAGTTAATCTAATTTAAATATTATAAATATTTTATAAAAGAGATTTACTCTTTTAAATTCTATTTTTTTTATTTTTATAAATCAAATCTAAAATTTATAATTAATAAAATATAACCAAATCACCACTAGGAGTTTTTGGTTGATTCCACGGGGTTTCACTTATTATTTTCGTTTGTTTTCCTTTTTGAGATAACTTTTGTGCAAGCTTTAATCCATGCGTAGCGATACGGTGGGCTACTCTTTAATAAAAATTTTAATAATATAAAGGCAAACTTAAAGAAAGAGCATTTTGGGATTTTAACTTGTCCATGTTATTTTTCTTTTCTTAAAATGGGTTTTGGGTTTGAACATGGTTGGAAAAATTACCAAATTCGAATTGTAGAATTAAAAGTAGAAATAAAAGAGAAGAAAAAAAAAAAGCCGATTCAAAATTTTTAGCTCATAAAAAGGATTTTTAAGTTCATGAAGGCGCATTTGGAAGAGACTTTCCATGTTTCTTCAAGCTTTTAAAATGTCTACTTATATGGCATTTTATTTTCCTTCTTTTGAAGTAAATTATTATGTAGAAACTTTTAATAAGAAAACTTCATGACAAATTAAAATTTTCTGTAAAAAAATTTAGAAACGTTATTGCTGTTACGAGTTTTTAGCTTAAATTAAGGCAGGGGATTTTGCCAAATGAAGCTATAAGAGTTTGGGTTTGAACATTGTAACACAATTATTTATTATTATTTTATTATTTTTGTATCATAAAGATTTGAAATTGAGACTTTTAAAAAAGGAAAAGGGATGATGACACTTGAGCTAACTTGTTTAATTATTTATTATCCAAAAACTAATAGATGACTTATATAAGATCTACTCAACTCCTATAAGCAAATGTCAAATTTTAGAAACTAGGTCAATTTGCTCAGTTTACCTGATTTTTGCAACAAAAGTGATTGGTTATTAAAAGATCTTCCTTTTTTCTTTTTCTAAGTAATTAAAAAAATAAAAATTGATAGGACGAGTTGTTTTGGTATGCCGTTGATGTTACATATCCTAAATCGTGTGAGGGCCAGAGTTTTCAAGGTCACGAACGTCAACAAATCTCATCGGTATTCACCGGTTGATTACCTTTTGTGATAATCGATTGTTCGGTACCCTGACCAATCGGTCCCTAGACCTTCTCAGCACCCGGTATGAGTCACTTAATCTGCTAAAAATATTTGTCTCCCCAAAAAGACGAGGAGAATTTTACAAAAAAAAAAAAAAAATCTAAAACTGTAACCGATAAAAAAAAGAATCTCTATGATGATTTACACTTCTTAAACGAGTAATATTTCGTAATTTTTGAAAATCATACATTCTGATCTTCTGAAATCTCGGGGCACTCTTATAAGAAAATTAGGGTTTTATCACCCTGCATGCACATGACTCTCATAAGGGAAAAGATATAAAATTCAATGCGCCTATCGCTTAGATAAGTCCTCTAAACCTACACAGAGCATACAAGCATATAGGGTCTTCTGACTCTCTCTCTCTCTCTCTCCTTTCTTGTATATCGGTCTATTTCTTTCTCTTCGAAAACCGCTCTCTAATTTGAGTATCGGAGTCTCCCTACCGGAGCACCTTCGAGCGGTTTTCTTACGGGTCTTATCATTCGAGATTACCATACCATCAATCCATCCTGTTAGAGTTAGCAAAAGTATCATCTGTGGAACAAAATTCACCACCAATAGATTAGCGCCGTCCGTGGGAACAAACTGATCTCCAAACCCATTTAACCCCTATTATCATCTTCTTTTCTCTATTATGACATCAGTCAAGAGAATGAGGTCATCAAGATTTGATAGGGATTGATACCCGTCGAAACTTTCCACAAATTATCACAGTAAGAATTTGCTCTTATCTCGTCAAGAAAACTTTCGTGGATCAAGGAATAGAGCATGACATCCTCTTCTGGAACGCATTTCAACAGATGAATTTCTTCTTGTCTCAAGTTCAACCTTCTGATTAGCCCATTAGAGGGCTCATTGGTGAATGTATACAATTAGAAGGCATTATCTCTCTCGTTGTGTCACTAGTAACCCCTTCTTATCATTTTGCAATCAAAACCACTTTTTACGTGGTAAAACTTTAGTCCTCCTACAATGCCATCTTGGGCCGTCCTGGCTTGAATGATCTTGAAACACTACCGAGTACTAAACACATGAAGGTCAAATTCAAAACGCTCTTGGAGATTACAATGCTTCGCGACAACCCCAATCCATTGAACGTCCCCTTAGCTGGAAGAGAAGGGAAAATTTTAGCAATAGACACTATGAAACTCTAAGATGACACTGAGCAATAGTCAAAACCTCAATCTAGAGAGGATGTAATCGAGGTTTCCATCACTAACACACTCGGTCAGACCATTTGGGTTGGCGCTTATTTACTTACGTTCCTTCAAAAGGCAATCGTAAATTGTCTGCGAACGCTCGTCACAAGCTTATCAAGTAAAAGAAAAGAGTGTTCGCATTAGAATGCCAATGTGCGATATAAGAAGAGATTCGAAAACTCTTAGTAACAGGATTTATCCGAGATGTAAAATACCCCGAATGGTTAGTCAACGTAGACATGGTGAAAAAAGAAAACGGATAGTGGAGGATGTATTAGATTTCACAATCTTAGTACGACATGTTCGTAAAACAGCTATTTGCTTCCTAATATCAATAAGTTGGTCGATAATTCATATGATCATCAGCTCGAGTTTCATGGAAGCATAATCTGGTTACAATCAAATACGCATGGCCCCCGGAAACTAGAAAGAAAACCAGTTTCATTATGGAGTTCAGTACTTATTGTTACAAAGTCATGCCGTTCGACCTCAAGAACACTGGTGCAACCTTTCAACGCTTGGTCAATAAGGTTTTCAGTGAACAACTCAGTAGAAATGTAGAGACCTATATCGATGACATGTTCATCAAAAACTCTAATGCCAACAACCACATCGCAAACCTAGAAGAGACATTCCAGACGTTAGAACGATATAACATGAGATTTAACCCCGCAAAGTGCACATTCGGGATCACATTTGAAAAATTCTTGAACTTTCTAATTACCCACTAAGGGATTGAAGCGAATCCAAAAAAAATTCAATCCATACTCAATATGACACCGCCGAGGATAGTAAAAGATGTACGACGTCTCACAGGTAGGATTGCAACCCTAAACTGATTCATGTAGAAAGTAAGGAAAAAATATAGATCCTTCTATGATACCTTGAAAAATCTCAGAAGTTCATGTGGAAGCTTGAGTGTCAAGCCGCATTCGAAAGACTCAAAGAGTATCTCATGTCATCCCCGCTCCTCTCCTGACCGGTTCGTAGTGAGAAACTGTACCTCTACTTTTTTATTTCTGACCATGCACTCTGTACTGTTCTTGTAAAGCATAAATCCATCGTATAAAAACTGGTATACTATATGAGCCATATACTCCATCGAAAAGATAACTTTTGCCTTGATAATCACTACCAGGTGTCTTTGGCCTTACTTCAAAGGCCACACCATCATGGTGCTGATCAACTAGCCCCTGAAACAAATCTTGCAGAAGAGATATACCTCAGGTCAACTCATTAAGTGAAGTATCGAATTAGGTGACTTCGACATTGAATATCAACCGAGACCGGCTATCAAATACCAAACCCTCATAGACTTTATCTTCAAGTACACATTACCGACGACCATTCGAGCAACCGCTTACCAAGGACAAAGAAGAACACTCGTAGCCCGAGTGGACTTTTCATGTTGACGGGTTGTCCAATTTTTTGTAGAGTGGAGCCGGACTCATCTTAATGGGATCAAATAATTTTAAAACTGAATATGCCCTCTGCTTTGACTTTCAGGCTACCAACAACCAGACCGAATATGAAACCCTTCTAATTGGGTTACAAATCACAGAGTCATTAGGGGCCCAAAGTCTACGGGTTTTCATCGACAATTAGTCGGTCGTCAAGCATATCAAAGGGATCTACGAGATTAGAGGACCGACAATAGCAAATAGCAAAAAATCTATCCAAAATACACTAGGCAATAGATACATTCAACAAAGTAGACATATAACAGATCTCTCGATTCGAGAACGCACGAACTGATGCGCTTTCAAAATTAGCTAACTTTGGTTTAGTAGTCAGCAGTCGCACTGTCTACTTAGAGAGCCTACCATGTGCCAACGTTGAAAAGCCCGAATGGGTTTTGTCGATGAATAACTCACCGAGTTGGAAAGATCACATAGAAGCCTACATGAAGTACGAGCAACTTCCAAATTCACCCTCCAAAACCAATTGATTGAGGCACAAGGCCGCCCATTATACAATTATCAACGGTGATCTTTATAAGAAGTTCTACACCCATCCATATCTGAAGTGTCTGATGCCCGAACAAGGGGACTGTCCTTAGAGAAATCCATAAAAAAAATATACGATAGTCATTTAGGCGCCTGAAATTTGGCAAATAAAGCCCTTTGATAAAGATACTATTGGCCAACCATGAAAGCCGTGCAGACGACTATGTCAAAAGGTGCGACAGATGTCAACACTTCTTGTTTGTGCCACAACAACCTTCTACTGAACTCTGCCCGATAGCCGGTCCATGGCAGTTCGCAATGGGAAATGGACATTTTAGAACCGCTCCCTAGCAACTGGACAGCGAAAGTTCTCAGTTGTGACCATAGACTATTTTACAAAATGGGCGAAGGTCAAACCATTAGCCAAGATCACCATTGGTAAGATATAGCATTTCGTATGGACATCCATCATCACCAAGTTTGGCGCAACTGACGTCTTAATCACGGACAACAACAAACAATTCAACAATGGGAGCTTCCGAGGCTTCTGCAACAGGTTGAAAATCCAATATTGGTTCACTTCTATCGCCTACCCACAAATCAATGGTTTCACAAAAATAATCAATCGAACGATTCTACAAGGGTTGAAAACCGCACTATATGAGATTAAAAGCCGGTGGGTAGATGAATTCTATAGCATCCTTTGGACTTATCGAACACCCCAACAAGGAACAGGAAAGACACCGTTCAGCCTAACATACGGTTGCAAGATAATCATCTTAGTCGAGATTGGGATTCATTCACTAAGGGTAGACCAATATAAGGGAGGGCAAAACAAATCTGCATGACGCGAACGTCTAGATCTACTTCTTGAGCTAAGAGAAACTGTATTTGTCCAAATAACTGCTTATTAGCAGCAGATGGCAAGATATTGCAACGGACGGGTTAGACTGAGAATGTTCAAACCAGGCGACTTGGTATTTAGGAAGATAGAATCTACCGGTCAAACCCAACCAGGAGGCAAGCTAGCACCCAACTGGGAAGCTCCTTATAGAATACGTTTTGAACTTAGTCCAGACACTTATCGTCTCAATCACCTAAACAGCTCGACTATACCCCGAATGTGAAATTTTGAGAACCTACGCATCTATTATTTGTGAGAGTTAGTGCTCAATTGAATGAACACATCTCGTTCTGTGAACAACCAGGTAAAACCCCTATGACCCCCAACCTTGTTGTGCTAACCAATCAATTCGCTCTCGTGCTCATCAGGACAAGCTTCCAGTAAGGTCTCTATCTCCTTGAACGGACCAGTGTCATCCCATCCTCCCGAACGAAATCCTATTGTTGGGATCTATCTCCCTATACAGGCCAGTATCGCCCTGTCCTCCCAAACGAACTCCTATTGTTGGGATTCATCTGCCCAAATGGGCCAGTGTCATCCCGTCTAACGAACGAATGTACTAAGGGATTAGTCTCCCGAACAAGATATATATAACCCTCTCATTCAGCTAAGCTCCCAAATGAACAGAGCCCCATACTCGAGCAAATTCCCTCTTTCAGTTAAAGATTACATGAAGAATGAAAGAACATCATGCCAACGAGAAAGCCAGCCAACGAGCAGTCCTCTGTCGGTCAGATCCTATCGGCTAAGTCATTTGTTCAACAACAGTTGCCATTCAAATCAGCAAACTACTACCGATCAGATGACTAGTCAAAGGAAAAATCAACAAGTAATAGAAAATTTTCTTTTATTTCAAGATAACGAATGCATATTAGGATATATGGTCGGATACAATTTATAAGTTCCTAAAGTCGGAGCGAGTTACGTTGAAAGAGATACACGATGAATCTACAATAAAAAGATGAACGAGTTGGAAAAATTCATCCCTGACATTAAGCGATTAGGACTAGACAACCATAGAAACCTTTACAATCCGCCGACCACCCTCGAGTGGTGAAATTAAGACGGGTAAAAACTACAGACCCTTCTCAGTAGAAGCTGGAAAGGAGGCCGAGATGGTAGAAATGGCAAAAAAAAAAGACTGTAAGGATGCATCAAGTTTCAAACACTTTGCATTGCCCAAACCTTCAACCAACTCCCAACTCCTATTACCTGACCCGTCGAAGCACCAAGAAGTGTCTCAGACAATCTTTACTACACCTATACGACCGGGTGATGATTCTGACCTTGGAAGAGAGCCTCTATAATAAATATCTCTCCTTTTACAAGGTCAAGAATTTTGATGAGTGCCTTGATGGCCCCACCATGATGCCCAAACACCAAACGATATAATGGAATCTCGTATCAACAACCCATCTCTGATGGAATCTCGCATTGACAGAAGTTTCGTAAACTATAGGATTTTGTGGTTCAAAACCCATAATCGAGATATCTCTAAAAAATGCAAACGCTCAGTAGAAGAAACTCGTAGAATCACTTAGAAAAGTACACAGATCTCTCTGAGATGATGCTAGGGCATACAAACCTTATTTATAGCCACGAAAACGTAATCTTTGTGATCTTGGGCAAACAAAATGATCCAATGAGCAATGTGCGCAATGAATGAGGAGTTTCAATTTCTTCAACTTTCCACAAACCATTTACTCCGGGATAATTTATTCAGGAATTAAACATATTAACGCTCTCGTGACTTTCCAAGTATCAACCTTTGGCTTACTCCTTACGTCACTTTTACGAAGTGACATAAGGAGTAGGGGCAAGTGATAACACATATCCTAAATCGTGTAAGACCTAAACTTGTCAAGACCACGACCGTTAATATATCCCGTTGATACTCACCGGTTGATTACCCTTTGTAATAATCGATTATTCGGTACTTCAACCAATTGCTCCCTCGACCTCCTCAGCACCCGGTGTGAATCACCCAATTCGTTAAAGATATTAGCTTCCCAAAAAAGACGAGGAATATATTACGTGCAACCGTAACCAATACGGAAAGGAATCTCTATGATGATATTGACTTTCCAAACGGGTAAAATTTTGTAATTTTTGAAAATCCTATGTTTTGATCTCTCGAAATCTCGAGACACTTTTATAAGAAAACTAAAGTTTTATCACCCCGCATGCATATGACTCTCACAAGAGAAAAGATATAAGTTTCAACGCGTCTATTGTTCAGGTAAGTCCTCTAAACCTGCATACGGCACACAAGTATATAAGGTCCTCTGGCTTTCTCTCTCCCTTCTTGGATATCGGTCTATTTCTTTTCCTTCGAAAACTACTCTCTGATTTGAATATCGAAATCTCCCCCACCGAAGCTCTCTCCGATGGTTTTCTTACAGGTTTTATTGTTTGAGATCATCATATATCAAATCATTTCGTTCATGTTAGCAGAAGAACAAAACCCACCTCCAAGAACGACCATCCCTTGGTAACATTATCAAAGTTTCCATCCATTGTCTCTTCAGGCAAAGCCCGTCATAACTCGAGCTGGACCTGCTTTCACAGGCTATTTCAATTTTTAGCTACAACTAGGCTTACTTTCACTGGCTTCATAACTTGTGCCTTTTTTTTTGGTACAGAAGTTTTTTTTTTTTTTTTACAGACGATAAATTGTGCCTTTCGTTCAAACAAGATATGAGATTTGAAACTTGAAAATTTTCAAGAGCTTTTGAACTCGCAATGCACACCTAGATTGTATGGGCAACTGCTCTTAAACAAATTTTTATTCCAACTCCACTTTTTTAGGAACACTTTTTTTTTATCTCATTTAAAAAATAAAAAGTAAAAAATTCATCTCGCTTCCATGCATGAGAGAGAGAGAGAGAGAGAGAGAGAGAGAGAGAGAGAGAGAGAGAGTAACATTTTGTGACGGTAGAATTTGGTCCTTAGAATCCTAATGCCCTATTGGATATATATATATACATATATACATATATATATATATATACATATATATATATATATATATATATATATATATATATTTTTTTTTTTTTTTTTTTTTCTAGTACATAGAAAGTACCGAACTCGAAATGTTTATAAGAAGAGTGAGACAGTGCCATTTGAGCTATAGCTCATTCGCTAATGCCCTATTGGACTCTAATGCTTAGGGAACACAGATCCCACTCAATCAGCAGGAAGTGGGTGTTAAGTATCAATCCACTAAAAAATAGATTTTTGTTTTTTTTTTTTTTTGGTTCCAAGGGGGGAATTCCCTATAGCAAAACCATTTCAAACAGAAATGCAGGCACAAAACCAAGGAATCAACAGGACTACCAAATAACTAACACCAAACAAGAACTACACCCCTACTCTTTATTATGTATAATGTTTCTTCTCTAAAGAATAAAAGGAAAGTGGCAAAAGAAAATACACAGGTATTCCACAATTTATATAAGTGTATTGAAGAAGATCCTAACAAAGCAAAAATAAAAGAAAACAGGAACGGAGAGTTACAATTTGTTGTTCGTCCCTTGTCTGGTAAAGACAAACTCACATTTATCTCCAAACTAGAGGCTAACAACAGTGTGCATGAAGAGGGACCAAAGGGCGGACGGGAGACAGGAGAAGTTGCAGGAGGGGGGGGGGGGAAGAAAATAACTAAAAAAAGTTACCGTCCTTGCTTGTTGCATCAGTCATCAAACTCATTCATGTGATCTAGAAGGTAGTTTGCAGCTAGCTCCTCATTTTTGTTGCAGGCAAAGAACACCTCTAATACAGTAGCCCGGTCGAAGCCCATTGCCTCAAGCTGAAAAAGAGAGTGCTTATAAAGTCAGCAAGCATAATTTAACTCTTAGGACTTCATCACATGCTTACAACAATACAGTTTGCTTGGAACAAAGGTCAATAAATAAATAAGACTATAAGCAACATTATTAGAGGAAACTTCAACTGAGCTAGCATGATCCACATTCTAGGCCAAATAAAGATGCAGAAAATGCAAAACATACGCGTTCTATGGCTTCACGCTCTTCAGGTGTGACTGTTACTGTCTGTGGCATTGCAGAGGCAAGCTGCCCAAGTAAATCTCTGTGTCATGTAATACAAAAAACTTTCAGCCTTTAAGAAGATTAAAGAAAGTTGAAATCAAAGAGTTCAGTTGGTGCAAAATCATCATAAAAAATTGTTCTCACCCCTCGCCACCTTCAACAGGTTCATTAATTAGGCGAAGGAAATCAGCTTGATGCTCTTGTATTAGCCTCATCAAGTGAGGATTTTGTTTCCCTAGCTCTTGAAGCATAGGCTGTAGAACAAGATAAGCTTGAGAATATCCTGACAACAGAAAGTAATGATAACAAAAAATGCTGAAAGAAAAAGAACCTGCAGAATTTGAGGATTTGCTTGCACCATTTGCCGCAAAGCTTGAAACTAGAAAAGAACAAACATAAAATTTCAATACTGTTAAAGAACAAACTAAATTTCAATGTGTGTGTGAGAGAGAGAGAGAGAGAGAGAGAGAGAGAGAGAGAGAGAGATTACCTGTTGGCTGCCGCGTAGGAAGTCTAGGGTGTTCGCACTAGCAGGATTTGAACCCATGCTAGGGAGTCCCTGCAGCCAAAACTCGATTTCATCAGCCAAAAATGGACAAAAACAAAAGAACAAAAGCGACTAAAACCAGACGGAGATGACTTCCAAGTAACTACTTGCCTGGGGAAAAAGATCTAATGCATTAGCATTTGGCCCACTAGACGTAACAGGTGCTGGCTGCGTGACTGGTGATGCTTGGGCTGGAGGATTAGCAGCCTGTCCACTAGCAGCAACACGGGCCATAAGTGGCACTTCAGCTTGCTCGGGGATACCCTAATGTTACATGGGACAGAGATGGGAGAAAAATGGTTAGCAGCAATAAGCTACAAATACTATCCAGCTGAAGTCTAAAGAGTTAAATGCTGAACATAAGCTATCCTGGCTCCCACTAATTATTGGTGCTTAAACTATGTCTTACAGCAAATATTCATTCTGCCATGCAAACGTTTCACATTTATCCAAAAAAGCCTATACAATTGCAACTTAGGTAAAAAGACCGGGCCATGCACAAGAAAAGAAGTTCGTGGTTGTCAAACACTAGAAGCAACAATTTCCGCAACAGGATGGCAATAACATGACTAAACAACTATGCCTCCCCCACCCCCCCACCCCCAAAAAAAGCAGCATAATCATAGCTGTTAATACAAGTTCCAGGTGTAAAAGACGTGCTTACACTATATAAATATTCAACAGCTCGCTCAGGATTGTTAAAAGCAGCACGCATAGCGCGAACTACAGTATCCCTATCCCATGTCCCTCCACCCATATCAAGAATTTGCTGGATTGCCTCTTCAAAGCTGCTTCCAGCGACCAAATTTGATGCTGCCTGGCCGTAGACATCAGACCTGTTTCAACAGCCATCATTATCAACGTTAAGGCAATGATAACGTAGAGACGGTAAACGAAAGAATCCAGTGTCATGCTTTGCAAAATAGACAGGTGAGATGTAAATTGTACTTCTTATTCAACTACAATGTTCACAACTAGAGGACAAGTACTCACGAAGTTGACATTGGGGGTGCAGGAATAGATGGAGGCCTGAAAAATGAAAAAAAAAATACGCACCATTCATTATCTACCGTCACATTGACTAAACAAGAAAAGGAAAAAAGAAAAATTCAAACAGGAAACTCAAGACTCACGGTGCAGCAGTTGCTGCAGGTACTTGGGGGGCTGTTGATGGTGGGGTTGTTGATGCAGGAGGACCACTTGGCTGTGGGGCCTACAAGGAGAAACTTTATCAATGCGTTCCAGACAGCTACTAATATCTAGGATGCGCTCTGCGGTAGCAACTATAACTACCATAATACCCTTACCATTTTACCATAATTATTGACATCAATAAAGCTGCTGAAAGCAATAACAAAAACGCAAAGGGGGATGGGAATGGAGAAAATGCAACTCTTGACAAGACAGTGAATGGGAATATCATCTAAATTATAGTATTTTAAGGGTTTGAGAGTATCAAACCTTTTTTACAACAAAGTGCAAAGAACAAGGGGCATGAAGCACCATCATCAGAATGATGATGATGATAGAATTCACAGTATTGAGCACTAGAACTGAGTTGCTTTGATATTGTTGGGCTGTATAGATCTGAGACACAAATCTAGTAGATTCTAACAAAATGATTTGAAGCATATGTAAGTCATGTGAATGGTAAGAACGCACACAACGATTAAGAAATTGCAAGAATCAAGTGCTGGATCAGAAAGACATCCTGTTGTCACTGCTAGAGTGAACATGGGACACCAAGCAGTTTTGACAATACAGACCAACATCTGAACCACAATACTTACAAGGTTATGGTACTTCATCTATGTTCACATGTTAAAATGACTTGAAAGGAACAAGCCACTAAACATCAAACTTTGCAGTAAAGAAACAGATTCCAAAGCGAATATTTTAATGTTATAAAACAAAGCTACACTTTCTCATGCCAAGGAACTGCTACCAACAATCCTAGATTATTTAGCAAAAGTGAGCCTGATTAGAAATAAAGAGGACATCTTTGAGATGAGTCTGGTCAAGTTGGAATAAGTTTGATACTCAAGCATCGCTATGAGTTCAAGAGGCATTGATCTTCAGGTTTTCTGTCTCTCTCTCTCTCTCTCTTTATTTGCAGAGGGGACCCCCAAATAAGAATTCAAGTATCATTGAAAATCTATGTAAATACGAGCATACACTAGATCTTTCACGTAGTATGAATGCACATGTTACTTCCTTGTATATTAGCAAAATAACCAGCAATGATTGGACAAAAGGAGAAGAATTTTCTAACACGACCTCAGACATGGAATTTGCTCATTGATACGCTTCCAACTTAAGGACATTTAAAGTCAATATCTTCAAATTCCTATTGGCAACAGCTACTATTCGTTAGCCAAAACATTAATTTGCACCAACTTGTCAAAGTAAAGGGTGCAAAGATCATCAAAATTGTTACTGTAAATTGCTTCAATACCAGAACTTCTAGCAAGCAAAATAGGAAGAACACGCAATTAATCAATTTTTACCTTAGACAGAGGTGCTGAAGATGTTGCGCCTTCACCAGGGGGGTTTTTGTTCTAACATTGAACGTGGAAACACAGTAAGAGTGAGCAGATCTAGTTTGTTTAAACCAAATTTGAGCACCGCAACTAAAATTTGGACATACGGTTTGGTAAAATATCTGTTTTGTGCCCTTAAAACACACATATCTTAGCTCATGGCACAATACCATTGGCAAATCTGAGAGGATTATGTGTGACAGTTGGCCCCACAATTTTAGGAATACAAATGGATCCTTAAGAGATTTATTCTTTTCCCCACCCATATTCTTGAGTTGGCCCCATAAATTAACAAAAAGCAGACATTTTATGCAGATGGCCAGTAAAAACTAGAAAAGCTTTTAGCACACAACTCATCAAGAATTAAAAAGAAAAACACAAACTTGTTGAAAACAGAAGCGAACACTCAATTTCATGAAATATCATTTTAATTCTTCTAGCCTGAGTCAAGACACAAGACAAACACAAGCGAATAGAGAAATATGCCTGTCTTATCCCCATAAGTAAAGGTTTGTAGAGCTGCTACTGGACAATGACCTAAGACGCAAGTGCATCACATCACATGTCATAACCTAAAAGTAAGCCCATTGACTACAAGAGGACCTTAAAATTCAAGATCATACATGTTTACTGCATCCAACTAGACACCTTCTTTTCCTTTTAGTTTAGAAAACCCAACACATGGTCAATGCAGACAGGATAACAACAAGCACGGGGGAGTTAGTTAAAAACTACTACACAAGGCATCTATTAATAAAAAATGTAGCAGAGAAGGAACCTTTGTTAACATAATGACGATAAAACTATTCTCAGCAACTTTGTTCTCATCCAATGTAGTGCCATCTTTAAGAACCTTTCCTTGATGAATAAGCATCTGTTGTGGAGCAGGATAAACATGCGCTCCCTGAACTGCTTCTATATTTTTCTTAACATCAGCAACCTGAATGATAATACATTAATTAATACCATTCCTCCAAAGAACCAAAAAAAAAAACCCAGGCACACCAAGGAGTTGTGAAGACACACATCTCCATGAATAAGAACAAAAGAAAATAGTACCTTGGTCAACTAACAAGGCAACCATGTGACATGAAACATCTTATATAATACATACCAATGTATAGAAAGAGAATTTGATTGAGGATTAATAGGGATCAGAATAAAATTCATTCACAAAGTAGATTGAGAATTACAAAATGTATGAATTCTAGAAAAGGCTTTGTTCCAGGTTATCATGCAAAAATGCAGGATCATGGCTGTTCCATTGTGTCCCTGTCACATGTCGATGTATGTGCTTCGTAGTTAAATTACTACAAGTGGCACTTCGAATAATGCAATTAAGGTCCTGAAGTCACTAAAAACCAAACAACACCATATATGATAGGTATGACAGTGAATCATAATACTATATGAATCTCTCTTCCTCTTGGGTCCATTAATGTCAATTACACATCAAATACGTAAGACACTGAAAACATGCCCAATTCAACTTTCTTCTGTATCCTTTTGCCATAGTTTGATTAGTTTAAGGTTAAAAAAATCAATACCAGAGCAATTGATAATCCAAAAGGTCCAAATTCGATCCTAGAATCAGACACAAGTGATTAACACAAACAAATTACATATTCAATCACGACAAGAATTCGAGAATTTACAATATACAAAATCTCGCACATAATTCTTGAAGAGAATATCAAACCATCAGCACAGAATGTAAAACCTAAATTAAATCCCAATATTTAAAAAGAAAGAAATAAAAAAGGAATTCGAAACAGTAGAGAGAGAGAGAGAGAGAGAGAGAGAGAGGAAGGAGAAGACATCGAACCGTGTCTTCAGGTTTCACTTCGATCTCGAAGTGAGATCCCTTCAAAGTCTTCACGAATACCTTCATCTTCTTCTTCTTCTTCTTCCTCTTTTTCGTCCTTACTCGATTTCGAGACCTCTGCAATCTCGATGCGAAGAATTTCTTCTTTCTTCTCGTCTTTCTCGATCTCTCGAGTACCTAATGATGCTCGAGTGAGAGAAGTATCAGAGAGAGGGAGAGGGACAAGGGGAAAGAAAACTGAAGACAGAACTAAGAATAAACCAAAAACCCGAATTTGCCCTCCTTTGTGTGTGAAGGAAGAAAAGCGTGAGTAACAATCCTCACGGTTCACGCGCTCTGATGCGTCTGAAAGTAACGCTCTTTAGAACCTTTCGGAGATGATAAACAACTCACATTTCATTAATAGAATGGTATTTTTCTGTAAACAATATTGAAGTTCCATACTTAATAACTGTTAATTGTATCAAGGATGTTTAGTTAACATATAGACTATTTCTTGAACGTCTAATAATTTGAAAAATGTATTTTCAATAAATCGGTCTAATAAGATAGGGTGTTAGATTTTCATAAATATTTAAATTGAATTAATAAGTATAAGTTCAGATACAAATAATAAGCTAAAAAGAATGTATTTTCAACTAATAGAAAATTCAAGTATTCAAAAAATTTAAATTATATCCGATTTGACATATTTTATATCTTTTTTTTCTATGGAACATATTTTATATTACTACTAGAAAATAAACTTTTAGCGACAGAAAAATCCATCGCTGAAAATCCATTTTCCATCGTTGAAGTGTATCACTAACAGATTTTTTCCGTCGCTAAATCCGTCAGTGACCCCGCTAAATATCAGTGATAGATTTTTTTTCGTTGTTAATATCGGTGACGGAAAAAATTCGTCGTTGATATTAATGACGGAAAAAAATCCGTAAAATCCATTGTTGAAACAGGAAAAAAAAAATCAGCGATGGACTGAGGTCCGACGCTGATTTTTGAGTTATGAAAAAAAAAGACTTGTAGCTCCAGGACCCATAGTCCAGCTCGACCCGCCCGCCACCCCGCCTTTAATTTGTGAAAATTGCCTACTTTGTCTAGCAGGAAAAAAAAAAATCAGCGATGGACTGAGGTCCGACGCTGATTTTTGAGTTATGAAAAAAAAGGCTTGCAGCTCCAGGACCCATAGTCCAGCTCAACTCGCCCGTCACCCCGTCTTTAATTTGTGAAAATTGCCTACTTTGTCTTCGGGGAGACTCCAATCCATGCACAAAGAAAATAATTAGAGCAAGACAGCCACTAGACCAAGTTACTTACCTATTTATATTTCTTTTTTTTTTCTTATTATTATTTTTATCTCATATTTTTTAATAATAATAAAATTATATAAACTTATAATTTATTATAAAATAATAAAATAAATTTATTTTAGCTTAAAATAAAATAATAAAAATTTTGAAAAAATAAAATAAAAATAAAAATAATTATTAAATATAATTAAAAAATTAAAAATAAATAATAAATAATAAATAATCCGTCGCTAATGGCCGTACATATATATTTTTTTATTTTTTTTTTCTTCACCAATTCACCGATAGATTAGCGACCGAAAAATTTTGTCATTAAAAATTTCGTCGGTAATCCGTCGTTGATAATTTTATAATTGTTTTTTATTTTTTAGGGTTTAGTGACGAAAATATTTTTATCGCTAATCCATCGGAAATCCGTCTCTATTACCAACAGATTTTTTTCGACAGTATTAATCCGTTGCTAATACTGTTTTTTCTAATAATCTAACTTACTTTTGCTTGCACTTAACATAATAATGTCGAACACAAGTGAGAATTAGTATATCCAATGGTCTCCGTCAAAATAATAAATTCGAATTTTGGTAGTGATTCTAGTTTATTTAATAGTTAACTTATTGTTTAACTCTAATTTCACGTGTATCAAATTACACCCGGTCTGTACATCTCTCTCTCTATTTTACGGCTTTAAGAATTTTAAATAG
The DNA here is from genome assembly GCA_033439265.1 of Dillenia suffruticosa. Lineage (NCBI taxonomy): Eukaryota > Viridiplantae > Streptophyta > Magnoliopsida > Dilleniales > Dilleniaceae > Dillenia > Dillenia suffruticosa. The sequence continues at coordinate 6,796,256 of JAVTVX010000024.1, forward strand.
CTAGAAAATAACAAAACAAAATTCAAATAAGTGGTAACACTTTTAAGGTTTTCGACAGTATTAAGGTCTTCAACGACAGGTCTTCGACAACAGCATCATCACTCCAAACTATCGATTCTGACGCAAAAATTCTCAATTCCTCTGCCGTTGAAAGACGGATCATCCCATAGCTTCACCATCTAATACATCTCCCTCCACTTTATTTTTTTTTTCAGAATTATGCAAATGGGAGTTCAGGACTTCAAAAATAGAGCATAGAAAAAGAAAAGCACAAGGAAAAGTCTGAAAATTTGTCCCAATGTCTCATTATCCTAAACTTATAAATTAGATACTACTTGTTCAAAAGGGTTAAAGTATTTGGGATGCACACACTAAACCATGCAAGAAAGAGTTCACAGCTTCTGAAGTGAGTAAATCTAGAGTACGATGATGAAGAAGCACTTAGATGCTAAAACTTTGATTTTCTTGATTAATCATGACCTCTTGATGATCAGAGAACTGTTTAGAGTAAAAACTACATGTTTGGTTTTATAAAAATCTGATTTTGGAGCTGTACAAGGATTGTACAAGGATTTGGCATAGTTTATCATTGAAAACTCTAAGCTTTCTTAAAGAACCTAGAAAATTGAGGGCTTTAATTCAAATTTAAATGTGCAAAAGATGGAAGTAACCAACGTGGGTTGGATTAACGGGATGTGGAATTGAGTATCCTTAAATATGATTAAGATTTAAATGTCATTGGGAGTATCGGGCTCTCATGTGTATGAAGTGTTCCCCGTTGGGAGACCCGTCCTCCGAAAGAAGCCACTGCAGCGGTTGGTTCAGATCAGTCGGGATGAAACCCCGGATATCGAACGGTGTCGAGACATGGAATCAAAAAAAAAAAAAAAAAAAAAAAAAAAAGATGGAAGTAATAATTTTAGAAAGTTTTTAACCTTTGCCAATCCACAGCTTATTGTACATGAGACCACCGGTGTGAGGGAATCTTCCCGGACGGGTTTTGATTGACATGGCGGTGGTACAGAACACAGAGAGCTTATGCTATGGCGATGATGTGGAGGCTCAATTTTTTATTGTGGAATGGTTTTAGAGAGAGAACATTGATATTAGATTCCATTTTTTTATTAATTTTATTATCTTATATGTCAAAAAAATTATGAATTATCTACTCTCTTTATTAGGAAAATGTTTGATTTACTTATTCAAATAAATAAATAATTTTTTGTATTATTTTGTGTATGAATTAATGTCTGTTTATTCAATATAAATGATTTATATATTTAATTGGTTTGAAAGTACATTCATTAAATATAAATTATGATTATGTTAATTTAAAATAAAGTTCATAATTGATCGATAAAATTGAACACTTTATCATGTTTATGTTATACTTTGAAACTCTACTGTTAATTAGTTACGATTTACTTTAATCTTCGAATAGGGTTGGAACTCAATAGGATATAGTGCAAATAGCTAACACAAAACAAGACATATAGAGTAATGTCTTCGAGTATACTATAAAATAGAAATTAGAAATTTACAATTATATATAGTTCTTGTGCCATTAATCTTGAATATATATGAATAAAATTAGGAAATTAGAGTTATATACTTTAATGTATTATAAGTGAAACTCTTTATAAGTCAAAATTTTCATAAATTGGATATGTAATGTTGGTTAAATAGAACATGCATATACAATATAAAATATATGTAAGATATATAGTGCTGGTTTGTTAGGACGTACATATGCGATATAAAATCTATATCAATAGTGTCAGATATCGTCCTGTTTAACCCGTCTTAATTGATTATTCGAAAATTGAGTTCAATGATATTATGTTAAATCATATCGGATGTTTTTAAACTTATGTCGAGCCAATTGGAGAGAAGTTGGACATTTTTTCATATCATCTTTTTGGATGACAAACTCCATGGAATTAAATATTTGAGAAATTAATAATACATTTAATTTAGTTAAAGTCAATTACGAGTATTACGTAAAGGAGCAATATTTAAAAATATGTATAGGTATTTATATAGTATTATTTTTTACTATAACTCTAATTATTTAGTTAAATTAATTAAAGTGAAAATAATTTTAATATAGTTAATAATTTAGCATATTACATTATAATTATTTTAGAATAAAAAATATGTCTTTGATTTCTTCTCTCCTCTAAAACTCTATTAGTATATTCATTATTTACTCAATATGACATATTTTTGTATTAAATTAATTAGAAAAGAAGAATGATATAAAGATAGATTTATGGTTGAATTGTAATCTTTAAAAAGTATTACAACTGATTTGTAATTCTCATAAACTATTACATCTATTTTGACATTTTTAAAATTATCGTAACTGTTTTGAAATTTCAAAAATTTTTATGACTAGTTTTGAAACTTGAAAAATATGTAAGCTTTAAGTATTTGTGTTATGTTTAAACATATGTTTTTAAACTTTCAGTCTTTTCTCTAGAGTTTTATGCTTTTATTCTAATTCAAACAAAAGTATAATAATGACTTAGTATTTCCTACGATTAGAATTTATTTTTATATATATGTCTGCCAACACAGATTGAATAACAACTTTGAAAGTCACTTAAAAGTATAAGATAAAAAATTTGGGCTTTGAGTTATATATATCAAGCTCATACCAACACTTGTTAATATAGGTGAGAAGCGTACTTTCACCCCTTAATCAGGTTGGAAGTTCAATTTTCACTGGGTACAGAAAAAATAATATTAGGAGACCTCTCCCTCAAATTAGATCTGACAATCAAGTCGATTCCGGGTTAATCGTGACGAAACCCCAGATACCAGAAATTCCATGTACCTAAAAAAAAAATCAAGCTCATAAAGATTACAGTCATAAGTTGCCCATATTCTAACAAGTCAATTCAAGTTAGAGAAAAATTAAACGAGTAATATTAATTTTTATATCGTTATTTTATTATAAAAGTTAAACTTTTCATGTTGATTCATGATTAATTTTTCACATTCATATTTATTTATATTTTTATTATTTTCTTTAATCACCAAATACGATAAATAAATTTAAAATATATAATTTTTATTGTTAAAATAAAGATTGCTGAGCACTTTTATCTCACGAATTCAAGTGACAAAACCCAATAGAAACGAACTCACCTCTCTTCGGAATTGTGAAAAATGGTGAAGAAACGATGGATTTTATGATAAAGAGAGATCCCAGTAGCTTGTGCTCATGAATTTGCAAAGAAACAGTGGAAATGAAGATGTGCACGCACGCGAGAGAAGAGCTCATGTGAATTGCACATTTTAGAATTGACAGAAAACATAAATAAAGCAAATCACATGGGCGTAGTAAAAGAAACCGCACTTACATTCATGCACTTGCGATAGTGTCGGTCAAGACCATTTAAAAAAAAAAATATATATATATATATATATATATATGAAATTAAGGACAAATTTAGTTACATAAATTTTAAAAATATTTGTGACTAGTTTTATTAACCACAAATTTAGCGATAAAAAAATTTTCATAACTGATAACGTATCACAAACATTTAGTAATTTGTGACTAAAATATCAATGAAAGGATTTCGTTATAATTAAATTTAGCGACGAATATTAATACTCATGACTAAATTTAACGACAAATGTTCAAATCTAATGCTAAATTTAACGATTAATTTCAAAATTCATGACTAAATTTAGCGACGAATTCTATAATCTGTGGTTGAATTTGGTTAAATTTAACAACAAATGTTCAATTCTATCACTAAATGTAGCGATTAATTTCAGAATTCGTGACTAAATTTAACGACGAATATGCAAATACATGACTAAATTTAATGACGGATTTATAGATCCGTATCTAAATTTAACGATGGATATGAAGATCCATCGCTCAATTTAGCGACGAACCTTTTGTGACAAATCTGATAATTTAGTTACAAAAATAATGTGATTTAGTGATAAATTTAACGACGAATCTATAAATTTAGTGAGGATCTTGACATTTAGTCAAAAAAAATTTATTATTTTTAAAATTTTTTCCTATTCAAAAAGAAATATCTTGTCCAATCAACATAAATATCAAATTTAGTCACAAATAACCATTCAATAAATCTGAGAATTTTCCCCATCCAGCCAATATAATAATCAAATTCTAAATATCTTTTCAAAACCCGTAAACTCAATATTGTCTATAAATATTTAAATACAACAAAATCAAACAAATATCAATTCAGTATGTAACATTCCTCATAAATTGGTTATAGACTATCCATTCGACTGAAATGATTATATAAAATTTTTCCTTGGCTGCCCTATGCTCAGCCACTCTCTTTGCCCTCCCTTTGACCGAAATGATTTTGACACAGAAAAATACATTTTGACACATGGTGTGTGAATTGATACAGAAAAGGGGACTAAATCAACCTTCTCTTTGTCGTCAATCTAGCTCTTTTCTCTCAAGCCGCACTTTCTCAAGATCTATCTTTTCACCCTAAGTACAACAGTCAATATGCCAGAGTTATCATACATTCCAAGAACAAAACATTCAAAAATTTAAAAAGTATGAATACGCTAAAGACCATCTTATCAAGTGCCTTTTCCTGAGCAAGTACAGTAAACCATCTCTCATTCCAATAAACTAAATGCTAATGTGATCAAGCAGAATTGCAGAAATCCTTTGGCTTCCCCATTTTTATGTTTTGCTCACCAAGAAACTCTATGATTGCATGTCTCTGCCAACCTATGAAACTCGTGCAGCATAGCAATCACAGAAATAAAATTTATATTCATACCTGTGTATGTACACCCACATATAATACAAGAAAAAGAAATGGATCATAAGGTGATAACTTCATTTTCTTGGATGCAAGTTTTAACAAAATGAATCCACAGAAACAATCATTGATAGGACCTCATGACCTCTGTGACAATGTGTTTTGCATATATTATAGACAGAAGAAACTAGGTGAGGATGTTGCTCATCATGAAATATTTATCCCATTTTACTTAAACCAACTGTATCTAACTCCACTTTATCTTCATCATGCCGAACAAGCTTTCCAATATAAAGATACTTACTCTGATCAAGAAGTGCCAGAATTTCTCCACCAGGGAATGCAGTTTTGGTAGCCTCATATGAAGCTTTGATTGATTCTTTCCAGGTCCCACCTATAGATGATGCTCCTGCATTTCCTTTTGATTGGTCTGGCTCCTCCATTGGCAAGGAATGACCAGAGATCAGGTGGCCAACCCAAACGTCCTTCCTAGTTATATGCAAAGAAAGATCATGCATTTTAAGCAACAAAATCACTTCATATTTTACACTGAAACCTCAATTTTATATTAAGAAAAATATATCATGGCAATTTAAAGGAAAAGGAGGTAACCAGATTAACAGCAACATACAGGAAACCAAGATGGAGGTCCATGGAGAAATAAACAAACTCCAGAGCTAGAATCTCTGCAAATTTTATACTCTAATTTCAGTCACTTCGTGGAGAGCTAAGAACTTGGATCCACCTCAATTGGTGCTGCATGGATTGGTTGTATTACACCATCAACAGGAATTGCACTAGATGTCTAGGTGGCTAAATACATAACAAAAGCACGTGGGTGGGAATGACTAACAAAACAATGTCCATATGTCGAGGTACATAGTGTCCACCACCAAGCCCAAGAAGGACTTTATTATTTTTCTTGCTGTCACGAAAAAGAATACCAATTCAAGGACATTAGAAAATCTTATACTACACGCAAATCATAAAAAACTTAAAATATTTGATCATTATTTTTCCACTTATATAGTCATATGTCTTCTCAAGCAAATAGAGAAAAAAGTATAAAGAAGTATGAATAATATAATAAAAGGGCAAACAATGCGGATTTCAGAAGAAAAAAAATGCCTCATAAACAGGAGAATCTGCATCATAAATTTGTATGGCATAATAAATATGAATGTAAGACCCGCGGAAGAACTCCTCTTACTTTTCCAGTTACCAACATCAGCACCGCCTCCCATCCCAAGTCCTTCCCAAGCTAACTGCAAGCATCCAATGGAAAAAAAAGAAAAAAAAAAAAAAAGAAAGAAAGAAAGAAAGAAAGAAACATTAGTTTGGTAAACAGCAGATATGAGCTAAATTTGCCAATCTCTAAAACATGCTAGGTACATTTGTCGTATGTCCATGATGAGAAGCCTCCAATGTCACCTGCATTGAGAACCATAAAAAAAAAATGTTCAAGCACAGAGTGACAGTGTGATTACAAAGCCATTAAACTGCTGAGCAGCCGCTTCAACTTCCTCAGGTTTAGACATGGTCAGAAACCCAAAACCTCTGCTTTTTCCAGTCGACTTGTCATATATTACCTGCAAACAAGAATCAGAACAGTTCATTTAAAACCCAGCCTTTCCTCCCTACTTAGAGCCCAACACATAGAAAACTAAGCCCAATAAATAAATAAATAAATAAATAAATAAAACCTGACAAAAGCCCTACGTTCTCCCAAGAAACTCACAAATCTAACCTTGAAAAACCTAAAAAAAAAAAAAAAAAAAAAAAAAAAAAAAAAAAAAAAAAACTGAGATATTCAGAAGAAATCAAAACCAATCAAATAAATAGTTAAATCCAAAATCCAGAAAACCCCACTTCCCAAACCCATAGGAAAACCTACGGTAAGAAGGAACCGCAATTTTTATGGTCAAAATTGAAGAATAGAAATGGAGAGAGGGGGGGAGAGAGAAACACTATATATATTCAATGAGGAGAGAGAAACCAAATACACCTCTCGGTACCTCTGACTAAGAAGATCAAATGTTGGGGTTTTAGGCCGCGTCTGCAAGAAGGTCTTGAAGCGCTTTGTTTGGTGCACGGGATTAGATTGGAATGCACTAAGATCAGAGGGATTGAAAAAGAAACAACTAGCTGAAGACGTCCAATCGACGCTTCCTGTCTCACCACTCAATCTCGAATGCCCCAAATCAAAATCCCAATTTACAAACCCGAAAAGCCTAACGCAAGAACCATAAATCGCTTGCTGACCGTGAGTGAGAGCAGAGTGCGAGAATAAGGAGATCACGGCAGAGAGTGAGAGAAAAGGGTTAAGGCAGAGGAAGAAAGTCGAGGCAGAGAGTGAGAGTGAGGAAGAATAGGGTTAGAGCGAGAATAGCAGAGTGAGAGTGAGAGTGAGAGAGTCGAGGCGGAGAAAGGAAGGAATGAGACAAAATAGGGTTAGGCGAGTTGTAAATCACAAATTAGCGACGGAGAGCTCATCCGTCGCTAAAATTAATGACGACAACGTTTCTTCCTTTTATCTATCACTGATTAACGATAAATTTTCTGATAAAATATTATTTCATCCACTTCTTATAAAAAATTAATTAATTATTTGCGATGAAATTGATAATTAAAAAATAGTTTTCAAAAATTTACAACAAAATTAGAAATAAAAAATTTTTATCGTGTGATTCATTGATAAAATGAACTTGGTTTACATACTTTTATAATAACCTGATTAGTTAAACAAATTTGTAACTTCTCTTAAAAATTATAATTGATAAAAGAATTATAATTTCTCTAAAATTATTCAATACATAATCTTATATTCATACAAGTAAAATGATAATATTTCGTTAGAGAATTGTTAAATTATTTATTATTGAAAATAGTTAATATGGTAAGAATCGTAACATTTACTATATATTTTATCCAAATTCATTATTCATAAAAGGCTTAAAAAGAAAAACACAATTGAAAATATTTTATAAAAGACTGCAAAAGGAATTTAGCCGCAAAATTATTCACAAATTCTCAAATTAGCGATGAAATTAATCATGAAAATTTTGTGTGGCTAATTAACGATAAATTTAGTTACGAATAAAGAAATTTATTATTAAATTAGTGTTAAGCTGGATTCGGTGGATCTAGTTTTGACTCTTAATAGGAAACTTAATTGTCATTATCCAGCTTATAATATCTTTCGAGAATATTATCGGTTAATGCGACTTGCGAGGGGTCCATTCAGTTCGGTTAATACCAATAAAAGAAAATGCTTGTGCAAATATATTAAGTCGCTTGGATCACTCAGTTCCACATGGATTTCATGAATTGTTGTCTCCTTCTCAGAAGGTGTATCAGGTTTTATCGCGTGACATTTGAGCTTTAACTTTATTTAGAAACTAGTGATTCGCCCCGATTGTCACCAAAATATATATATATCCTCATTTCCAGGGGAAAAATTGCAATTTTGAAACCATAGATGTTTTAGTATTACCCCATGGAACCACGAACTGTTAAGTATACTTATCCTTTATTTAAAGATATTCAAGCTATATGAAGACGATGCTTAATTTTTCCTTGTTTGTAGATTTTTCCAATTCAATTTTTCCTAACATATGAAGATTTATACGGTGAAAAATAATAGTAAATACTTATACTCCATCTCTATCCTTCTATCAAAAATTTTAAAAAAATAGAAAATAGAAAAAAAAGAACTTCATATCTTTAATGCAGAGACATTTGATTTCACAATATATTGGTTCCACCAAAAAAAATTTGTTGCTGACAGAGCTCTTCAAATTTATATGGGACTTCACCTGATTTTAGGTGTGGTTTGTCTCTGGTTATATTCACGGGCATTTGCTTCGCACTCAAGCAATCAGAATCGAAATCAGAATAAAAAACTTTAATAATCGGAATGGAAATCGGAATTGAAATCTGATACTCTTGTTTGATTCAAATTCTTGAATGAATATGATTATTATTGTGAATGTTTGAGAAATCATTTAATTATCAATTTTATCTCTGATAAAAAATACTTTTATAATTTAAAATATGTTTTTATTAAACACCCTTCATGGTAAAAAAATTGATAAAAAATAATTTTTTTAATAATAAAAAATATTTGATAAATGTTTTTTATTAAAAATTTAGCCCTATATTAAAAATGTTTTTTTATTAAAAAGTTTTTATTTTGATAAACTTTTTTATGACTCCATGAAATCCAGAAACCAATGTCGGACAATCCAGTGGTATAAATTTTCTTTCCTAATCCGGTGATCCTATATTCAAATTATTGTTAAAAAAAAAAAAAAGAAATCCAGAAACCGACTTACAACAGCAATCAAGAAATTATAGCGAGGGATTTTGGCACCAGACCAGGAGAGAAGATAAGTCATCATGAAAATAGTCACAAGGTTTTGCTCATCGGCAAAAGACAATCTGAGCCTACATATCAGATGAACTTATTTTTTTCTCTTCTTCCTGCTTTGATACATTATTTGCTCTCCTCCAGGACAAGCATTTCTATCTATGGACAGAAAAATGAAAAAAGAAAAGATCCTAAAAATCCTCAAAGTCCCAGAAAACACATATTGATCAAAATTTATCCCGGATGAATTGATAAACCTCTGAATTGACATTGAGGCTCGATTTCATAGGGGTTTCTGTAGGAATATGCCCATTATGGGCATTTGGGTAATTAGGGAATGGGCTAACTCCCATCCTTAATTACCAATTAACCAACCACCAAATGGGTAACTTCCCAATTAAACCTAATTAAGCCAAAAAGATACCATGTGAATGAGTGTCTTCTCCCATCGTCAAACGATTCACCAAATGTAAGGGTTGAGGTGTCGTGGAATTGAGGTGGTGGTTCGATTGCGTGCTCACCATCTGACCGTGCGATCCGTTCGAAGGACATCGCGACACGGTGGATTTTGGAGACTGTCCTATCGAGGTATTTATCCTGAAAATTCCGATCTATTTATTTCATGCTTCCGCATGCGCGATTAAATCCAACATTGGTATCAGAGCGATCGTTGAATTTAATTTAAATAATTTTCGGAATTATTTTTTGGGGTTTAAAATTTTGGGGTCCAGATCACATATGAGTTTCGTGAATTCGAGAATACCGTAAGAATACCCATAGCCCAGGGATTACAAAACCAATTTTTATTTAATTTTCCGAGCATGTTTGGGCCATGAAAAGTCCGGTCGAATTTTACGACCGTACGGACATGAAAACCTTAGATCTATGGCTTTAGAGGGCGGATCGATGCATGAAAATGTTATAAGTATGTTCATTGCATCTAGATCTATAGTTTCATGCCTTTTAATATGAGTTTTGGATGCCGAAAACTGGGATTTCCGAATGGCCGCGGAGGGCCGCGACTGGGGTAGTTGGTTTCGCCATTTTTGGACATGAATCCTCCTAAAATCGAGTGTATAATGTTTGGAGAAAGTCCATTAATATTTTCTAGTCGAAAAATGCAAGAAAAAACAGCCAAAATCGAGTTTTCCGGAAATCGGGTCGAAAAATCCATTACAGGACCCGTCGGGCGAAAAAAAACCAGCCCAGACCCGCGATGAGGAGCACTTAGGGGCGAGTAGGCCACACTCGAGTCATGCTTATTCAGAAGAGTCGAGTAAGGACTTCCCTGGCACTAGGCCAACAGCATAAGCATGTGAACGAGACTCGAGATCCAGGTAATAAAAATCATCCGAGAAAACCGACAACGAGATACAAGAACGCAAGAAGAAGGAATTTGATTAGACCAAGTAAATTGCTACGTTTGAGGTAGATTTGGTCATTTCACTCGTGAGTGTGACGAGCAGAAATTAATATCCTTTTTGTTTACGTGGTTTGAGATTTGTCTCATTCACAATAATACTCGCTGATTTCTCTCCTTTAAAATCAGGAGCAACCGACCACGTAACTCGAGACAGGAGTGCGTAAATATAGTTCCGTCAGGTGAATCCTTAAGCTTGGAGGATTTACGTTAAAGACAGAGCATTTGTCGTTGTCCGAGGGAACGACACTTGCCATGACGTTCTTAATACTGTAAGCATTCAACTGATCTATAATTTGGTACCTTGTCTAAAATTGATTGTGATATGCGTGAAATTATTCTTTTTTTTAATACGACAATTTTCTAAATTGTTCTGGTTTTAATCAATAATGAATTGTATACACTGGGTGATACTCCTTTTAATGGTTTCTTGTCGTTCTACTATTGTCTTTACATCTGATTGCGTAGATGATGATGTAAATGAATGACATAGTAGACTTAGACGCATAGGGTAAGCGATGATGAATCAGTTAGTAGCGAGAGGTTTATTGGACCCGCTAACCAAATTCGAGTTACCCATATGTGAGTTTTGCCTACCCGACAAAATGACGAGAAAACTATTTGGTAATACAATGAGAGCTGGGACTCCATTGCTGTTAGACTATTGTGCCTTTCTTTTCTGTGGTCTTATGAGTATGAGAGTCGGAAATGGAGTTGTGTAGAAAATGATGCTTATAGATGCTTACATGCGTTTCGGTTCATCTATCTGATATTCCATAAGTCTGAGGCATTAGATTGCTTCAGGAGGTTCATAAGCGAGATTGAGAATCAGTTAGATTTGAAAGTAGAGACTTTCAGAACCGAGCGAGAACGCAAGTATTCGTCTAAACTACACATGGGGCTCTGTTTCGAGAAGAGTTTTACGAGACTATTGACTATTAGTCAGTTACCCATTGAGCTTTGGACAGGGAGGCGGCCTGACCTTAGCTACTTGAGATTATGGGATTGTGCCACGATTTCTCGCATTCACACGGTGAGTTAGGCCCGCGAGAAAATACGTATTCCTAGGCGAACGCGGACGGCACTATAATTGAGATTGAGTCTCGTAATATCATATTTCTTAAGAATGATTTCCCTAAGAGAGATGAAATCAATTTGGACCCTACCATTTATGCGACGGATGAGCCTAGTGGCTCGGGGAGCCCAGCGGCGGGATACAAGAATCCACTACGGATCTTGAGATAAAGATTTTTCTCTCCTAAGAGTATCGAGAATGCATATTTAAACGTTGTTTCTCGATTGAGGGTGAGACCCTCGTTGCGACTCTACAGAATGATGAGAAATCCAAAACGGTCCAAAAGACTCTCGAAAGTTCTGCAAAAGATGTAAAAGACCGTTTATTGAAGGCCATAAATGAAGAGAATGAGTTGATGAGAATCAACGGGGTCTGGGACCTAGTTGATCAGCCTGAGGGCAGATGGATTATTGGGAACGAGTAGGTTCTCATGATTGATGAAGAGGTAAATAACCCGTCTAGTAACCAAGGGTTACACTTAGACTGAGGGGTGGACTATCGATGAGTCATAATCCAATTTATCTCGATCCGTTTATCTTTTAGTGATTGTCACGAACATGGATCAAGAGTCACATCACAAGGACGTAAAGATCGCTTTCGTAGTGGAAGTCTAGATAAAGCGATCTACATGGAGCATCCCTCAGGGTTCATTCTAGTAGATCAGGTGGATAAGGTTTATTGATTTTCGAAATCAAAATACGACCTTAAGCCATCATCTAGACAGCGACGCCTGAGATTTCACGAGAAGGTGATATCTTACGGTTTTGTAATGATCGAGTAGGATCATTGTATCTATCTGATACGTCCCGATAACTCCTTTATGAGCATGTTCTCATATGTAGGTGACATTCTGTTGGCCGGGAACAACAGAGAGTATCCAATGACCATTGTAACATGGTTATGAGGTTTTTGTTCATTCTCAGATTTTGGATCTATAGGGATCGCTTGCGAATGGTGTTGACTCTTTAACAAGAGTTTTACATCATGTAGATTCTTGAGTATTTCGAGAATAACGAACACAACCTAAAAGATACATGTCCTAGAATTTATAAAGAAATAAGGGAGATGAGCAGAATCCCTTATTACAGTGCAAAATACATTTTTAGTGTGTGCGATGAGGTATACACATACGATATACAGTTTGATGTATGCGATGAGGCATACATGACCAGACGTTTATTTTATGGTCGATCTGGTGAGTAGGTATTAATAGAATCCTGGACGGGATCACTGGAGAGTAGTGAAAAAGGATTCTGAAACATCTCATTTGAACTGCGGACCTCTCCATGTGTTACGGATGAGGAGATTTGCATTTTTCATTGGGATTCAGATACTGACTGGGAGTAGTAATCTGAATAAACGCAAAAGGTTTTATCTTCTTAGAGCAGTAAGAAGAGAACATGTATATCTCTAACGATAGAGACTGAGTTTATAGTATGCTCAATTGCAGTTCATGAGAATGGTTGGTTTCAGAAATTTTCTGGAAGACTTGGGGGTTGTGGCAAATAATAGGAGGTCAGTGATGATTATTGTGATAATCAGACTGACACTGTCAACAAATGAGACCCTAAGTGTAATCGCAAAGCCAAACACATTAATACAGAAGACCACTGTGAGAGATATTACCGAGAAGGGTATTGTGACAGCTAAGTACATCTTGACATACAGTATGATAGCTGATCCCTTCAGAAAACCCGTTGTAAAAGATTCCTGTGTGAGATAAGGAATCATTGGGTTAAGTGAACTTTCATTTCTCATTATATACTGTTTTATATGCTTATTTTAATATACGACATGTATGCATTATTGGGTCACATATTTATTTCATGCATCATTTATTGTCATATATTGTGATCTTGTGATAAAAGATGTGTCAGGCAGGCGTGGTCGACTCTCTCACACGAGTGACCACCTCCGACTCTGAGTGAGCGGAGATGAGACGGATTCTAGTTGTAAGAGGCTTTGAGAGTAGCCCTACTAGAACATAAGTCGCCCTGATATGTGTTCAGGATGAGGTCATATGCGATATGACCGATATGGAAATACCCACATCCATGTTGCCTGTAAGTAGCCAGGTTTGAGATTTCAGATATCACCTGCGATTTGTGATATTGTCTCTGAGATGCTCTCTCTGAGATCTTTGGGTAAAGTCTTATGTGTAGACTGAGTCCCGTACCTGTACAGTGTTAGAGAAATCTGACATATGCCCTTTGAGAGATGGGGGAATAACACTGTGGCACGTGTTTCATACCACGTGTGATGAGACGACCATGGGACAGTAGGAGCTATTATTTGAGACGATAGTTTGATCTTGATCCCCGTTCCCATTGTGTGAGACCTGAGATTCATTGGGTGGGATCTCTTATGCCCTTATTACTTTCGGCTGTCTCTAGAAGTCTTGGTTCAGTGTTGCTACTTTAGTCTGTTTACCTATGGCCAGAAGATAAATTGAGGTTTAAGGGGCAGGTCTAGGAAAGCAGCTGAATTGAGACCGATAGATTCGAGTTTGGAAAAAGGAAGGCCAATAGACATTACATCATTGTCATGTATTCACAGGTCGACCTGTTATGTTAATCCATGTTGGGATTCAAATATAATGGTGAATACATAGTCGACCAAATTGATTGAGGATCACTTTCGATGAGGAAAGTGGCTCGATAGATGTAAATACATTGAGTCTGGGGTATAGCGAGTTATTTTTATACTAACGGTGACTCATCGATCATCCTAACAGGTATATCGAGAAATCTTTGCTTGCAGGTGTACTCGCCGGTCGCACGACACCCAATCCTGTATGAAAATCCAGCAGGGTGATGTGATAGATCGCATGAGTTGCGATCTTGTGATTGACGGAAGTGAAATGCCCTCATGTGCAAGTGGGAGATGTAGGAATATGCCCATTATGGGCATTTGGGTAATTAAGGAATGGGGTAACTCCCATCCTTAATTACCAATTAACCAACCACCAAATGGGTAACTCCCCAATTAAACCTAATTGAGCCAAAAAGATACCATGTGAATGAGTGTCTTCTCCTTCCTTGCTCCATGTGAACAGTAATCATGAGAAGAGAAAAGAAGGAAGACTATGGCTAGGGTTTTTCAACATTCTCTAGAGAGAGAAAATAGAGTGAGGGATGGAGATTTTCGCGTAGAAAAATCTCCCATCGTCAAACGATTCACCGAATGTAAGGGTTGAGGTGTCGTGGAATTGAGGTGGTGGTTTGATTGCGTGATCACCATCCGACCGTGCGATCCGTTCGAAGGACATCGCGACACGGTGGATTTTGGAGAATGTTCTATCGAGATATTTATTCCGAAAATTCCGATCTATTTATTTCACGCTTCCGCATGCGCGATTAAATCCAACAGTTTCAATGTTGATGACCATTTGGAGTTTTGGGTCAGTAATGTTTTTCTTTTTTCTGCTTCTTGCGGCTTGAAAATGAAAAAGGAGAGAGAGATGAAAATTTGTGTGATTAAGGTTTTGATGCCATTTTTGGGCACAATTATTGTTAAACATTGGTTGAGAAGAGTTGAAAAATGGACTAATTGCGAGAGAGTCCATGGAATTGAAGTAGAGAAAATAGAAATGCGAGGGAGGGAGAATACCACCTTCTTCGTTGCAGTTGCTATTCACTTTGACTGTGGCTTGAATGCTTAAGGAAGGGCAATCCATTTTTTAACAAAACCCTAGAACTTCCACAAACAACAAAGGCAAAGTGGTTGTCGAAGAAGAGGAGGTGAGGGGCAAAAAGTGATCATTGTTTTCATAGTTTCACACATGGGTTTCGACCAAAACCTTCATTTTACTTTAACTCATATATTGAGAGTTCCATAACTATATTTTCATTCCCATTTTATTAACGGAATAACTTATATGGGTTTCATTTTTCATTCTTGATTTCTATACTCTTTAACTAAACACCTCCTTAGATCTATTTGCACTTGAAATGGACATTCTTAGCCATCCCCCTGGGTTGACACCAGATAGATTGCTCACCATGAATGCTATTATGCCCATTTGGCTCAACATACCTTCTCGGAAAATCTTGATTCAACTCCAATTTTCATTGTCTTTTCATTTTAGTTAGTGATTTATTTCAATATAAGTCACCTTACTTGAGAATAGAATCACGCTTCTATAGGATTTGAATGTTAAATTTTCTTATAAAGATATTGAATTTGATCCTCCCTGTATATTTTGAAAAAAAAAAAAAAAACCGTTAAGCTTCCGTGAGATTTGAACCTAGAACGTTGAGCTGCGGAGACCCACATTCTACTAAATTGAACTAAAAACCTCATTTTATTAGGGTATATATGATCAAGCATAAGCAAATCACATGGATTATATATATATATATATATATAGATAATATCGATATTCAATAATCATATTAAATTTTTAAGGAATAAAATTTTTCAATATCTATTTTAATCATACATAAAATTCAAATTTAAAAATTTATTTAAATAGTACCGATATCTAACTATTGAATCAATTAAATATCGATACAAATATAATAAATCTTTGACATTTCCGTATAAAGGGTCGATCAATGACCCACATTATTTATATTCTATATATTTTTTATCATTCTTCTTCTTTTATTCTTATTTTTTTAATAAAACCCTTATTTTTTTTAATAAAACTACTTAAATATAACAGCAATAGCGTATGTAAGTTAACAAACTATAGTATATAATTTATAATACCAGTGTTTTTTAAGCATATTTTGCTTTGTCGCAAAAGGTATGAATAAACCCAGTGATTAATTTCATTTAAAGAAGTATATTTGAATTTTAATAATAATTTTAATTTATTTAATATAATATAAAGTAAGTTTTTTTCATAAGCAAGGCGCACACGCCTCACATAGAAAAAATGTTGGGTCACGAAAACCTTGTCATAGCCAACAATGTTCCAGGTAACATTAATGAAAACTTTGTCAACGGGAGTTACGTGTAGCCTAAACGTTGCGTTGCGTGTGGATGAAGATGCGCGCATGAGAGAGAGTGGGATTAGGTTTTCTACAGTGACAAGGAAATGGGTGAGTGAGATTTTTGTGACGGATGGAATTGACAAGGACACAATCTAAAGGGTAAAGAGCGAAGAGTATTGGGTTTGTGTGTGTATGGCTGCCTTATCTGTCCGCCGCAGTTAGCTGTTTTGTTTCTGTGGGTGGGGCCTGCTCATCTGCGGTTCCTGCTCTTACAGTGACATTTTATTTTTCCTTTTTAATGGGGTTGGTTTTGTTTGTCGGGCTTTAGCTGTTTTTTATTGTTTATCTATAATTTAAAAAAAAAAAAAAAAGATATTTTAATTATTTAAAATTACTAAATTCTAAAAAGATCTTAATTTTTGTTAACATAAACTATTATGTAAATATCAATTTATTTAATTTTTACTTATTTTTTCATATAATATCACTCATAAATTAATAAATTTATTTATTTTGGTAAAGAAAAAAGATTAAAATATGATTATAAAATTTTTTTTTCTTAACAAAAATTTTGAATTATTTAAATAAATAGTTGAGTTAAGAATTTTAATGCCCGCAATGGCTGTCTCCTTAGTCATGCACCTAAGTTTACAAATGCGTACTGTTTGGACAGCTATCGCAAAATTTGTCCGGATACAATTTACCGGTATCTTGATTCAACTCTGAAGTTTTTAGATTCAAATCTATATATAATAAAAAAAAAAACTATAGCAAAATTTACCCTCTTTGTCCGATATTGATTAGTGTTACTTGATCCGGAAATTATAGGTTAGATATTAGTTTTCTTAACAAGGTATTATGTGAGTGTGATATATGCACACAAAAATTTTAAAAAAAAATAAAAAATTAACAAAAAAGATTTTTTTTAAAAAAAAAGGTAAATTTGTAGGAAAAATATAGAATATTGAAATTTGTCCATAGCTATGCTGAAATTATTTGGTAATTTTAAAGAAACATTGGTTATTTATTTAGATATTTAAAATCCATTGACCGACGCTTGATCTTTTCTTTTACAAGCAATAGAATTCAACAAAGGTATTTAAAACAAATAAAATATTGACATGTTTTGAATCACCATAAAGCCCATTATGTTCTTTTTTATTAATATTTGTAGATTAGGGAATTGTTTCTTAAAAATTTTAAAATAAATCAATAAATAATTTTTTGTACGTGAATATTCTTAAATCTAAATTAAGTTAAAATTATTTATTTTTTTCTGACGATTGGGTATTCTACATATAAAAGATATCATAAAATTGGATCATTTTTTATTTTTCACAATCCAAATACCTTGATTGTAATGATCAATAAATTCAAACCCTTCTTTGACCCCTTTTTAAGTTTCTCAAAAGTAAGAAAATACACTCCTTTTCTTTCTCACTCTCTCTCTCTTCTATATAAAAGAAATAAAAGAAATGGCTTCTCCTCTTTTTTTGTTTCTTAATTCACATCCATCCATTGCGAAAAGAAGTGTCTTTTCTTTCAAAAATTAGTCAGAGGAGTTGAGATGATGATTATTACAAAATAACCGCTCCCTCCCTTATTTTAAATTTAAACAAAAAATAGAAAGAGTTGGGTCTATCCACATGAGCGGATCCACCCTATTTTTCCAACTTCTCCTACAAACAAATAAGGAATAGACTCGCACATAGTATGATTATTATAATTGAATTTCACCAACTTCATACTGACAATTGGATCGTGTGACCTACGAAAATACTAAGAATTCTAGAACTATACATCGGATAATGATGTATAGCAATTCAGTGTCAATGTGATGATGAGGACGCCGTTTCTCACTATAACCCAAACTTCTTTTACTCGATACAATCAATATATCTCTCATCCCTCAAATAAAATAAAATCATATTTGACTCAAGTCCATTTATATATTCACAATTACATCTCTAAATATTAAATTATACACATAATTGATCGGTTTGTGATTACAAAGCAATGTGTTGGTTAAAAACAGTTTTCTTTCATACTACTAACTTTTAACTTTATTTTAACTGTTTTCACATACATGCACCGTCAAACCAAATCAATCACAGTTTTTTTGTAATATATTAAAATAATAATATCAAAATAAAATTTCAAAAGACAGACGAAAATTACAAAAATATAAATTGAGATTTAATATGAACTTCCAGTCTCACACAATGAGATGAAAATGGATACACTATCTCATTACCTATATGGGCACATAAGCACACGTGGGATGAAATATGTGCTATAATACTCTATCTTACCATCTACAAACGTATGTCTTATTTTCTAAAAAATAATGTATCATATAGTTTTTAGTTCAAGTGTACACAACACTTGATTTGAGTTTTTTTTTCTAACAAGTTCTCAAAAAATCTCACAGAATCAGGAAAAAACTCACACCTGACTATTCGACAAGTCTAATAGATTGTGGAGAATTCATTTCGATTACCATTTATGTATACAGTTGGTAATCTCATATTAGTACTTAACTAAGACGGTATATATATATATATGTATGTTAATCCACCATAAATTAATACAGTCTCATCTCTACATATCATATAGACATTAGAGACGATTGTTCGTATGAGAGAGTCAATCTCAAAAAAAACTTCTCCGACAAACCTTCTAACGTAAAACAAGAATTTTGGATATACAAACAAAACTCAAATGTCAATAAATATAAATATCACATTATATATATTATGTATGATTGCAATCACAATCATAATTACAATAATAAATATTGTCACAATCTGCGCAACCCATGTTCTCTAACATGTCTCACAAATATGTTTTTAGTTATTGGCTTCCTAAATTGACCAACCACCACCAAATGCGTCACCAAATGCATAGCCATATACTTCGGTGTCACTCTCTCTTTTCAATCATATCTATGACAAAATTGAATTTTGTGTCTATATTTGGTTTTATCATAATATTTGGAGTCTCTCGTATAAGCAATAACTGACCAATCATCATAATAGATCGTCAGACTCCCACTGAATTGATTACTACTCTAAAATATTATAAAAATCTATTCCACCAAACTCATTCTTAAACTACACAGATCACAAATTCTGCTTATATCATAGAAAAAGATATATTAGTTTATTTCTTATTTCTCCATAAAATAGTTTTATCATTGAGTAATAAAATATAAATAGAGATATATTTTCTCTCACTTAAATCACATCTCCAATCACTATTCGGGTATTTTTCCAATACTAAATTATTTTCTCAATAATAAAGGAAATAATTCACAATTTTTTTCAACTATCTCAATATCTTTTCATATCAATACAATCACTTTTCTCTAAATTAAACAAATACATGCTGATCAAACCTATAATATGACAAATGTCAGAATGAATAGATAACATAACATACTTCAAGCTCTCAATTATACTAAAATATGGCACTCTAGACATTTCATCTATTATTTGGAAGTTTTTTTTTTTTTTCCTTATGGCTTATGTAATCACTTGAATTATCATTTATAACCATATGAGTATTAATGAGTTTGTAGTTTTTAACTTTGTATCGTTCCAAAGTCTTATAATATGATACTCTTGAAATAATCTCTTGAAACGATTTATATGAATTTTAATTCCCAATCTATCTCAAC
The DNA here is from genome assembly GCA_033439265.1 of Dillenia suffruticosa. NCBI lineage: Eukaryota > Viridiplantae > Streptophyta > Magnoliopsida > Dilleniales > Dilleniaceae > Dillenia > Dillenia suffruticosa. The sequence goes on from JAVTVX010000024.1 coordinate 6,816,520, forward strand.
ATATATCATTCATCTCAAAAATTAGAAGATAAACATTTTAATATTTGAAAGACATATTATTTATCATTCGTAGCTAATAATATATTCTTGACATATAGGAATAAAATTACAAATTTGTTATTGAACTTCTCAATATGGACGCAATAGTTTTCGTTTATTATGACGAAATCATAAAAAATTGTATCTCTTTGAAATTTCAAATATCATTATCTTAAAAACATTTTAAGACCATAAATTAATTTACTCAATTCACATACTTTGTCTTTCTGATCTTTAATGACAAAACATTTTGGTTGTGCCATGTAAACTTTTTCTTCAAGTCTCCATTAAGGAAGACAGTTTTCACATCTATTTAACATAATTCTAAATCCAAATTGGCCGCTTTTGCCAACAATAAGTGAAAGGAGACAAATCTCACTATTGAAAAAAGATTTTCTCATAATCAACACTCTTTTACTAAATGTAATCGTTTATGACCAGTCGAATTATATATCTCTCAATAGTTTCATATGTCTTAAATTTCATTTCGAGAACACACATGTTCTCAATAACCTTGAATTCTAGCATAAAAATTCAACTAATTCCTAAAGTATGGTTGGATCTCATTGATTATAATTCTTCTTCTATTTCTTTTTTCATTTATTCTTGGCAGAATAAGATAGAATTTCGTCTACATTTTAATCTTTTATTCATCTTCTAGAGAAATAATAAATGCGTATCTTTCAATCTCAAAATAATGTTTGAGTACACTTTTTCTAACACTTTTCTAATTTTGTAACTCAATTGAACTGTTAGATGTAAATCTTTTCCATTGAAATTAATATCAATCTAGTGATCCACTATACACAGAGATATGTTTTGAATTAACTAATTCAAATAAAAGTTCAAGTCTTTCACGTCATCTCTGTTAGGAAATTAATCCTCCAAAAACATAATATTTCATAATCCAATTTCTATTACAATACCATCATCTTATTCACCAATGAACACTTAACTTTTAAATTGATCGGAGTATTTTATAAAAAATACTCTTACTTCCATGGAAACTCAAATTTTCAAATTTATTGGGAAAAAAAACTTAAATATAGACGGTCGATTCCCAATGTCTGAGTTTACTTGGACACGGTTTTCTACCAGTTCAAAATTCATATATTATCGTTGGTTCTAACTTTGAAGACATTTTATTTAAAATATAAGTCGTAGTCAACAAGTCATCTTCTAAAAAAAAATCGACAAGTTAATTTACGTCGTCATGAATTTCGTCATATCCAACAATATTCTACTAGTTTTCACAACAACACCATTTAGCTAAAATGTATAAATAATGATCAAATGTTAGATTATATTTCTTTTATTATACAAATTCTTAATTTGATTCAATAGATATTCACATCATCTATCCATTCGATTTTCTAACTTATTCATATAATGTTTAAAACACTTAAGTGTTTTAGATTTGTGAGAAATCAAATAGATATGACCGAATCACGTGAAGTCATCTATGAACATAATAAAACACAAAGTTCCATGTTTTGTCTTCGCATTCATTGAATCACAAATATCTGAATAAACTCACAGTAATGAAAATTTAGCTCGTATGACCTTTTTAAATGATTTTTTTTATCATTTTACAAATATGACAATGTTAAACTTAATAGTTAAATATTCGTTTATCATATTATAAAATTATAAAACCATTTATAAATTGTTCAGAACCAATATACATGTCATTCAAATACAAATTGACTATATTTCTTTGAAAGTTCAAAACAAATATTTATATAGTCAAACTTCAAAAGAACAAAAACAGATAAAATTACGTCAAATTTTAGTCATGTAGAGAACATAATGCAAAATAAGAGTTCGATCATTTTGTAATTTCAATTTATAATTGCCAACTCCTTTAACCTCTATTTTTGCATTGTTCCCCATATAAATCCATATCCTACCAATGACACTCGACAAAAATTCACAAATATCTTTCAATCTGTTTTTATATTCTGAATTGTTCTTTTATGATTTGTCTACAGTCTCATTTACTTTCTTACTCTCGTTCTAGTCTCTCTCACGTTTAGATTTCAAAACTCTCTTAGGACTAGACTTTACAACAAAAAGTATTAGATGCGGATCTTTCAATACTAAGCTGCTCATTCTTAAGCTCTCTTAGGACTGGACTTTACAACAAAAAGCATTAGATGCGGATCTTGCAATACTAAGCTGCCATCCTCAAACTTCGCATAAAGAGCAACATCCAAGAAAAATTTCACATTATTATTGTAAATCAAACTGACTTTCAAGTGCTTCCATTTGGCAAAAAGAGATCGGATCAAAACTTGAACTTTTTATTTTTCGGAGAACACATGATTAGCTGACTTTCGTACTTTACCTTGAGGTACACCTAGATATCATGAGTAATTGCATATTGTTCACACTTGGATATCATGTCGCCATCACAAAGCTAACCGGGGTTGCTCGAGTAATGAAATCTATCCTTTTTCACACCTATTATGCATTTTGTTCTCTTTTCTGCAAAGCGGCATTGCTTATACCAAGGTCCTACATGAGATGCTTCATACTTTCTAAAGTATCTTGCTCTTTCAGCACATATCACATTTTATGGCATCATATCACATGATCATCATCATTCAATTTGTCACGTTTATTCAAGACCACAATAATAGATTTCGATACTATGATTTAGAATTGAAAATTAACATTTATGACATTTATAACCATATAATTATGTAATTCAAAATTAACATTTATGACATGTTAATATTAGGTATAGAATTGAAAATTCACTAAATTTTCAATCATCATCTATAGTTATAATATATCACCATCACAAATTTAATTTAAAATTATAAAATTCAATAGATTTTATATGGAAATTACTTAAATTTTCCAATCAAAAACATCTCACTTAAATATATAAAGTATTTAAATTATATTATAATTCTGAATGAAAATTATTCAGATTCTACCAATTTAAAATTTTATTTAAGAAACTCTAGTTTTCTTTTGTTTACATGATCATACAATTCAACAAATATAACTAACAATTACTTAAAAAAAACTTTACATTAAAAAAAATAAAAAAAATTTCTATTACATGATCATACTATTAGCTAACAGTCATAACACATAAAATAAAATATGTAAGTCCACAAAAAAAATATGTAAATAAATTATTTTGTTCAGAATAAATCTATTCGAGATATCATATTTATAATTTCCTTAAATAGTCTATCTCTAATAGCAAATCTCTTTACGGTTCGTGGGAAACTATTTATAGTTTGGAATAGTTTTTTCTTCATTTGCTTCTCTATATTTTCGATTTCTTACTTTTGTATTAATAATGAGCTCACATCGTCAAGAATCATGTGTTTATTCTCAACAAGCAACTTATCAACTACGCTAACCCAATAAGAAGGTAGAGAATTTCTCAGTATGTAAACGTCACCCACAAAAGGCATGACCTAATTGAATAAATTCCAAACGTTTCTCTTTCATTATCTCCGGATGATCTGACAAAATATGAAATTGGTCTATTTTGTAAATCAGGATTTGACTCAATTTTATCAAACACTTTGGATTTTTCAAATCTCTTTCCATCTCTCTGAAGTTTGGAAGACTTTCAAAAAGACATCACATTATTACTATTTTTTTGAAAATGGGAATAATATTAGATTAAGCATGCAGTCAAACATAATATTATAATAAATTTCACAAATATTTGTTTCAAATAATACGCTCTGTCAAGATGGGCTGTCCAAAATGGACATGCGCCCACTTTCGTTGGGCGGCGCATGAATGTCACGCACCACCTTCCCAGCAGCGGACGGCTCTAAAATTTTTGTTATCCCTCATTTTCAATAGTTCTGAGTTCAACGATAGTCTTGGTTTTCAAATTGAATATCTCAAGCAATAGGAGTGGGCCTCACACGCTCTGGCCAAGAGTGGGATTGGCACTGCGCACTATTCATCATCTTATACATTTTTCGGTTTTGGACCCAAAGTTCAAATGGTTATATTTCTTTCAATTTTTAATCATTTTCACGTTATTTATATGATTAGAAAGTATTTTTAAGAGAGATCTAACTATATAAATTTTATATCACGAAATACAGTATTTTTAAATATACGAATACTTTAAGTTTCAGTTAGAGTTTGTAGTATCTCATGATGTACTCATCATATGCAAGCCAAATTTTACAAATTTAATTCTAATCGTATAAGTATATTATTGTATTAAATTGAGAGCACTTCGTGAAGTTTATGACAAGTTAAAATCAATAAATTATTTTTTGCATGCAAAAATTACTGAATTAAATTGCGTTAAAATTACTTCCCTCTTTCTGACGATTAGGTATTCTAGATTTAGAAGATGTTACGAAATTGGATTATTTTCTGTATTTCACAATTCAAATGTCTTGATGATAAAAATCAACAAATTAAAACCCTTTTCGGAGCCCCTTTTTTTGTTTCTCATAGACTTGTTACCGGGCTGGGCCCAGGCCTGGGCCGGTTCAAGGGCGGTTTCGGGAACCGCAGGTCGGGCTGGCTGCGGTTTCTAGGCCAGTCCAGGCTGGACCGGGCCTTCTAAAAAAATTTTTAGTTGAACCGGAACCGGCGGGCCGGTTCAACCCGAAAAGGAAGTGCAAAATTGGAAAAAAAAATGAGGGACAAGAAGTCATTGGAACCGGTAGGGCCGGGCCGGTTCCCAGTTCCAACATCTGTTGAACTGACCCGGACCGCTGCAGTACCCAGTTTGGGGCGGGGCCAGTTACTGTAGCTCCGGTCCGGTTCATAGATCAGGCTTTTTCTGGACCGGTTGGGCTAATTTTCGCGCCCAAATCGGCCCAAGCACATCTCTGGTTTCCCAGATATGAGAAAAAACACTCTTTTTCTTTCTCGCCCTCTCTTTTACGTTTCTCCTCTTTTTTTTGTCTCTTAATTTGCATCAATCCATTGCAAAAAATATAAATGCTTTTTCTTTCAAAATTTAGTGAGAGAAGAGTTGAGGGGGCGGTTATTACAAAATAACCCCTCTCCCCTTATTTTAAATTTAAACAAAAAAAATGAAAAGTGTTGGGTCTACCCACACGGGCGGACCCACCGTGTTTTTCCAACATGGTCTGAAGATGATCAAGCCAGATCATATGCTATCTTTTTTTGTTTCTCTCTCTCTCTACTCATAATCAAGAGTGTTTATCTATATTTACAAGTTGACATTCACGTAATAATTTCAGTTTAACGTGGGTCTTGGAGTATATTCATAGTTCATATGCTCAATTTACACAAGTGATAAAAATGAAACCACAATTACAATACTATGCAAATATAAACTCTTTCAAGGTCGATGATTTTTTAGTGTTAATGATTCTCCTTATTAAACTATAACTCAACTAACATTATTGTTTTTCCTTTAAAAATCTCAAATTCAAATCTTTTCGTTTAAATAACTAAATTGATCCTTTTTTTACCACTTAATATAGCATAATAAAGAAAAGAAAATTCCTCTTTCAGCTCGATTTTCATTGGCAACCAGGGAGTGAGATTTTAATACTTGGGGACTCACATTTTTCTCACATTTTCAGGGAAGGAAAGTCTCAGAGGCTTACTATTTTTTTTTTTTTTTTTGGTTCATTAGGAAGTCCACGGGTTTAGTGCTGTATACTATGGAGTAAATTTTTGGCTATCCAATCACTAAATGGTAGTCTCTCGTGGTTAAACAAGGATCCAAAAGTAGACGGAGCCCATGGTCTTGGCCTTTACATGAAGAAATGGCTAGATTTGGCAAGCTCATGATCCGCAGACAAAGCCAGCATATGTTGCATATCTTATATTGCACTTTATGCACTATTGAAGCATTCAGGAATTCAATTGGTGGCTATAGACTCCGATTAGTATGTCACTAATTAGCTATTCTGATAGGCTTTTTTATAATAGAACCCTTAATGCTATGTTATGAAGACGAACCCAACCAACAAATATTGAGACAGATGGTAAGGGCTCTGTTGCCCTTTAATCATGCGAGAGTTCGACTCCCCATGGAAATGGAGAGACATTTGTTGGGAGACCCCTCACAATATGTGGACCCTATAACGGTCGATTCAAATTAGTTGAGAAGAAACCCCTGATATTGGGCAGTCACAAGCATTAGAGTAGTTAACCCTTAATTTTATTTTTTTCACCGCTGGTATTCGGACTTTGTCCGACTAATCTGATTTTAGTACCATGGATCCATTTTAGAGGTTGATTCTTTCAAATCCTTTTTCGCTATTCACAGGGCTCAAACTCGAGATCTTTGGTTAAAGGAATTGAGTGTCCGATTACACAACCCAAAGGACTTTGGTGAAGTCAACTCTTAATGAGCTCCACAATATTAGACTGGACTAGTTTGATTAAATTAAAATATCAATTGGGGTAAGTATCATCTTACATCAACCAAAAAATTAAAAAAATATATAAAAATAAAAATAAAGAGGGGGCCAGATGTAGTTGGGAGGAAGGCGTGGGTCGGGCTTTTCCACCAAATGGTGGTCAGAAGCCCAGCACGCAGGCCCATCATACCGTGTGTTTGACTTTTAGTCTATTTCTTCAAATTTTTGCGTGTGAGGGGCATAGACTTTCTGAACTATGTGAACACTCGAAATAAAACATTAAAAAAAAAAGTAATATTGGTAAGTAATCTCTTGCTATTTTTTCAAATAAAAAGGATCTTTTTAAATGAAAAGGAAATTATTTTATTTTTATCGTCACCTTTAGTTTGGTTCGAGGAAAAAAAAAGAAGGAAATGATAAAAAAGCCGTGCAACTTTTGTTAACAAGGTCTATGCCGCGCCAAACATCGCCTTACACTTTTTTTTTTTTTTTGGTAGGTAGACCTTTCAGTATTCAGAATTTCATCCCGACTAATTCAAAATAAACCTGACTATCGGGTCTCATTTAGAAAATGGTAGAGGATACAAATTCATTTATTTTTCTTTTTAATAGAATAGCATGACATCCTTTTATTTTTAAAAGAAAAAAATAAGCCCACGATATTAATCCAAGTATACGCATTTATTTTGTTAAATCTATACATGGTGGCAGTGGCGAAGAAAAGGGACAGGAGTATCAAACTTTTTTAGATTAAGTGTTGAAGGATATTTTATCCGCTTAATTAGAGATCTTAAGTTTGAATTTTAAAAATGACGACAAATGATTTGAAAGAGTTAACCCATAAAAATGAGTCATATAGTGCTCAAAACAAATTAATCGATCAATACCAATGGTGAAAACAAAAAAAAGGGAAAAGAAAAGGGATAAGAGTGGAGCACCATATTCCTGGAATTTTTTTTAGAAAATTAAATATGACTCTAAAATATATAATTCAAAATATTTTTTAATTTAAATTATAATTTTTACCCCTTAAGATAATAATCATAAATTAATATTGTACTTCAACTTCTAATTTACAATTTTTGGCATCTACATGGTAGAAACAAGAAGTTAAAAAAAGGGAAATCAATAATCTTTTTCTTTTCTCTTTGCTAAAGGCACCTTATCTTTCCCTTTCCTTCTCTAACATAAACTATAGCTTCGAGTTTCCTCCACTTCCAAAATCAACCAAAATATAAAGAGAGAGAGAGAGAGCGAGACCAGCTCCTTCTCCTTTCCTTCTCTTGACCTTTTTCTTTAGTCTTTCAAATTTTGTTTTGGTGGTTCTCCTTAGCCGTGTACATCCAGTCAAATTCTACATCTCAATATATATATTATATTAATTGTCAAAACTCATCTCCGAGCATCTTTGAAAATTTATTTGAAACCATACGAAAAGCAAAAGGAACAAGTAATGTCCATTGATAATGCAGATCCATAGATCTCTGGTACAAAGATCAGAACTTCAATCAAAGCTTCAATATGCGTTGGAACCTAATTTTTGCCTCTTACCCTCACACTAATTTTTCTTATTTACTCAAAAGTAATAAATTTAAATCTTTAAAATTCGTTGAAGTAAAAAATATAATAATTTTAATTATTTGTTTTTGCTATTGTTCCTGAAATTTGAATTAACCCCGCCTCCACACCATTAAAATACCAGGCAGTTTTTAACACGGTCACTAATTCAACAAGGAAACTCGAGATTTTCGTTCATCCCTCGTGACGTCCAGATCCGGTTATCTCCCTCTCTCTCTCTCTCTCTCTCTCTCTCTCTCTCTCTCTCTCTCTCTCATAGTCACAATTCACATTCTCGGTATAATCGTAAAACAGAATAATTATATATTTTTTTTCCAATTTTGTTGCTTTTCTTCATTTGAATTTTCAACTCCGACATATGTTCTAAGGTTTCAACTTTTTCCGGTCTCTAAAAATAAAAAATAAAAAATTTACAAGAGCTTTCATTTCCATAACCACCGACACCGTTTTTTATTTTCTCCGTCTCATAGCGCCGGTAACGTTTCAGGATGCCAAGAAAAATCATCGGCATGCTCAAAAAGACCGTCCAAGACCACGTACTCGCCGTTATAACAGTTATTATCACCGTTGCCGTTCACGTTTGACTCGCAGATCCCAAACTCGTAACTCGGGATCTCATCGTCAAACCCCCACAACTCACCGATTCCAGACAACTCGGCGACGTCGTCCTTCGACTCATCACTGTTCGGGGAAACCGATGGAGGAAGCCCGAGTTCATTATCGGAAGCTTCTAGAAGGAACCCGAGATCCGGCAGAGACTCGCCGGTACCTGACGTCAGATCGATGATATTATTTTCCGGCGGGTCGGAGGAGAACAGTATTTCTTCCTCAAAGCTTCTCATCACGGAAGCCAAGTCTTGGGTTGTCGGAGCCGGGTCGGACTCGTCGAGAAACCCGAGGAGGTCATCTCGGAGTCTCTTCACCTCTGGTAAGTCTAGGTCGAACTCGTCCGATGTGTCATCTCGGACTCTCTTGTTATCTCTCTGACTCTCCATGAATAATAATAATAACCAGCGGTCGAAAAAAAGGGCGAAGGTATTTTAGGGTTAGGGTTTGGCTTTTGGGATTTTGAGCGAAAGGAGAAAAATGAAGCCGTTGAGGCAGTGGTGAGGAGCGTGGGTGGAGAGATGTCAAGATTATATAGTTGAGACAAAGTGGAAAGAGAAAGAGAAAAAGTAGGAGAGAGAAAGAGAGAGAAGACGAGAGAGGAGAGAGAAAGTTAATGATGTTGGCGCGTGGGAACGAATACTTAGGCCATCACGGACGTCTTGCCTTGATCTTTTGCCTCCTCTGACTACGTGTTCGTGTTCCTTGGTTTTTCTTTTTTTTTTATTATTAAAATTTCGGAAGCAAATTATTGGAGAAAACGTATTTTGTCCGAAACAAACTCGTTTGAATTCCATGTTTGAAATCCGGTCAGTACGGGGTGGGACCCACAGACCTTGTCAATCACGGCGTACGTGGAGAGGACGAGGAGTGAAGTTTGGTTTTTCTCTCTCTTCCTTTATTTGGTTCATTCCCGTTGGCTCAGCTCGGCCGATCCAGTCTGGAGACGTTCGTTGGGCTTTGTTTTCTTAATTAATTATATAAAAGAGTACTATTTTTTTTCCCTATTTTTAAGGAATTTTGATTTAACCGCCATTTTTTTATGGATAAGCCTATCAATAATAACAATAATCTCAAATTACGTAATATAGGAAAAATAAGGGAAAATCCTAATAATAATTAAAATTTGGTTACATCAAGTGAAATTTCAAATTTAGATTTGAAACACACAACTGTACGACCGAGTATAAATAAACATTTTGAAATAGACTTCCAAAAACACAAAAAATAAAACACTAAAATCAAGCATTGAAATCTCTGACCACATTATTAAAATAGAAGCAATTGAAAAGGAAAGAAAACAAGGTAGTGCTTGGCTGGGGGTTTTTGCTGCGGTTTTTATCATGTTATGGTGGGAAAACTGGTCAAAAAAGAATTAATTAAGACAGCAAGGAATATGAAGATGTTTGATGGGCTAATAATCTACATGCCGGATTTGAAAAATGGGGCGCCCACCGTCCTTGAGTGTGTTTAATATTATTATTTTTTTCCTCATCCTCGTTTTCTAAAACCATATAACTTTATTTTTTTAATTAATTTAATTTAAAGGTTTATCAATACTCAGGATATAATTTTTTTTTATTTTTAAATTTTAAATTTAAGATTTAATTAATAATTTAATATCATATTTTATTAAATTGATTATTCGTTGATATATATATTTAATATTTTTATTTAAAGGATAAGTCTCTTAATATATTTTTAAATTTTGAATTTTAAATTTAATTAAAAGGTTTGATGTGTATATTTAATATTATAGTGTGATGAGTGCGGATCTGATCCCTATGAAGCATGTGATATGCTATGAAACCGTTTAGGTGTTTTCGTCCAAGACTGGATGTTTCTTTATTTCGTATTTTCCTCCTCGACCATATGCTGATTCTTATACTGATTCTCGAAGCATTATATTGCTTACCAACAAATTTATCCCTTTTGTTAAAACCATCTCTCTCTCTCTCTCTCTCTCTCTCTCTCTCTCTCTAAAAAGTGGTCTATCGCATCATATCCTTTTTTTTCCCTACTTTTAATGGTATTATACAACGGCCGTTTGGCAAACCTTAACGGAGCTTAACTTATGTTATTTAAAATATAATTTTTTTTTATTATATTCTTTATAAATATGACAAAAATTATTATTATTATATTACTTTTTTAAGATAACAAGTTCAATTAAACAAATAGAATTGTGGGATATGGTATCAAAGTCAAAAGATAAGATGACATGACTTTTACGATGAGTAACTTTGGATAATGCTATTACCCATTTACTTTTCTACGAAAGCAATACACGTTGCTTTGTACAGATTTAACCTAAAAATTTAATAAAATTTTTAAAATAATCCAAATAAAAAATATTTTCGTTTCTAATTCGTATTTGTTGAGAGAGGAGTCCGGGGGAAGGAAGAGAGAGGGGAGGAGTGCGACGGGGGCAAAGAGAAAAGGAGAGAGAGAGGGGAGGATCGCAGTGGGGTACGGAGGGGAGAGGGAGAGAGAGAGGGGAGGACTGCGGCGGGTGCGGCACCCCGCCACGATCCTCCCCTCTCTCTCTCCCTCCCCCCTCTGCCCCCCGCTCCTCCCCTCTATCTCTCTCCCTCCCCCTCTGCCCCCAGATGCCTCCCATCTCTCTCTCCCTCTCCCCTCCACACCTCGCCGCACCCCTCCCCTCTCTCTCACCTTCCCCCTCCATCCCCCGCCGCGCTCCTCCCCTCTTTCTCTCTCTCTCTTTCTCCCCCGGTGGACCTCACACCGCCCTCTCCTCTTTCTCTCCCTCCCTCCCCTCTCTCTCCCTCCCCCCACCGCAGTCCTCCCCTCTCTCTCTCCTTCCCCCTCCGTCCCCCCGCCGCACTCCTCCCTGCCCCCTCCGTCCCTCCCCCGCCGCGCTCCTCTTCTCTCTCTCTTCCTCCCCGCAGACTCCTCTCTCTCTCCTCTCTAGAGACTTTGTCATGGTTTGAAAACGCGACATAGTATATCGCGTTTTCACCTCTTGACAAATGGAGGTTAGAGACGAAAATATTTTTTCGTTTTGATTATTTTAATATTTTTTTTAATTTTTTTAGTTAAATCCGTACAAAACTCCAATACACATGATTTAAATGAAAAAAAGAACCTTGTCGTCTTTTTATTCCCTCAAGTCTCAATCTCTTTATTTTTTTTTCATTTTTTCTTCTCTTAACAATATATTTGTGTGCAAAAATTTCGGAATTCTACTTTGTAAAAATATAGATGAAAAATAAATAAAAAGATCCCGAAAGAAATGCTATTTGTTCTTCAAATTTATCCATTTCAGATAAAGTAAATGGTATGTTGAAATTTGTTCAAAAAATATATGTGTATATATATAGTATGTTGAAACTCGTTCAAAATAGCCTTGAAGACGACTGATATGCGATGCAATTTTCAGTTATTAAGGGATGTATTGGTGAATGAATTGAGTATGCATTATTATCGACAAATTATGCTTACCTTATAGAAAAGTTATATATATGTTTCAAAGAGTTCTACATAATTACATCGTTTTTCATTTTAATTAATTAGTATTATCTATATAATAAAATTAAACATCATATTTGTGAAAGATGACCCGAGTGAAAAGTAACAAAGCAATGCTTTTTTATAAAAAAAATAAATTATTGGTATTCAATAACCTATTGATATATATATATAACACTCAGACTCAAATTCTTAATTAAAAATAACAGATATTCAACTATCGGATCAAATAATTATCGGTAATTAAAACAAAGCATATTTTCTATTATTTACTCAATCATTAATGATCACTCAAAATCTTATTATTATTCTTTTAAAAATTTCTAAATTACTAAAATTTAGTTTTAACTTTGGTAAACACTTCAAAATAAACTCGAAAAAAAGTAGAATAAAAGCTCTAAAAAAATTATTTGAGCTAGCGCATATAAATATGGCCTAGCAATTTGTATGGGAAATGTTCGAATTTTAATAATTTTATAAAAAAAAAAAAAAAAAGAGTCTTTATTGTGTTGTTGTTTATCCCATAAAAAGAAAAAAAAAAAATCATTTGTACCAACATTTTGAAGTAAAGTAACCAAAGCATTGTCCAATGCCAAAATACCACGTCAGCCAAGGGAAAACACAAGAATTTTAACGGAATCCAAGGTCTGTTAAAAGCAAGAGGGGACCACTTTACCATTTTCACGTCTCTCTCATCGTAAGCTCAACCACCGTCTACAGACGGCGAAGGTACCCAGAAAAGAAACGGGAATAATTGATTAAAAAGGAAAAAAGCAAAGAAAAAAATAATAATAAAGATTATGGGGGAGAGGAGTGGGGGACAAGCTGATCCGTTTCCATCTCAAACCACTAGGCTCTCCATGTTGTCGGAAGCCTATGCTCTGCCACACACTGTAACCCCCACTCCCCCGCACACCTAAATATCCGATCACTACATTTTGGTCCCCACATATCTGCCGACGTTTTCGTACGACCAACATGTCGTAACTTAATTATAATAATTTTATATTAAAATCTTGAAGAGTAGTAATAAAACTCAAAAAATTTATTAAAAATAAAAAAAATGTTAAAAGAAAAAGAAAACCAGTAGAAGAATCTGTTCGAAAAACTAATTTTTAGATAAAAATAAAATTTTATTAAGATATTTTTTTATTGAAATTCTAATCACTCAAAATAAATCTTTATTTCACTGTCAAAATAAAATTTTTAATATGGTCAATTTTAAAGCAAAGGCAAACCCGTGGGCCGAGCCCTAACACCGAAAGAAAGGCGTCAAATTGAAAGAGAGTGAGAGAGAGAGAGATGTTTGATGTTGATGGAGAAGCAAACGACTGGGCCAAAAACATGAGACACGTCAAACGCCCACGCTGGCCCGTCGTTTTGACGTGATTAAGAAAATGGATTATTATCTCTTCACCGATTAAATTCGGTTTAATGGGATATTATTAATAAAGCCGCCTCGGTTGTCGGTACTTACCTAAGGTGTCGTGTCGTGGTGTGTCTCCTCCACACCTAGAAGCCACGATTCGTCAACCTGCCTTAACCTTCACTCTTCCACGTGGCTCACATGACTCCCTTCTCCATTTTCCTCTCTTTTTCTTGATATTATTTTATTTGCCGAGTAATATAAGATTGCCATTCAATGCATCGCTATGACCAAAAAGGAAAAAAAATAGTGTTCCGTGAAATTGACTTTTCCGTTCCATGGTATCACCCCACTCTCTCTTTATAAAAATAATCTCTCCAAACATGACTCAAAAGAAAAAAATCTTTTAAAAAGTAAAAATTCTATGCATGAAGAAAATTTCCAAAGAGAGAGACTGTAACGTCAGAATTATTTAAAATTTTTAAATTTATTATAACTTTAAGCTTTTAGAATTAAAATTTTAAATATTATTTTATTTTTATAAAACTAGAAAATATAGATTTAGAAACAAAAAAATTCATAGAAAATTAAAAATTAGTTCAATTATGGATAAAATACAAAAGTGTCAGCTGAGATAGTTTAGACATGTGTAAAAGAAGATCCGAAAATACGCCGGTTAGAAAAGTAGAAAACTTGAATATAGGAGTTCTAGTAAAATATAGAGATAAACTATTGAAACTTGGATATAAATTATGCGTAAAGATATGATAGTTAAAAATTTAGATGAGAGAGTGACGTTGGATAGGAATGAATGATGTAGAAGAATCTGCACAAATTAAACTATCATATTTATTTTTTTATCTATTCATTTTATTATTTTTTTCATAATAATTGTCTCTCAAATGATCGATTCTAAACTGTTGGGATTAAAATTCAGATCGTTATTATTGTATTATTTTATTTTTGTAAATATTTTTACTTTGCCCTTTTTCCAACTGCCAATCCAAACGTTGTAACTTGATGTAAAAATTTCATAATTTTGAATCAATTGAGTGAAAAGGATCCATGGTTGTTTAACGTGGGCCTCCCTAATTTCGATTTTTTATCTTATTTATTACATTTATAATATATATATATATAACAATAAATTTGTTAAAATATACTTAATAATTCGAAAATTAAATATAAAATGAAAAATTATCAACATCTGACCTTATATATATTAATTATCTCTATCTTAATTTATTTTTCCTTAAAAATATCGTGGCGCGAAAACGTTCAATGAATTGGGTGGGGATACCATAAAGGCACATACCGAGTACCCAGTCCCGAGTCCCGAGAAATGAGAAACATAGGGAGATGGAGAGTGGGACCACGTGGAAAGTTGGGGGGTTCCCATTAAATCAAGTCACGTGATGCAGAGGATGGTTGGGTTGGGTATGGTACCGCGAATGGTGATGGGGCATCATTGTTACTTTTTCACCGGTACTTTCCGACAAACTCGTACCTTGGCATCTCCTCCTCTAGATCCAACGGGTGGACGTTTTGGATGTTTTAATAAATTTTTCTTTTTAGTGGATTATTATCTAATACTATAATCCGTTTAAATTATTATTTTTTAATTATTAGAGAAGAAATGAGATTGTATTAGTGCATAAATTTATTAATTTAATCACTTTAAGATATTAGACCAGGGAAACGAGAGAAAGGTCTCCAGACAAATTTTCTTAAACCTCCTTTAGAAAACTCATTGGACATCATAAATAATTAAAGTTTGAAGAACATTAATAATCGAATGAACATACAAAAAATCCTATTTGCATTGGGAGGAGTGTAAGGTCGAGTGTCATTCAATATAATGCGCATGTATGTACAAAATGAATAAATCCGAAATTAGGTACCCATTCTTTAAAAATAACGTAGGTACCTTTTTTATTATTTATAAAAAAATCATGTAATGTTATCTTTTTTTTTTTTTTTTTTTTTTAAGAAAACTACTAATAGTAGAGAGTAATGTTGTACCAAATTGTAACATAACCAGTGAAGGCATTGGACCAATATTAGTGAGCTTTAGCATAACCTCAAGCCAACCGGAAAACTCCGGTGCCACCGACCATGGATAATTCGCCGACCGGGTTGATTGCCGGGATGAACCCATTTACAGTAATGGTGCTCCCATTATATTCCCATTATAGGCATAAGTTTGAAGAACTTTTTCTTTTAAAAAATCATAACGTGTAAATTTACCAATTAATTTGTCAAAATTGTTTAACAATTTATATACAATAGAATGGCAAAACACTTGAAATCTTCTTATAACAAGATCTTAAAATTAGTGAGAAATCTTTTTTTTTTCCCTTAAAAAAAATACTACAGGAACTCACTCGAATGTGAAAACACTGGAGTTTTGAGCTCAATCTCGCTTTTCATTCTTACAGACAAACAAATCTAATCGGGTCTACCTTTGTTGCGTTTACCAGTTAACATTTGGCGACCTTAAAACAGGATTTTAGATTACAGACTCAAAAAAGGAATAATAAGAAAAAGGACCACTCGGTTTGATTTCATTATATTGTCAAAATCAAAATACTGCAATTCTTTACAGATGATTCTCAGCCTTTTCTGAGGAAAAGAAAATTCCTTTCCCTACTTGGTGGTGGTGGTGGTGGTGGTGATAGCTTTCAAAACTTTCGTGGGACTCTTTTGACATATTTTTCCTAAATGGGATGAAATTTCCACATGGACAAAGGAAGACTCTAGGGAATTTCACTTTTATTTTTTTAGGGCATGATTTGATTTACTTAGTTTTCAAGGAAATGGGAATCAATATTTAACTTGGAAAAGGAAAAAAGAAAAATTCTAGTTGTATTTGCCGTGATGCTGGAGGAGGAGGAGTGGTGGACACTTCTCGCAAATTTTATAAATTACGAAATTTGGATTCTTCTCAACCCATCTCAAGAGTATTTTCTATTGTATGAATTTCATTTTTTTAGACTACGCTTTTAAGTTATGAATTTCTTTATACAATGCCAAGATGGTACTCCATAGAAATTAATAGAGTAGTCACCACTTGCCAGGAGTACAAGGGAGCTCATTCCTTATGGGTTTAGCCAAGGTTGTCGGACAGTGACAGTTGACGTAATATATAGATCGTTGTATCTTTTAATTAAGGTTATAAGTTTAATTCACGATTTAAACATGAAGTTGATTACGTCGAGAGAATTCTATTCTCTAAAAGAAATTTTAATTATCTAAATTAATAAAGACGAAACTCTGAATAACGAAGGGCAGTGAAAATCAAAAAACAAACAAAAAAAAGTGAGGGTTTAGCCCCCCAACCCATTAAGATATATTTATTTAAAATATATATTTCGGGCAAGCAGGTGAATCACGACTCTAAACAAATCTTTCCTTGGTCAAAAATGCAGGCATTAAAAAGTAGAAAAATGAAAATCACATGTTGACTTTAGTAAACAACCTTACTCGTATGTTTTTGATTTTTTTTTTCTCCACCCACGTTTGACGGATAACTACAAAAGTTGAGATCATGATTCATGTGCAAGCAGCTTTTTGAAATGTTGTTATAAGAAAAGAAAACGAAACAAAACAGCAACACACCTTGGTCCACAAAAATAATCGTCCACTTGCGTGCTCTAACCCATCAAACCAAAACCCCCATGTTGTGATGTGCCCTATCGTCTAGAGAAACGTGAAAATATAGGTTTGGAAGTCACCATCGAATGGGGTTTTTCTTTTGGGGTGAGGAATAAATGTGAAATCTAAAGAAAGGAAGACGTCCTAACACAATGAATACAAATGCTATCCCTTCTAGAAAGAAAAAAGAAGATAAGTATAGAAGAGATATGATAAAAGCAAAAACATGGACAAGAGAGCATCAAAGGAAAAAGTCCCCACCACCACACATGCTTCCATCCCATGAAGGGACATACCGCCAGCTAAACCCATCATCTCTTTCTCTTGGTTGGTAAACCTAAAGATTAGAAATCTAGAAAAACACAACACAGAGTTACAAGTACAACGTCGCTTCAATTTGTAGTTATGGTTAATTTCTCTGGGTTTTAGAAAATACATAATACTAATATTTCAATGTCATTTAGCAGTATTGTTATGACTTTTAATGGTATCTGTTATCGTGTCTGCCGCATTTGTTTCTCCCTTAACGGCAAGCATTGAGATATTTATATATATTAAAAAATAATAATTTATAGTTAATATGGCACAATTTTATAAATCTTTTGGGAGTAGCTAATCTTATGTGATAAATTTATTAATAAATAAAAGTATTCCATTTCGGATTTGTTATTTTAATTTTTTTCACTCTTTTTCTTATGATGTAAAAGATATTCATTTTTTTCCCATCTCATGTTTGTGGGTAGGTTTTGTTAGGTGGGGTTTGTCGAGTTTCTCAGATTACTTAGAAAAATGGGTTAGACAAATTTATCATCTTTTGATTCGTCCAATGTTACATTTGGGTTTGTTTTTTTTTTTTTTTTTTTTTTCCCTTGGGTTTGTCTCTACTACAATCGTGCTTTGCGTGGAGTGAAAGGCCTTTGTGTCGTCTATTTAACTTTGTACATGATTTCGAGGCAAAGTCTATCACAATACCAAATATTAAAGTTATTATGATATATCAATGGAAAATTAGTTTAGCAGATAAAAATATAAATTTTATTTATTGAATTTTGGATTCAAAATTTAGGAATAAGAAAAATATATTAGGAAAATTATCTCTAAATTGGGTCCGACAACGCTTAAATAGAATTAATCAAATTATGATTTTGGATACCGATTGATTATACCACAAAAACAAATTATTAAAATATAAGATATTAACTAAAAATGATAAAACTAAATATGCCATAACTTATTGATATGGGTAATATTGAAATTTTTTTAATTTTTTTTCAACGCAACATCTATTTGTTATTAGAATTCTATCATTGTCGGGATAAGTAAGTATTAACTTTTTATTGTCAAAGGGAATGTCATATAACCCAACTGTTTCCTAACTTTTATATCTTGTAAGGGGAGAAATGAAGGGCAAAAGTTGGGAAAATTTGGAATCAGTTGGACATTAATGCATGTTGGCTAACTTTCCGAACGCACCAAACCAGCCAAAGCATTTCATTTGTTTAGGTAAGAAACATCAAACAAATGTAGGTAGGTCGGCATAATGACATCCAACAGTTGGGCAATTGGAATTATGGAAAACTCAAGACAAACCAGGAAGCACAAGATGAAAACGATTCCGTCAATTAGGTTTCCATCTTCCTACGTAATTTAATATGTGCCAAAGGTTGCATGTGGTTCTCTTCTTGTTCATTTGGCATGACATTAATATGATATTTCGATAAGGTCTTACCATTGCCGATGCTTTTAACATAGAAATTATTTGAACCCGTAAAAACATTTTATAAACAAATATAATCAAAATCTATGATAAAAATCAAATAAAGTTTTTTTAAAAAAAAAAAAAAAGAATTCTGAAACATCTATGGATGTATGGTTAAAAATATATTAATCCACGTGGCAAAGAAAATCTGCAAAAAAAATATACTCAGAACATATGATTTTGATAGAAATATATCTAAAAATTACGGCAACAACAACAAAAAATAAATAAATAAATAAATTTTTTTAAAAAAATGTGCAAATATATTCTGATGTTGAAACAGGAGAAATTAGAGTTAAACTGATCGGCATTTGATATTTAATTTATACATTAAACTTGGCAAAATTGTCAGGTCCGTGGAGATATGATCTGCAATTTATATATTAGCTTGAGTAAATTATGATGGCATAATTTTTTTTTTCAAATTAAGGTTTTGTATTTTTATTGAATTAAGGGGTTAAGATTTTATTCAAAAAGAAGGTCATAAAGCTTGTATTTTGATTAAATTAAGGACCTAAATCCTTGCCTGAAAAGAGAGTAACAAAGCCTAAATGTGAAAGGAGGACCTAAATTTTATTATTTTTGACTTTGAGGGGCCAAAACTTTTATCAGCGACAAAAAAAAAACCAAAAATTAAAAATGTAGTTGTAATTTTTTCTTTTTCAAAGGTCTTTGGGAATTGGGTTTTTTATTTTATTTTTTTTTTGGGAGGGAGGGGGGGGGGGGGGTGGCCACCCCAGGCAGACACGGCTGCCCCTGACCCTATTGTAAATAAAAGCGTGTTCTGACTTTATTTGGTTGTCGTGAAACTTGATTCTATTCTTTTTAAAAAATGCCATTGGTCGTGATTCAACACTCTTGCTTTAGTCAATAAATTTTCTTTTATAAATAAAGATCCCCTTACATATAATATCTCACTTTTACTTGCAAAATTTTGTATTTCTTCGGCTAAAAATTTGTTAAATAGAACAAAAGAAAAGCAAAATAAATTGATTCAAATTAGCATAAGTTAATTTTTTTTTTAAAACCCTAGCATCATATATTATATTAATGAACTAGTGATTGACATCTTTATCTCTTAACCAGGTTAGAAATTCGACTCCTCCTTAGGCACAGAAAAAACAATGTTAAGAGACCCGTTCTAACAAAGTGAGCCCTGTAACGTTGAATCTAGAGACAAAACTCTGGATATTGGGTGGTGGCCAAGGCAAAGCAAAAAAAAATTAGTTATAAAATAGTGCAATTCCCTGTATACAACCATTAAATAAATTAAAATCACTACTAAGATTTGAATTTATATTTTCTTAAAATATGCTATGAGATAAAACAACTATTATACATGCTTGTGCTTAACGGGGCAAATACTGGTAATTCTAGGATGAATAGCTTTGGCCTTTGTTAGTGGAAGCAAGTCAGAGGTGCCTGCTTTGTGCAGCAATGCTTCGGCAATGGAGTTTTAGTTCTTTGAAATTTACTGGGTTTGGTATGGGCTGTCCGTTCTTAAGGACCTCGATCTCGTATAGCCTATTTTACATCATCGGCACATTGTAGGGCCCATTAAAATTCCGGGCCAATGCACTTAAGCCGGCAAAGATTTTTTTCGTTTTTTTTTTCTACCATCAGCATTCAGATTCAATTCAAATATTTATAAAAATCTTATTTAAGAAATAATTATTCTAATATAATTTTTTTATTATTAAATTTTGAATCTGAGTATTAATTCCCACCACAGACTTGAAGCAAAGATCAACATGTTGACCTTTCCGATTGAAATCTGATGGCAGAGGCGGCCAGCTGCACAACTCTTTTCACATGTTCTAAATAACAAGACTCGAATTTAAAACGTTCATCACAAAATCATTCAGATGTTTACTCAAGTCAAATCTCTGAGCCACCCTTTTAATATGTTTGACTTTAAGATGGAGTTATTTTTTCTTCTCCTTTCCAAATGCTGAAATTCCAGGTCAATAACTTAGCTACCATGTTTTTTTTTTCTTAGTACGGTCAATATACAATATACTTATTCATACTTTAATTAACGCGATTCGAAACTTATAATAAATTATTTAAGGGGGACTATCCTTTCAACGTAGTATACTTCATGTTCAAATCGTCAGTCAAACTCAAAATTTTGGTTAAAAGATTTAACGTCACATCCCATTAAATCTGTTAGATTTATCTATCATGTCTACTAGCTCGGACGTCACATATATGGAACCACTATATTGGCCAAATCATTTCAACAAATTTACTTCTTGAACACAACTACAGAAAATTAAGTCTAAGATTTCACACACCCGAGTATACCGATAAGTGAAATTTATGTCTATACATGGAATTAGGGATGGAGGGAGGGGACAGGGACTCCCCCACAAAACAGAAAACATAGAAAATAATAATATATAACATTAAAAATTATAATTATAAATATTATTTTGATTTTGGCCATCGAAGTTCCGGGCCTATACACTTACGCCCACAAAAATCAACATTTTGACCTTTGTCGTTTGAAATATGTGATTACAGCACGCGGGACAACCTTTTAACATGTTTTCATTCCCTGAATAATAAGACTTAAATTTAAAAATTTTTATCAATAAATTAAAATTTAAATCATTTAAATGATGGCATGAGTCTAACCTCTGATCTCTCTTTTTAACATGCTTGATTTAATTGTCGGAAGATACATGAGAATATTTGATTTTGTCAAAATATATTATATATCAAAATTAAATTAATTATTAATTTGATTTTAAGAATATTAGATTTTATTTATTTTATATTTATAATAATTATTTTTATATTTGAATCAATTAATTTTTTATATAAATCCAATATGTTGTAATATTTAATTGAAATAATAGACTATTAGAGTTTTATATTCTTATATTATCTTATATTCAAATTTCTCGAACATGGTATCAGGACAATATTCTTATTTCTTAATATTAATAATGGAGTTGGTTTTTCTTATTTTTCTTAATGCTTAGAGACTAGTAAACTGATTTTATGTACACGAGTAAACCTATTGACTTGACTAATATTTCGCAAGTCACATATACTGAGCAACTATTTTGAACAAATCAATTGAGCTAAATTGCTTCTTTAATGGAGCTACGGAAGATTAAGTCAAAGATTTTACACGGGGAGGACACGAGTAATCGAAATTATTGTCCATAGATGGAGTCACTCCTCTATTATTGTCTCCATTGTGTGTGTGTGTGTGTGTGTGTACATATATATATATAGATGGATACCTTACAGTTGTGACATTGTCGGCAAGTGATAATTCAGCTACCCAAAGATCCTTTTTTTCTTCCCTTCCCCTTTACAATTGTAAGACCACAAATTGCTCGAGTTCGAGTACGACATTATAATCACAGTCGACAGCTTCTTTGACGTTGAATGGAAGTGGGAGTTGGAATTTTGAGACTGGACCATATGCGCCTTCTTTTTTGTGTCACAGAAACAGGAAGCCACACGACCCCGGCCACCTGTCCACTCTGAAAAGAAATTGAGGCCACCTTGTCCACTCTGAAAAGAAATTGATTCCTAACAATCCATGATTTCTTGTCTCTAAAATATAAACTTGTAAGATACACATTCTCTCTCTCTCTCTCTCTCTCTCTGATACCAAGGAAAGAAATTCATTATACAGAAACAAATGTTACAGATGTGGACTAAAGAACTCCTCTAATGTCATTTTGATAAAAACTGAACACCCACCTTAGCACGCGTGCTCAAATAGAAAAATAAAGGGAGGGAAGTTTCCATTTTCATCAAAATATCTGCATGAGCGTTTGTTCCTCCGTAGATATGCTTAAACCAGAGGTTCTCCAAATCTGCTATCAATAACATGCAATCATCAGTTAAAGGAGAAAACCCGTGATGCGTATAAATACTATCTTGTATAAAACATTATTTATACGAAAATATAAAGGATATTTATTTCTCTTAAATTTCGACTTTCTCTTCAACTATCATTTTTTAATTTAGAGAAATAAATTTATTAACATAAACGATGACGGACATATCCATTTGAGAAAAAAAAATTATCAAAGTAGTATTAAAGTTTCAAATTAGCTCACTAGTAATTATACTAATGAGGGCTTCCATCCAACAAACTAATGAAGTAGGATATGAAGGGCTCAGCTGAAATCCAATTACGAAACCAGAAGTCAATTCTTTCTCCATCTCCCACCTCCCAGCTATCATATAATTCTTAGCAAAATGTCTCAAAGTTTCAAGATTTTCCTCCAACTCCATGGTTAATTTCTGGGGATTTGTAGATGCCAAATACTTCTCCTTTTAACCAAGTATTTATTAACCCAAACGATCCACAAGGATCCTGAAGAAATAAGGAACATCCATAAACTTTTTAAGATAAAATCAAGTCTGTAAATATTTTATTCCCGGACCTCCTTCACAAAATACAAACTTACCCCAGATGCTTCTTTTAACTTTTGTATGTATCAATCGATTTATTGGTACCTGAAAATAATGACTAGGTTTTAGCCATATTAAAATCGGTGCCTTGCTTTTTCTTTGGTTCAACATTCCCCTCATCGGTACCCTGCTTTTCTTATGGTTCAACATTACCCTCTACCTTGTGGTCTTCGCGTCGCTGCCATGTCTCATCGATGGTCTCTTTTCAAATGGGGAATAGAATAGAAGCTAACATTTGTCCATTAAGAACCGTATACCACGTCGGCAAAATGATATGTCACTTAAGAATAGTGAAGAAAATATGCCAACTTGATGTGGGGAAATCTCAATAATGGTTTAGGGACCAATCTCCAAGTGCAGGTGCAGTTATTGAATTTGATTAAATAATAGTTTAGACCATTAGGGCATTATTTTCTCCTACATTTTGAATTTTTCTTTTAAGTTTTAAATGTTGTCTGACATGTGTGATTAATGAGTTATAATAATAATAATAATAATAATAATAATAATAATAGTTCTAAATATTACAAGAAAATTATAATATTATTTATCAACAATAACAAAATTGTCCATATACTCAATTATATATACTAAATATAATATTTATAATTCAAACTAATTCCTTTGTGAGGATTTAAGAGAAGGCGCAAAACAAATGGGCCACAACCACAAATACTAGACTACCAAAAAACAAAAAAGAAGAAAAAGGTAAAGAACAACTTGATAAGCAAATCACGAGAAAATATGGAGGGGCGATCTAGAATGAGCCTCCCAAAGCTAAATACCCATTAAAAACAAAAGAATCAAACAAATAAATAAAACAAAAATAAATAAAGTACCTAACATTAACAATACCCAAGCAGTTAATTATAGATAAAATCTCAAAAATAAATCTAGTTTTCAGGTGGCGGATCCAAGTTCAGATCCAAACCCGCCAACATTGGGTTTGGTCCACCTCGTTTAGCAGCGGCATCACCGTTAACTCCCTCGCTAGATTCCAACTCCAACAGCGGTGTTCGTCTGGTTTCCTCGTTTAGGTTACGTCTGTTTTTGAAATAGGTGACAGCTACCTGCATGCGGCGAAGGATGGCGAAAAACTCTTCGACCTCTTCATCTTTTACCGAATGATCATCATCGACGGCAGCATCATCGTTGCATTGATTTCCCAAGTTGGTCCTCTTCTCGTTCTTTTTCTCCATTTTCGATCTCTTTCTTTTTTTCTCTACCTCCATTTTTTGTCCGATTGAGTCCTGAAATTTTAGTATTTAAAAAAAAAAAAAACCTCTCTCTCTCTCTCTCTCTCTCTCTCTTCTCTCTCTCTCTCTCTCTCTCGTTTGCGCAGTAGATTTGATAATGCGGGGGTTGTGATTTAATGGACGAACGGACCGCATTCCACACACATGACGGATTATGGTGTGAATATGAGGCATGCATGACGTCACTCGCTTTGTCGTCGTAACGTGACGTGGAAATTTGTGGCCTACTATTTCGGTGGGCCCCCGAACAAGACCGCCAAACTCGACCCCGCCAAACACATACACACGCTAGCGAAGTGAGGTGAAGTTCATCAGCGGCAAACACGATTCAAATTGAAATTTATTAGTACCGTCAAGCAAAGTTTCCAGAATTGGGATAAAGAGGATTTGGCATCGGCCCTCGTAGAGAGAGAAAGTAAAAACTTAGAAAACATATGATCACCAAATACAATCTATACCGGGAATGTTTATTTTTAGTTTACAGTCAATCTATTAAAATAAATACTAAATTTTTAAATGGTTAAAAGGGTATTTCTTAGTATATGTAATAGCTTATGAAGCCCGCTGTTAAAAATCATCCACCAGTTAAAATAGTTTTTGAATTTTCAATAACTTTTTTGATTGTTTTAATATGAATATTATCCATTTAAAGTTTGTCCAGCATATTTAATCAGTTACGTAAACCAATTTAAATATATTTTATTTGAAGAAGGGGTCTCCAATCATGTAAGAATAAATAATATATATTATGGTCTACCCCCTTCTTTTGGTCATAGAAGAAGTTAGTCTTTCTTTTTATTTTTTTCTATTACTTATTATTTATTACTTTTTTCTTTTCCCAATCCTGACCGCAGGGCAGATCATGATCCCTCGTTTCAAGGGCAATGGAATGCTGACGTCATTGTAGACTCATGAGTGACGTATCGAGGGATACCCGAGTCAAGCCCGTTCATGTGACGTAAAAAGGTACAGAAAGATGGAAGGATACCATCAGGTCATGACGACATCGATGTCTCGAGATGTGCGCCCTCAAGATTTTCTCCAACTTAGTGAGTTGGGCTCGGCCCAGCCCAGAACTTTACGGACAGACCATTAATTTTCAGATTGGTTGCCGTTCTCGTTATTATTATTATTATTATTATTTTTATTGTTGGAATACTTAAATATAACAACTATCCTTTAGTCTTGGGCTATTGGTACTTCTCTTCGTAACTCACCCCAATACATACAACATCTTATTTTTTTTGATTCTCTAGATACAACATCTTTGCTCACTACTTCACTCTTTTTTTTTTTTTCCTTCCCTCTCTTACTTGTGGGAACAATGTTTCTTCTTCTTTTCCTTCTCACTCACTCACTCTCTGTTTATGCAAAGATGGGAGGCCTTTGCTTCTTCCTTATCTTCTCTCACTCCCGATTCTCTCTGTCTTCCTTTGCCCCTTGCTCTCCTTCTCATGGGTGATGTGAGTTAGAGGCCAGAGGGTCATCTCTTCTTACAGCCACCATCAATTATAGAGAATTCAACCCATGAGTGAAGGTTAAGATATATTATTAAATAATATCCCCAAGAAACAGTTTAATAATCACAATCTCTCTCTCAACTAAGTAATCGCTATGTAACAAAAAAAAATAAATAAATAAACAATTTGGACAAGTATATGTTTGTCCTTTTTCAAGGCAAGCGTGATTCTAGGATGATAATACTCGATCAGATGTGATATTCATAAACCAAATGCCAAATTTGATATTGATTTCTGATTGATGGATCAATATACAATCAAAATAAAAACATGAATTTTCATTCCAAATTAATGAGCGAGATCGTATGGTATTTTTAAAATTAAACATTTTAAAAATATATTGTCCATTTTTCTCAAATAATTTTTAAATTTTTTTTAATGTAATGAACAAATATTTATTTATATTTTAAAAATTAAGGTTATTATACAGCAAACAAGGTAATGCTCTTGAGTTCTAGAACTTCATATGCCACACCTTTATAGGCGGACTTAAATAATCAATATGGGCATTACAAGAGTGACCAACGTGTCCAACATACCAGCAATTTGGGGGATGATGCCACGCATACTCAAAATTGTTGTGATACCATATTTTTGAATGAAATAATCTCAAGAGTTACCAACATCACGATTCATTTCTTTTTGTGATGACATTTTTTATTTTTTATTTTTTTTTTCAAAATAGTACATTGAATTTATATTTGGTTGAAGGACTTTTGGGCTGTCGGAGGCAAAAACTCATTATTTCATCTATAGAAGTGATGATCGTGATTTGGCGACTAGACTTGGAACGACAGCTCGGGAGTTGTTCCTGTTTGATTAGCTAGAGTAATAGGTAGGTAGGAGAAAAGGGTATTTAAAGAGCAAACTTTAAGCATAATTTGTTGAACCATTGTTCCGATATTCGGTTTATATATAAAATAATTATATAATATATATTATTATTTAAAATAAATTCATATAAAAATGATCTAATAAATTTAAAATTTTGATATTTAAAATTTAATATATCTTATAGAATATAGAAATAAATAAATGATAGTGAAAAATATATCGATATAGGTGATAATAATAAAGTTCTAGTAAAAATAATATAAAATTTTATATTATTGTTAAAAATCGGATTTTATTTGAAATTACACGAAATGAACTTGATTTCTATTTTTGTATTTAACAATTTCAGTTTACTTGTTTTTTCGAAAATAGGGAAATTAGCTTGTTTCTTAAATTTAAATTGATTGATTTCAGTTTTTTTTATTAAATTCAATAATCTTTATTTGATAGATACCGTTACTTCATTTAGTGAATTTCTATAAATTAGTACTTGAAATGTAAAACATAAATTAACAAATGAGAATTTCTCTTCATTGTGGTATAAAAGATTAGATTATATCTTCAAATGGAGAATAAAAAAACTTGTGTCAGCAAGTGTAAATTATATAAAGGGAAAATAAATCTACAAAAAGGGAGATGAAACCAATAAGATTTCAAGCGTCTTAGAACTGTGTGGGTCATTCTTTTTTGTTCTTCAAATAATCAAAAATATTTTATCATATTCATAAACAATTATTCATGTTATGACTCAATCAAGATTACAACATACATTTAGAATAGGGTTTCCTACTAAGACAACTACAGAAACCCCCTACGAACTTTGGATAGGGTCACATTTTTAGTTTAAAACATCTGCATGTTTGGGGTTGTTCAGATAAAATAAGGTATATTAGGCATAATGAAAGAAAACTGAACGTCACGACAGTTAGTTATTATTTTGTAAAATATTTTGAAAAATTTAAGGGGTATAAATTTTATGAACACAAATAAGGTCATTTTTTGAGTCGAAAAATATCTGATTCTTTAAGAATGTTGAATTTGCGGGAGAGATATAGTTAAACATAAGAGAAATATATTGATATTCCCACAATTGTTATTAGATTTAATTAGATTTATATCCATGATTTATTAAAAACATAACATAATCAGATAATATTGGAGAATCCCCCATTCTGGAAGAACAAACTCAATTACCTTCAGAACTTATGTCATTAAGGAGATCTTGACAATGGTATTACAAATTTTATCAATTTTTCATCTCGTTAGATTTTGAAATGAATTTAGTTAATGATCATGTATATCATAAGTTTTGTAAAAATAGATATATTTTTCTGTTTTTATATGTTAAAAAGATTTTCAAAAAAAAAAATTATATAACACTTGGAATTATAAAACAGGTGATACTCTTACGATTAGAAAATATAAGTTTAATCTCAACTAATGTCTTAAGAATGATTTTAAATGCTAAAAATTCCTTATACATTAATAGTATAGAATTTGACTTATGTTTAGATCTATACGTGTTCGGATATTACGTACATTACGAAAATGTTGGGCAAAATTTAAGTAACTTAGAAATAAACCATTAGAAAGTACCAAACAGGTCTTGCGGTACTTATAGGGACCAAAAGGACATATGCTTACATATCAAAAGTCAGATCAATTTGAAATTATTCGATATACTGATTTCGATTTTGAAGATGTCAAAATAGTATGAAATCTATAGCAGACTGCATCTACATGCTAACAGGAGGAGTTATTTCTTGGAAGATTGTTAAAAAGTCTCTTATAGTCTTTTTCACTATGGTGGCGTAATTTATAACATGTAAAGAGGTATCAACTCATGGAATATGATTACAAAATTTTGTCATAGAATTATGAATAATAGATGGTATTGACAGAATGCATAAATTATTTTGTGATAATAAATCGGTAGATTTTTATTCCAATAATAACATGAGTTTAACGATTTCAAACTACATTGACATCAAGTTCTTAAATAAATAATTCAGAGTGGATAGTTATCTATGAAATATGTTGTACAGACTCCATAATTGCGCGTTTACTAAGGGATTGTCATCCAAAAAATGTTTATGAGCATACTGTTTATATGAATATCATATCATTTCAAGATATTCAATTTCATTAAGAATTTTTTATTTTAGATATTTATCTATTATTAATAATTTTTGATTATTTCAATTTAAGGTTATTTTTCACAAAAATAAAGATTTAGTTTTGTATTACACTATGACATCAAATATGGTATGATTTTATTAAAGAAAATTAGTTGGAAATAGTCATATTAAAGGTCATATTGCATGACATTTTCATGCTACACATTCATATCATTTGGTTTTATCGATTTATGTGACCATTGATAGACTGAGTTATGAAAAAAATGTTACAAAAACCAACTTGATCCTAAGTTGATTGATTAATGGACGGAATTGGTTGGATATATATTTCAATATTGACAGAAAAATTGACTCATTCATATATTGCAATTTTATAATTATAAGGTTTCACATATAACCCAAATGGGAGATTATTGGATTATTAATTCAACATTGAGTTTATATATAAAATAATTATGTAATGCATACTGTTATTTAAGATAAATCCATATAAAAATAATCTACTAAATTTGAAATTTTGGTATTTTGGATTTAATATTTTCTATAGAATATAAAAATAAATAAATGTATAAATATCAATTGATATTTATTATTTACGATGAGTTAAATAGAGAATGTCGAAAGATAATTTAAAAACAGTTGGTATAAACTGAATAGACAGATTTGAAATATAAAAGTCATTCTACGCCTATAAAAGGGTTATGGTCTCCATGTCAATGTATCACTCTACCTTTCTGATACCCCCATCATACATAGAGTTTTGTGATGATATATTTGATCTGAAAGGCCAAACCTAGGACTTTATCCACCGGGATCTCATTTTCGGCGACCGAATTAGATGCTCTTCTATGTAATATGAGTATTTTGATTTTAATAATTAAGTTTTTAATTTTGATAATTTAAATGATATTTGGTATGGTTTTGGATTAAGTTATTTTTCCCAACACGAGTGACTCCGAAAAAGCATCTCTAAATGTCCCTAGAGAAACAATAAAAAAAAAAGTTTTTATAAGAAAAGATATAATATTTTATAAATAAAAATTACTTTTTTCATGATTAAAATTTTAATTTTTATCATGTGAGTAATTTTTGTATTGAAAATCTACTCTCAATCTTTGAATTTAATATTCATAAACATGTGAACATGTGTGGACACACGCACACAAATAATATTATATACATTTAATGTCAATATCGAAATAGGTTTGGTATTCGTCCCTCTTTTATCTTACAGGAGGGACCATTTCCATGCCCACCAGCACAACCTAATGTGGTTTTGCAGCTTTGCCTTTTTTCTTCCGGAATTCATTTTAAGTATTTCAGAATTTATAGCGACAGAGACAAGACATGTGTGATTCATATTCAGAATGGGCTGGCACCATGTTAAATGTGGTACCTCCGATCACACAGAACTAACTAAATATTGATAAAAAAAACTGGTTCGATCTTATCTATATTGCACCACCTCTATTTAGAGAGGCCCCTCATGCATTTAGTCGGGTTTATTAAATTTATAGTTATTCTAAGTTGGCCAGCAAAAGGATTTATAATCTCAACCATTTTTAAACATGTTAATTATTGTTAAATTAATTTATGTTGGTCACAAATTTCAATTATTACACATATGGCAAATAAAAAATACGAGATTTTTATTTTTAATTTTTTTTGTTGTTCAAAAGTTTTCGAATGAAGCTAAAGAACTTACTTATCGATTGTAAAGTTGTGCAACCTCCCTGTCGATTCATCTTTTGTGAGTGCAGTGTATTTTGTCGTAGAGAGACAAACACTGTTTCCTATGTTTGTCTCCTGTTGCCATTTCTTTTAAAAAAAATAGAGTAGTTGTCTTTGTGTTGTGTTGTTCCAACTCCATCTACAATATTTATATCTCTCGCCAATGGACAATTGACGCAGCGGATAGGTCTTACGTCCCTGACTTGTGATTTTGGTATAGAATCGATTACGTTGGGAGACCCGTACCCCTAAAAGGGATCTTAGTCGGATCGATCCATATTAATCGGAACGAAATTCTAAATATCGGGATAGTGGATTAGGGCACCCAAAAAAAAAATTTAATCTTGATTAGCTTACCCCTATATTTTAATTGTTATGATGATCCTCTGTCATCACAATATTCTCAACTGTATTCCACTCACTTTGGTACCATCTTGCTTTTATTTAATACAAACTCATCTTCAATGCTAAATGGCTCCAAAGTGCCCGAGTCAGCAAGGAACCCATACGCAATCATGGTTCAAGAATGGCCCTATTCCCTTTTTTTTTTTTTTAAATCACCGTGCCCCACGTGTCGAGCCGTGGATGTCCCAATTGAGATTCGAGGTTGATTTCTTTTTTATTATTTAATTTTCTTTCCACCCAGTGGTTAATTCCAAGATATAGAACGCTGTCCATCCTGGAACAATGATGAACCGTGATTGACGTTGCTGATTACTTAATTAAATATAACAAAATGATTGAATTGCTGTATAGAATGATTCCCAAAAAGGGACCCAAATCGGACATCACAATCTCATCGAACTTTTCAACGACCCACCTAATCACTAACCACCGTATGTCTCATAATCAAATATCAAAATTAAAATTTACTCACAAAAAAATTACGTTAAAATATTATTTTTTAAAATAGATTTATCAAATATTTAAATTAAATTAATTAAATTATAATTTTAAATAAGATTAATAAAAAAGAAAAACTTTTCGATCACGGAAGCCAAGCCAAGAGTCGTAATATTAACAATCGGCACTAATTGCTTTTGTGTTACCTCCCAACCCAAGAAGGTCACGGGATGAACCCAACAAACGAAGGACAAATCTTGCTTTGGATGTTTTTCACACATATTCTCAAGTCTTCATGTGGGACATGTCTCAATGTTAAAAGGGTATCTCTCGTGCCAAAGTATCTGAATGCAGAATGTGTGATTTTATAAAAAGTCGAATTTTGCTTTTAGAAAGTAGATGAGCTTTTTGCCTTTGAAATTAAGTGTTTTTTGGTGGAGATTTTTTGGAATTCGCAATGACACATGGCAATGACCCTTTAAATGATCTGGAACCACATCAGCATTTCCACATCTTTCACGGCCAATTCTCACAATTTTATGGTATTTTCATAATTATTAATACAATAATTATAATGCATTTTAAATAATATTTTATATTGGGAATAGTTAATAATCAGTAATTTATGAAAAAATCTACTAATACAGAATAAAAGTCAATTGAATTAATTAATGGGAGATAAATTGAGATTTGCAAAATCATCCGATGATAAAAGCTTTCAATGATATGGTCTGAGTATCTAATACAAACTTGATAAAGCAAAACTTTCATTTTTGTTAACTTAAACCGCAATCAAGGGGAGTATCTAAGAGTTATATTGATGCAAGATTTAGAAAAATGGTGGGACCTATGCCCACATCTGATATTCTATACTTTATCCCTTATGATGATTTGTAATAATAATTATACTAGTCATTTTTTTTTACCATTTACGAGAATAAAAATAATATTTTTAAATGGTTGCCTAAGATTATAATGACAGATATAGCCACATTAGCAAAATAATAAAATAAAAGAAAAAAATACAAATATTTACCCAATGAATTTGCTAGGAATGCATAATAGAAAATAGTAAGTAGAATCAAAGATTTTGATGAGTTTTTAGGGTTTTTGTAATTATTGATATTTATGAAATTTATTTGGGTTTGTAAAATGGTAAGTAGAATCAAATTTATTTGGGTATGTAAAACAGAAAGTAATAACAAAAATTTTAGGGAGTTTCTATTGTTGTTATGAATAATAATTTTTTTATGAGATTTGCATTAGTTTTTTTTTTTTTTTTTTTTTTTTTTAAATGTTCAAAGTATTAATGCGGATCCTCAGAGTGTGAATACGGAACGTAGAAAATCCAAGATTTCACCGAGAAAAGGTGGGACCGATTGACCATCATTCATCACACGCAAAAAAAGTCCTCATTCCACCTCACATGTATCTGATGACATCCACCCTTTCTCCTCCTTTATATCTATCATTATCCTTCGCAATCACAAAACAGTCCGCCAGTACTCCTTTTTTCCTTAAGAACACATACACTCTCCTTCCCCTCTCTCTCTCGCTATCTGCAATGCTTTCTTCTTTTCTTTCGCCCATTTCTAATCTCTTGGTTTTATTGCTATGCTTTGATGGTGTGGTTTCCACCTCCAAAATCCCAACAAAAATTGGCAAAGGCTATCGACTGATCTCTCTCGAAGAGACATCAGATGGTGGGCTTTTAGGCCTTTTACAAGTTAAGCAGAAAAACAACATCTTCGGCCCAGACATTCCTCTTTTGCAACTCTATGTCAAGTATGTATTCACTTTCCCATTTTTTTTTCCTTCTTTTTCTTTCCAACAATTTTTAGGAATGTTACTCATGATCATGACTCTCAATGTACCTTTTTTAAGGCATGAAACAGAGGAGAGGTTAAGAGTACACATTACTGATGCTGAGAAGCAAAGATGGGAAGTTCCGTACAGTTTACTACCCAGAGAACAGCCTCCAAAAGCAAAGCAAACCATAGGAAAATCAGTCCCTACAACAGCAACAGATTACCCTGGAACTGAACTTATTTTCAGCTACAAATCAGACCCATTTGGATTTTCAATAAAAAGAAAATCAGATGGGCAAACCCTTTTCAATTCAAGCGCAGATGAAGCAGAACCATATAGCAATTTCGTGTTTAAAGACCAATATCTTGAGATTTCCACCAGATTGCCCTCAGATGCTTCTCTGTATGGTCTTGGTGAGAACACACAACCACATGGGATTAAATTGTTCCCAAATGACCCTTACACTTTGTATACAACTGACATCTCAGCCATTAATCTGAATACCGATCTGTATGGGTCCCATCCTGTGTACATGGACTTGAGAAATGTGGGTGGAGAGGCATTTGCTCATGCCGTTCTGCTGCTGAATAGTAATGGAATGGATGTGTTTTACAGAGGGACTTCTTTGACTTATAAAGTGATTGGGGGTGTCTTTGATTTCTACTTTTTTGCTGGGCCTACTCCTCTCAATGTTGTTGATCAGTACACTCAGCTTGTGGGCAGACCTGCTCCAATGCCTTATTGGTCTTTTGGTAATGTTGCATTCCTCACCTTCCTCTTTACTATATTTAGTTTCCAATCTTTGGATTAATTCATGCTCCGTGACACGTTTTATGGGGTTGGGGGCATTTTTGTTTGTGAAATGGCC
This sequence comes from Dillenia suffruticosa, assembly GCA_033439265.1. Classification (NCBI taxonomy): domain Eukaryota; kingdom Viridiplantae; phylum Streptophyta; class Magnoliopsida; order Dilleniales; family Dilleniaceae; genus Dillenia; species Dillenia suffruticosa. Next base: position 6,850,803 of record JAVTVX010000024.1, read on the forward strand.
TTTATGTCCTCATTAAAACTTTTTCATGGCCATATTATTTGTTACATTACTGTGATTGCATTTATGTTACATAAATATTTCTAAGAATGAGCTTGTACATACTGTTTAATTCAATTTTTAGACACCATGTGACTTGGATAAAATTTTTTATGATTTTATTATGTTGTTGTCCCATATCCGTATTTATGCTGCATTGGCTATGATTATAGCGTAGATAAATGAATGGTATGGCCCAAGTGAGGAGAAGGAAGCAAGTAGCGTGAGGGACAAAAGTCAAAACAAGTGCAAGTATCATGCCCAATCACTAAGATATGCCCATAGCCTTGTGATTTGGATCAAAAAGATTTCTTCAACAATATGTGTGAAGGAAATTTTTCCTCGACGATGCCAAGGAAGGGTTAACTAAGTCCCATTCCCTTCTGTCGCCTACGAAAGATTTTCTTTTTTAAAGTAAAAAGAGGAACTTTTGCTGATAATATATATATATATGTATGTATGTATGCATGTGCTCATTTTTTTTAGTGCTAGCCGTCGAACATTGATAGGTGGGTGATACACATTGAATTTTAGCTTTCCATTAGAGTTCACTCTCTCTCTCTCTCTCTCTCTCTCTCTCTCTCTCTCTCTCTCTAATTTTATGAGAATTTAATGCAAATTAGGTTGCCTATAGCAGTATTTACTTGTGATCATTATGCTTCCACCTTCAATTCCGGCAAATCTCGAGATTCCGGATATTGAGGGGAAGTTGGGATTTATCATCGAGATAAAGTAGCTGTATATGATTAATTTTCTTTTAATTTAAATTTATTACACTTTATTTAAAACTCCACCGATGCTAATTTCTGTGCTCGATTAGTAATTTTTATACTTAAGAGAATATTTTCCATGTATGACATAAATAATCACTTTTGCACCATAGTTTATTAATATTATACTGATGTGACTATCTTTTATAAGCTCCTTGAATTATTTGTTTATCCAACCAAAAGATGTTTGCATGCCCTAGAACAATATTTTACTTGCTTTGAGGGACCATAGGATGACATGCACATATCACTATAAAAATGCTTAGAGATGGCTGAATGTTGGTTGGTCAATGGGTCTCTCTCTTCTTTTTATTATTTTTTTTCTTCATCATCGATATTCGAAATCATATTCTGATTAATCCGGTTTGATTATTTGCGGAACCCTATTTGGAGGCAACTCTCCCAACGTAGTTTTTTTCATTTTCAAATTTTGAATCCGAAATTTGATTAAAAAACTTAGCAACCTATCCCACTAAACCGACTGTCTATCGGTGAATGGGTCTCATGTGTTTAATTTCTTTTATGTCCTATTCTCATTTGTAAATTTACTTTTGTTCACTTTATCTGTAATTTTTCTAGAAGTAGACTTCCATCTCGGAAAAAGCCTTCATGTTTCTAAAGCTTGATGTTAAATGCACAGACAAAATATGAGTTTGTAGTCCATATTGTCTTCCTTGCCTGCTCAATTTCTGAGTAAGAAGATTCCACTCTACTCCATCCGAAATCTTTAATGAAAGCTATATCTGGCCTTTTATTGAAAAATTTTGGTGTATGGGTATTTGACAATCTCTGGCTGATATTTGCATTGCTGTGATGTCTTATTTTAGGAATGGATTTTTGGGACCCAAGTAGATCTTGGCCCCCCACATACTCTTTAAACCATTCAAAATAATTTGAGATTTTATTATTATTATTATTATTATTATTTTAAACCTATGACCCTTGGAAAAAAAAAAAAAAAAAAAAAAAAAAAAAAAACCATGGTCTCCAAAACTTGATCATTTTGAACCATCACTTATGTTCAATGCCATTCAGTTGCCTTATCAAATTTATTCCCCTCCCCAACCCAGAAAAAAAAAAAATAGAAAAGAAAGATAAGAGGACAAATGGACTATAAACTTTGCAGGTAATCATGAATATGTGCTATAATTGCAGGCTAGTGGCTCTCCTGTTTCTGATTCTAAGTTTTTATTAAAATGGATATGGCCAAGAAAACATTTAAGTTGTGATCAGACAAAGGGACATTCTAGTAATCTAAAGGGAAAAACGATGTTCCACTTTGTATGTTGGTTTTAGCACCCATACTGCTGGGGCTCCTTAGGATCGGCAGCAAGCAAGAGCCAAATACTATACAACTAGATGATATAATTGAACTTCTCCAGCTGAACAGTTTTGAGCATTCTGTCTAGCTTCTTACATTTATATACAGTGGTGCCCGTGAAGCTGCTCTTTTTAATTACTAGTGCTTCACTTCAAATGTTAATAAACAAAAGCTATTCTGATTTACTATTTGTACTTCTTACCTTTTCATCATACAGGATTCCATCAATGCAGATGGGGTTACCATAACCTCTCTGTAGTTGAAGATGTTGTGGCAAACTATGAAAAGGCTGAAATTCCACTTGATGTAATTTGGAATGATGATGATCACATGGATGGACATAAAGATTTCACACTCAACCCTACCAACTATCCTCGTCCAAAGCTATTGGCATTCCTTAACAAGATTCACGCAAAGGGCATGAAGTACATTGTCATTATAGATCCTGGCATTGGTGTCAATTCAACTTATGGTGTATATCAAAGAGGCATGGCTAATGATGTTTTTATCAAGTATGAGGGTGAGCCTTTCCTGGCACAAGTCTGGCCTGGTCCTGTTTACTTCCCCGATTTCCTCAACCCAAAAACAGTGTCATGGTGGGGCGATGAAATCCGCCGCTTCCATGAGCTTGTTCCTGTGGATGGCCTCTGGATTGACATGAATGAAGCTTCTAACTTCTGTACAGGAAAGTGCACAATCCCGAAGGGAAAGCAATGCCCTAGTGGAACTGGACCAGGTTGGATTTGTTGTCTGGATTGCAAGAATGTAACAGCAACAAGATGGGATGATCCACCCTACAAAATAAATGCTTCAGGGCAGCAGGCTGCAATAGGATACAAGACTATAGCCACTAGCGCTGTTCACTACAATGGAGTTCGGGAATATGATGCTCACAGTCTTTATGGATTCTCTCAGGCTATTGCAACTCACAAAGCCCTTCAAGGGCTGGAGGGAAAGCGTCCTTTTATATTATCACGCTCCACATTTGTTGGTTCAGGTGCATATGCTGCTCACTGGACAGGGGATAACAAGGCAACTTGGAATGATCTGAGGTATTCAATTTCTACTATGCTGAATTTTGGTATATTTGGAGTGCCAATGGTTGGTTCGGATATATGTGGATTCTATCCGGCACCAACAGAAGAGTTGTGCAACCGATGGATTGAATTAGGCGCTTTCTATCCTTTCTCGAGGGATCATGCAAATTACTACTCTCCCAGGCAGGAGCTATATCAGTGGGCTTCAGTTGCCAAATCTGCTCGAAATGCCCTTGGTATGAGGTATAAGCTCCTACCATATCTGTATACCTTGAACTATGAGGCTCACACAACTGGTGCTCCGGTTGCAAGACCACTTTTCTTTTCTTTCCCAAATGTCACAGAGCTGTATGGATTGAGCACCCAGTTTTTGTTAGGGCGCAGTGTTATGGTATCACCTGTGCTTACACAAGGAAAAACTGAGGTTAAAGCACTGTTCCCTCAGGGCACTTGGTATAGCTTATTTGATATGACACAGACCATTGTGTCAAAGGAAGCGCATTTCTTTACACTTGATGCACCTTTGGATGTGATCAACGTGCACCTGTATCAAAACACAATTCTTCCAATGCAGCGGGGTGGGACAATCTCTAAGGAAGCAAGAATGACACCTTTTAGCCTTATTGTCACCTTCCCAGCTGGTGCCAGTGAGGGACAAGCAAAGGGAGAGTTGTTCCTTGATGATGATAAGCTTCCAGAGATGAAACTTGGAAATGGTTACTCCACATTCATCGATTTCTACGCAACTCTGTCTCAGAAAACAATTAAGATTTGGTCAGAAGTTCAGGAAGGCAAGTTTGCCGTAAGCAAGGGCTGGACAATTGAGAAGGTAACCGTGTTGGGATTAGATGGTATCGGCCAATCATTTGAATTAGAGTTTGACGGACAATCGGTGAAGGATACCTCAAACATTGAATTCTCCGCATCTGAGCACAACTATCTCGACAAATTAGGAGGCGAAAATAAGAAGAAGGCTATGATGGTGGAGTTGAAAGGGTTGGAATTGCCTGTAGGAAAGAACTTTGCCATGTCCTGGAAAATGGGCATCTAAGGTAGATTTCATTTTTAACCTTTGTCTGCAAATTGTCTATGCCATTTTATGTATTTTTATCCTAGTACTTTTGATGGAGAGGAGATGAGCCAAAAAAATTTATGTTCATCCTTTCCCATCTAAACAAGCTTAAGAGAGTTGGCTCCCATTTGAATGCTTAGAGGCTTTTCATTGTTACTGTGGCCTTCAAAAATTGTACCAAGTTGAGCTTTAAAGTGTTGAGGTTATTAAGGTTGTACTTCTCATAGGTTGGACTATTTAGATTGTACCATTGTCCTTTCATCAATGTATTTTCTCTACAAAAATCATTTTTGTTAGAGTAACTTGTTCCAATGATTTGCAGACACCGACGAAATATCTTAGCCGATGCATTCAAAGCTATATCTCCAATGGAAACTTTGTACCAAAAAAAAAAATCTCCAATGGACACTGGATGTGGATGCACATTTAACCAAATGTGGGCCACGGAGCTGTCTGGGCTAAATGTTGGCCTGGCCTAAAGCTGGGTTTATTTTGGACCCACTATCACCATCCGCTTCACGGATTGACACAGCCCCCAAGGCTATGTTTGGTTAGAGCAGGAAAAAGGGGAAGACATAAAGAAAGAGCAGATACCTTCCTCCCATTGTTTGGTTAGGAAACTGGACAGGAGAAAGGCCGGTGAAAACATGTGTGTAGGAGGAAGGAAAAAATCAAATCTCTCCATTTTCGAAGGAAAAGAAAAATGTAGAAAGCATCGGGTCTCATGTGTATGGAGCGTTTCCCGTTGGGAGACCCGCTCTCCGAAAATGAGCTACTGCAACGATCGGTCCGCATTAGTTGGGACGAAACCTAAGATATCGAGTGATGTCTAAGACAAGGTATCAAAAAAAAACAAAAGAAAAATGTAGAAAGAAAGGAAATAAGAGTTTCCTTGCTTTGGGCTTTTCCTTTTACCAATTGAAGGCAGACACCTTGGCCCTTTGAGAAATGGGACATACTATAGTTTTTTTCAATTGGAAAAATGAACATGGAAAAGTGGGAAAAGGAATTTCGTATTGAAACATATTATTTTTCCATCGTTTTTTTCCTTGTTTTCAAGTTATAATTACACTCGTTTCCCCAAAATTTTTCATTTCTTCGCATTTTAGAAAACTTGGTTCTCCAACATTTTCACATACACCCTGGACGTCCAAACCAAATCCGAAGAACTGAAACCGACCCTCCTCTCCTCCATCGACTCCTTCCTCCATCACCACTCCTCCGATCAATTTCATTGATTCTTCTCTGTATTTCCCTACCTCAACTCCAAGTTCTTCGGCTTCGATACCACCTCTTCCTCATCATCTTCTCCTCCCTCCGCCATTAGAGGTTCGTGTTTCTGCAACCCTAGTTAGGTCCATCATTGCTACATCAGGCTGCATTCTTTCTCTTTAATTTTTTCTGGGAGATAGTGAGAGAGAAGACGAATGCTTTTGGAGGTCTTTTAATGGATCGGTAGTGATTGATATTTCAATTTCCCTTCTGAACAGAAACCATGATTTGTGATTGAGGTCTTTTAATGGATTTTTTCTTTTCAATTTTGTTATTTTCTGGCTTGGAAAATTTTTCTGAAATTTTAAGAAATAAACTTGTTTTTATCGGAAAATAAAAAGATGAAATAAAGTAAAAAAAATTGGAGTCAAAAAATTAAAAATGTTTTTTGTTTCCAAACCACAGCTTTACATTTTCCTTTTCTATTTTTCCAATTTTAGGCCACATTCTTGTTCTGTTCATTTTCTAGAAAAAAAAAATATGCAAATGGAAATACCTTATTTTTCATGTGTTTTAAAATATCTAAAATATTTCTTAAAAACACTTTTCATTGCTGGGAAAGTTTTTTAATTTTGCATTTCATGGGATGCACAAGACAAATAAAATAGAAGGAAAATGTTGGAAAATTATAATAATTATATCAATAAAATAAATTCAAATATCATACTATTATTTATTTAATAATAAAATCTCTAAATTTTTTTTTTCAAGCTAAACTAGAATAAATTATTGTTGTTATGTAAAAGAAATATTAAATGAAACACAATAAATAGATAATGCAATATGCCCCTAAAACTATTTCCATGAAAATCAATAAACATGAACTTCATCTTAGTTGATATACCTATTTATAAAAACATAAAAGATGAGAATGAGATAGATCAATATTTTCTTTTCTTTTATTTATAATTTTGGTTATTCTATTATTGTTAATTTTTTCCCTTCCTTTTTATTCACAATATTACTCTTAGTCTATTATGTATAAAAATTTCTCAATACTAATATTTTTTCATTTTGAAAACTTTTTCTGTTTTCGAAACATTGTTGAAATATTTTAACATATTAAATTAATTAATATTTATACAAAAATTCTTATATTTTCTCATATTTAATAAATTATTTATTTAATTATATTTTTATTTTTTATATTATTTATTTTATAATTAATTATTACATATTTAATTATTTTAGATTTTTATTATAAAAAATAACTATTTTATTATTTTTATAAAATAATTAGTATTTATATAAAAATATTTATATTTTTTATATTTATATATTTGTTCATAATTTCATTTTATCTATTTTTACGACGTACAGCTTCACCGTACCATTTCATACTTGTTTTAGTTTGACATTTACATTTCTGTGCAACCTAGCTCTCAACCCACTAAAACCCATTGCATTCAATATTTTTTTTTTTTTTTTAATGTTCTTGGACTTGGTCCATCATCTGGTATCTAAAATTTTACATTGATTAATCCAGATCAACCCGGCTGAGATCCCTTTTAAGGGGGAAAGGATCTCCCAACATAATCGACTCTATGTCTAAATCGTAAGTCAAACTCGTGACCTTAATTAAGAAACGCAACGACCTACTTGCTACATCAACCGTTTCGTCATTGCATTCAATTACTCTCAACCAAATAAATAGGCAAATTCAATAGGCTTAAGTTCTCAAATTTAAAAATAAGCATCAAGCGGTCCCTTAAATTGGGGGGGGGGGGGGCACCAAAAATTAAAGCTAATGGTCAAGCAAAATCCCATTTAAAAATTAATCAAGCTTGGATTTTAATTTTCCATTTTCCATTTTCCATTTTTTTTGATTTCTTTCTGCAAGTTCAAAGTCAAAAAAGGGAAAAAGAAAACCCTTAGTGGGGTTAAAACCTTGGGCCCTCTAGAAGAAAAATTGGGGTAGAGTTAACAAGAGAAGTGTGAGGAGAAAGACCAAGATACTTCCTTTTTTAAATTAAAAAATTGAAAAATTTAAAGCTAATAATTGAATGAGATAAACCTTTCTTATATTATAACAACAAAGAAAATCTTTGGCTTTCCAATGTCTCCAAGCTTATTGTGTATATACAATCATTTTGAATAGCCCCACTTGAGCTTCACCTTATATAAGATTTTTTTCTTTTGAAAAATTTCAATATCATAATTGAATGCAATGGAGATTTTAAAGATGTCAACCTAAACCTAGGTCCCACCATCCTTACCATCATGCCTCCAACACGACCTAATAAATATTACTTTATTCCTTAAGAAATAGAAATAATTTTTTTTTTTTTTATAAAAAAAAAGCTTGTTCTAATGTGAAAGCCATGGCCATGACATGGGTGATGACATAATGCTTTTGGGCAAGTTAATTGGTACCCAAAGCATTTAGGTTTTTCTTCTCACCAATAGAATAGGCCACAATAGTGGTCTATTTTTTATAGTTGCCTCTTGACTGCATTTGTCCAAAGTCTAAGCTGTGAATAGCAACAAAATATAATAGAGCCCAAGCATTTGCTCGAAAGATAGGTTTTGTTAGGTACTTCTTTTGTTTCACCGCCGGTAAACACAACTAATACAATTCAAATAATTATAGATCTAATTTATAAATTAATTCTTTTAACGTCTGATTTTTTATTAAAATATTATTTGACTCATTATTTTTTAAAAATAAAGTTATATACACCTAAAATTAAGTGAAACTTTTTAATATAAAAATTTGCTGATATGATAAGAATTTTATTTTTTATATTAAATAAATATTATAAAATAAAAATAAGTTAAATTTATTCGGTAACATCGCATACAAAAATAAATAAAATAGTTTGACTTCGTGGAGGAGGGGATAAAAAGAAAAGATCAATCATTCGACCGTGGGCTCCAAGCCAAATAATGGAACTCCACTCAATTACACCACAATGCAAATTCAGTACTATATTATAATGGTAACCAAACATAGAATGCAAATTAAGGACCGGTTTTTTTAATAAATAATGTTGATTATAATCTCTTTTTAATAATACTTGTGACATTATATTCATCCTTTTTACTTTATCATATGTAGCATTGCATTCATGACAGTGAAAAACGTCATATATTGGGCACTTTAATATTTTTGCACAATTTGTACTCCAATAGATTTCAAATACCCAAGTGAAAAGGACGAAGTCCATACCCAATTTTCTTGGGTGCCAATCAAAACCAAAACACAAAACCGAGAGTCCCTACACTACACTACCATAGACTAAATAAAGCAAAGCTGAGCCTAACCTATCTCTTCTCTTTCAATTTTTTTTTTTTTTCCTTTTTCTTGAAGAAATAAAAACACTCTTTTCTGTCTCTCGTTGTGATTTTTGTGTTCCTGATGAACTGAGCAGTCAGCAGTACTCGGCCAGCTCACGGCTACAGTCACTGCATAGACAGAGAAATCGCCGGAAGCCACCTCACCAACCTCGATCGGTCCCAACATTAAAATATTTGTAGAAATTCATAAAATGTCATGGTTAATGTGGCGGCCCTCGCACCTCTTCGTACCGAACAGACCCGGTCCCCACCACACATCGTCATCAATGAGAATGCCGAGCAAAAAAGGACACGTGGATTGATGAGAGCAACGCGTGTCAAACAATCCTTTGGGAGACGACTGAGATGTTGGGCGATTTGGCGGGGAAAAAAGGGCGGGAGCAGCAGTGGGGATGGTGTGGGTTCCACGTCGGCGTCCCTGGCGGGAAAACGAAGCGATCCTTACGGTCCACTCATATCTCGTTGCGTAACCCACTTGCCTTTCTCTCTCTCTTCTTACTTTTTGTTTTTAAAGACTTTTCATCGAGAAAGGCGATAATTAAAATATTCAATATAAATAAGTTTATTCAGTCCTAAAAAAATAATGCATATCATAATCATCTTCGAATCATTTGGTCCGACACAAATTAAATTAACTACTGAAATTTACATTAAATAAAATATTTTTATAATTATAATAACACTTAGCTATGTGTTATATGTTTGCGACCATATTCTAATATGTACTATTTTTCTAAGCAAATAATCACACATATTTTCGTATGTAATTTTTGAGGATTAATAGCCCCTCCCTCTTATTTCATTTGATATAATATACACAACAATAATGAATCTTTATTCTATTGAATGGAAGCAATTATATGAATTTTTTATATCATTATATTTTATTTTATATTTCATATTCATCTATATAATTATTTTTTATATGTTAAAATAATCATAATTTTATTTTATTAAATAATTTTATTAGTTTGTACCTCTTTCTTATCCAGAAGGAAGTACTTTAGTTTTAGGACTCTGCCTTTAAAATTCCATTGAATAAATTGAAGCGGGGATACGGAGGAAAAAATGCCCTTTGCAAATGAAGTCAAAATAATTAATAAATTTTTATGTATATTTTATAATGTTTTGTTAGTAAGAATTAGCAGGGTAAGTAAAATAAAATAGAATTATTCTCAATATATGATTCTCTCTCATGTATATTTCCATGTGTGTCATGATGCACAATGATTTTATGTCCATGAGTAGTCGACAAATGGAAAAAGTCACGTGAGAGAGAGACTGTGTAAAAAATAAATAAATAAAAATAAAAAAGATTACCACTGGTGCGGTGGTAGCGAATGAAGAAAAAGACTTAGAGAGCGTGGCATGCGTAACGTGTCCGGTATTTTTTGGGGGCGGAGGGAGACAGGGCACAGGGTACAGTTTTGTGCCGGTGGCGTGGCGGATGAGAGACCGTTGGATATGGATTGGGTCTATCTCGAAGAAAGTAATGGTCACGTGCAGGATCTGAAGTGTGGGGCGGGAGACCAGTCATTTATGTATCTAGTGAAATAATGAAATCAATGAAGATTGTGGCTTCATTGGTAATCCAGGATGGGTTGGATTTAACAGGTTAATTCGAGATGCCTCGGCTTATTTTTATTTAGAAAAATAGATTTCAATTTAATCGGATTTTATGAAAAAGTTATCCTTCATTAAAAATTCTTGCTCGAAGTGTATCTTTATTAACATATTATTAATGATATTGGGATTATCATAGTAATAATAACTTAAAATTAAAAAAAAGAAATAATAAAGGGAGGAATATAGTAATAATGAAATTTATTTTAAGGCGAGAATCATGAGTTATATAATATGTTATTTTATACTTTCAATCTTTAATTTTATATTATTTATTTATTTACTTTATTTTCTTTTATTTTAAAAGATCGATTTTAAATTTAAAATTAAAATTTAATTAATCATCCTAACGAGAAGTTAAAAATGCAAAGATATTTCGGTAATTTTTAGGATTTTTTTTTTTGAGAAATCCCGGCGTGATTTGCTGCTGCCCAGGTGAAAAGAAGTCAAGAAATAGTAGAAAGCTGGCAACGCAAAACACGACGAAGAACAATAAAAAAGTGAAAAAAAAGTTATGAAGATGGAAAATATTCCAAGCAACTGTTCCTATTGCTCATATACTTTTATTCCCTATGTACACTTGCAACTCTCATAATTATAGGTTAAAATATAATTTTCTTCCCTTTTTTAGTCTTATAAATTTTTATATATTTTTTTATGATTACATAAAAGCGCATGATAATCACAAAAATCTCAAAAAAATATTTGAATACAACTTTTTTACTACTTAAATATTCACTTCTATCTTATATTCTTTAAACTATTCCTATTGCTCTGTGAGTCAAATATTTTTGTTTTTTTTTATATAAAGAGTTAAATTTAAGAAAGTAAATTATAGTTCTGTTTATAGTAATTTATAAACCAAGAGAATATAATTTTTTCCTTCTTATTTGAATTAAAATTTGGATGAGATTCAACCGAAATTAAATAAATTATTTTTTAAAATTATTAATATAACAATTTTGTTTTTGTAAAATAATACATATTTAATTATAAAATAAATTTTATAAATAAGAAAAATTAAAACGGGAAAATTGTTGTTATCTGGACAAATAATTAAAGGCGGAATTTTCGAAATGGAAGAAAGACAAAATATCATAAATAAAAAAGGAAAATGCAAAATGCAGTTCACGCTTTACTTCAGTGGCAAAGTTGTAATTTTAATTACCTACGGGTTCTTCTAAACGATAACAGAAACTGGGCGGATTGATATCAAGTGGGAAACAGCTCACCCGATTCCGTTGCCGACTGGGGCCAAGGACGTTCGATTTTTCCTTAAACGCCACGTCACAATCTCTTCCCCCACTCTTTCCTTTAGCGCGTCTGGGACACCTACCACCTAAACCCAACGAATTTTACTTGAATTGCAAATAAATGGACACAAATTAAGAAGCTCACGATTTAACGTAGCAAAAATTTAATTGAATCTAATTTATTTATGTATTTAGATAGGTTAAAACATGTGCCAGAAGATATCATATGTTGAGAATATTAAAAAAATATTATGTATTAAAATCAGATTAATTATTAATTTGATTTTGAAAATATTTGATTTTATTTATTTTTATATTTACAATATTTATTTTCATATTTATAATAATACGTTTTTTTTATATAAATTCAATATATTATAATATTTCATTAAAATTCTAAATCATTAAAATTCATATTATTGTTGTTGTTTTCTATTGTTAACATTTTGACTAGGGGTCTTTTAGAGGTAGTGCAGATGCGTAACTAATTGTCTTGAACTCTAAATATAAGAGTAGTTTTTACCAAAATAGATCATAAATTTTCCAAAGCATGTGTTGGTAGATGAATTGTCTTAACATCTGACTATAACCCATATTAAAGAGTAGTTTTTCCAGAAGAATAAACCAAATTTTTTATAGACGCGTGCAGGCACGTGAATGATTGTTTTGAGAAACTCCTCTTCAATATGGCTTATAGTTATAGTTCAAGATAACCATTCACATGCTTACACACATCTCGAGAAAACTCATGATCCGAAAAACCTACTTTTCAATATGGATTATAGTCAAAGTTCAAGAAAACCACTCTCATGTTTGCATTGCTTTCAAAAAAATTCTCTAGTTTGTCCTTAAAAAAACTACTCTCAAATATAGGTTATATTCAAAGTTCAGGACAATCACTCATGCACTACACAAGTGTCTCAGAAGATTTTTAATACGCTTAAAAAAAACTATTTTTTAGGATCGTAAAAACACGTTTTCAATCAGGTTAGTATATACCTATCGTCTCTTTCAAATTTAAATAGTTTTTATTAAACCATATTAAATCTGAAACATGTTAGAAAATATCATATATTTTTAAAATATTTAGAAAAATATTATATATCAAAATCAAATTAATTATTAATTTATTTTCGAGAATATCTGATTTCTTATTTCTATATTTGTAATATTTATTTTAATATTTACAATAATAAATTTTCTATATAAATTTAACGTATTATAATAGTTCATTGAAATAATATACCATTAAAATTCATATTATTATTATTGTTTCTTATTCATGATAAAATAAAAAAAAATTATTTTTCAACAATTGACCATTTAACAGAGTAATATTTTTATTTTTTTTGCCCTAAATATTGGAGAAAATTCAAAACCCCATATTTCGTCTTTTTTTTTTTAAATAATATTTCTCTCTTCTCTAGGTTATAAGACATAATCTTCTATTTAATCAAAAAATCATCTTTGATACTATATTTGAACTCATTCATACGACCGGTTCAGAATTGGACATACTTTTTTTTTTTTTTTTATAAATATTAGTATAATTCAACATATTTGAAAAATAAATAAAATGTGATCACATCACTTGTAATTGAAGAATTAATGATAAATTATTTCTTTTTTCAAATTTACAAATTTATTCAATGATAAAAGATTTTAAACTAAAATATAAATCTTTTTAAACTGATTTTATATTTTATTCTTATTCTTTATTAGATACAATATTTTATATATATATAATTTCTAGTTTTGTATATAATAATTGTTTTGTAAAAAAATAAGGTGCAATGTGCAGTTGCCTAAGCATTAATCAAAGAAAGCGCGTGCAGAAGAGCGGGAGAAGCCAACAAAGTGTCCCACCGACACGCCCCAAAATGGGCGCCTGAAAAGCATGACATGGTAGATGATATGGGTCATGCAACATCCATGTGCCATATCCCCTTCCCCATTCGATTTATTACCCAACAAAAAAAAAAAGAAATTTTAATATTATAAATAACAATTACACTACGCCCCCATTTAATTATTCTGGCCAACCCCCCTTTAATGCAATTTTGACCGCTTGGGAAAGAGGAGAGTAGAGGAGAGGAGAGGAGAGAGAAAAGGCGGTAGCAGCAAGAGCAGTAGAGAGAGAGAGTGATGAGAGAGAGAAAGGTAAAGAGCAGTCGAGAACTAGAACATATATATTTATTTATCTTATAAAAATTGTTACTGCTTTATTATTAAATGTGTACAAATTTTGGGTCTCTGTTTTGTCATAGAGATTTGCGTTTTGCTGCAAAAATAGATAGTGACTCAACGGATCTTTGTCTTGTTGTAGAGGAGAAATAATAGCCATAGATTCGTAATCCTCTCTCTCTCTCTCTCTCGACTGGTTCTTCTGGATCTATAAATCTCGCTCTAAAGTCTTCCTCCTCCTTTCCCCTTTTTCCTCCACAGCGCAAGAGCACCAGAGCAAGAAAAGCAGAGTAAGAAGCAGCAGAGGTTTTGGTGTTTTGGTTTCAAAGATTTATGTCGGCTGAGTTTGATTTGGTGATTAGGGCATCGTTGCAGCAGCTCTGGCTTTCAAATTTCACTGCTACTACCACTGGTGCTCTTTGCTGCTGTCTGCTACTCTGTTTGTCTTCAAAGCAGGGTTTTTCCATCCTGGGGTTTTCGTCTGTTTCGATGCGTTTGAGACCCAAAAGGTATCATTACTCTCTCTCTCTCTCTCTCTCTCTCTCTCTCTCTCTCTCTCTCTCTCTCTCTCTCTCTCTCTCTCTCTCTCTCTCTCTCCCCCCTTAGGTTCTGTGCAATTTTTCTTTTCAATTTTTCTGATGAGTGTTTTTGTGGGGTTTTTGTGTGTTGATGCAGGACTTGTTCCGGAGTGGAGTGTTTTGGGGCTTTTCATATAGAACGATTTTTCTCTCTCTTTTTGTTCTTGAGAGGGGCTCTCACTTGATAATATCTCCTTGATTTTGATCTTCTTGCGAGATAGTGAGAGAAAGAGAGATATAGAGGGATAATTTTCCTTTAATTGATTCCATCGCTATTTTTTGTTTTAGTTTTCTTTTTATTCGTTTTTTATAAGAAACAAAGGATGTTCTGGGTACCTTTTGAGGAGTTTAAAATGCCTGCGCCCCAGAATCAGTCTTCAAATCAAGAAAACCTCTGCAAGAAATCGATGAAGAACAAATCAATCTCTTCTCAGAGAGATCAGGAGGCCAATATGATGAGGAAAGTTCGCATAATCTGCTCGGATCCGTACGCTACGGATACCTCTTCATCTGAAGACGAGGACGACGAAAACTACAGAATCATCGACAGAGAAAACCAGAAGAAGAAGAAGAGATCTAAATCTGATGATTTGAAGAAAATCGTCCGAGAAATCAAGCTTCCTCTCTTTTCGAGCAAAGTCGCCAACACAAACAGCAACAACAACGCTAACAACGATGTTGATACCGAAAGTTCTTGTCAGGACAGCAATACTGCCAAAATTTCTAAGGAAATCACAAAAGGGGCTTCGCCCAAGCCGATTAAGAAGTCATCTTCTTCCAAATACAGAGGTGTTCGACAGCGAAAATGGGGGAAATGGGCTGCGGAAATCCGGGACCCGATTCGCTGTGTTCGTGTTTGGTTGGGTACTTACAACACTGCAGAGGAGGCTTCTCAGGCGTACGAGAAGAAAAGGCTCGAATTCGAAGCTTTAGTCAAATCCAGGAACAACGCGAACACCAACAGCAGTCACTCTGTTCACACTGCTTCGGAGGACACTGACAGTGTAATGTCTCACACTTCTCCAGCCTCTGTTTTTGAAGCCGCTGATACATCAGCCTCGCACACTAATTCGAGCGTAAACTTCGGAAAAGAAGAGAGAATTATTCTGCCTGACATGAGTTTTATGGAGGATGACATGCTTGCTTCACAAATTGGGGGAGATTTCGATCTGGGTTTGGAGTTGGAATCATTTGTAATCAATGATTTTCGGCAAATTTTTGATGATTTCGGTGGTTTGGACGATTTTCAGATATGTGGGTTTGGTGATGAAGCGCCGGGCAGTGAACTACCGGACTTCGATTTTGAGCTTGGGAATGATGATTTTGCTTGGATGGAAGAACAACCCCTCAATATTGCTTGCCCATAAGTTTTGCAGCTATAGGAAGGAGTTCTGTTTTTTCTATTTGTTATTCTTAGTTCTTGGTATCTGTTTTTATTATTAAAATTAATGTTATTACTAGTTTTCTAAGTTTAAAATCCTCAGGAATTGTAAATGGGTTCTCGAGAGAGTGGTTTTGTCAGTGAGTCTATTTATTTGTACCTTTGGTCGATGGAGGGGATGATGGATCTGGTGAGAGTGAGAGTGTCCTTTGGGTTTTCTTGTGCTATTAGAGCCGTCCAAGGGTTCTTTGGATTACAGACACCGAAGGTTTTTCGGGGGGTTTTGTTGCAGTGAGAGTACAGTTTCTTGTATTCTCTCTCTATGTATCTCTCTCTATATTATAGTTTTTACCGGGAATTTTCAATGCATCTGGTCAAGCAGGCTTGTCTATTTACTTTCATCACCATTATCAAAGTATATTATTATTTATTTATATTTCTCGCTGTCTTTGATAATGATGATTTGATTAGTAGTGGGTTGGTTTATGTTAGTATTTCATTGTCTTGATGACCAGGTCATATTTGGTCTCATACGTTGAATCGAAAATTAAACCTCGTGTTTGAATATCCCCCCCACCCCAAACTCCCAAAAACCCAACCTTCCGTTGTCCTTTCTGTTTGATGTTGGATGATTATTAAAGCCACTGGGTGCTTCTTCCTGTGCTCTTTCTGATTCCCATTCCAATTTTTTATTTTTCTCGCATGTTTTTGTTATTATTTTTATTTTCCCTTTGTTCCCAACTGTTTTCTCATGCATATGTTTTTTTATTTTATCCGACAAATCTGATTCAAAAATTATAAGATTCATTTTAAAGATTTATTTTCTCAAATTTTTTTTCGTTATTTTTAAGATTTGAACTCAAAACTTCCTGTTAATAGAATAGAATATCATTAACTATTCAACTTAAAAGAAATTTGATTTTCTCACGTATATATCTAATGATGAGGGGCAGACTATATTAGGATGCACCGGTTGAACACACTTCGTGCTCTATTTTCCCCATGGACCAGAAGTGTTATATGAATTGAGTAGATTTTAAGCCATTCGGCCAACGGACTCGACTCAATTTGAATTCTTGATATAATCGAATCAAATTTGAATAATAAAATTTTAAATTAAAAAATTCATCGTGTAAATCAATAACAATTATTATTATATTATTATATATATTTATATTATATTATAATATACAAATTAAATTAAATAGAATATATTATATATATATAAATTACTTGTTGAATTCAAGTTTAATTAAAAAATTTGAATTCAAATTTGAGTCTAGGGATATTCGGGGCATGACCGGACTCGAATACACCCTTACTGCGGACACTGCAGGGGTGGAGTGGAGTCCAAGTCCCAGCAAAGTCTAGAATCTCGTGGTTGTGTTCATTTGGTTTAGCTAATTGAACGAGCCAATCAAGCCTGGGCTGTTGCTAACATTGGTCTATCTACACTCTTACCTAAATAAATGAAAAGAAGTCATTCTATGTTCTTTTATGTCGTGAAAAATTTAAGATTTTGTCACGGTGGGGGGTCAAAGTTGATTTTTTTTTTTTTGTTTAATAAAATGCAGTGATTTTTTGTTTGAGCAGTAGTTTTCTTTTCGCCAAACAAAGCATATCTGCAACTTGAGGCTACAAGTGGGTAATCATCTAGGCCCTCCGCCTTAGACTCATCACAAGACAAGCCTTTCCAAGCAATTTTAGTTCAGCTATATTCCCTTATTTTTATTTTTTTTATTTTACAACCCAGAGATTACTACATTTATGAAGTAGGGATTTTTGTGGGGGCGTGGTTGGTGACTAAGGTTGTTTTTCGGGTAATGGGGTGGTGACACTGTCGGGTAGGCCTTACATTTTGTGAAGAATTTCGTGCCAGTTGTTTGGTAGGGCTTATCTCAATTCTCCTTGGGTTCGTCAATGAGGCTGATGAGCTTCTCGGTTATTTATGGTTCTATATCTTTAATAAATTAAAGACAGGGAAGAGATAATCAATAAGAGGTAGCAAAATTTGAGGGAGAAAGTGTGTCAATTTGTATTAATTTGGCTGGTTCAACCAGCATTCATTAAAGCCCTTTTAAATTGCTCATAACTGGGCTTATTTAATATTTCACTGTCACTTAAATGAAACGGGGTTGAATAATTTATTTATCAATTGAAATGATTTACAAAGACTAGTCGATTAATATTAATGTTTTTGAAATAACATCTCAAATTTGAATCGAGAAAATAGATGCCGAGATTTTATCCCTTAATTTCTCGATTTGATTTTAATCGAATTTAGTAAGTGATTATATGATAAAATAATTTTTTTTCTTTGTTTGATATTTTTTAAATAAAAAATCAAGTTTGAATTTCATAGCTTTTCTTTAATTTTTTGCTCATTTTATAAATATTTTGAAGCACAGATTCTCTTGTATGTTAAATGTTTTCCTTTTATTTTCTCCTCCTTTTGATTCTACTTATATATATTTTTTAGTTTTATATAAAAATCATAAACTATTTTTATAAATAAATATACAATAATTATTAGAAAAAAAATAATATTTCTATGCAATCTTTACAAAAGACAGATTGCATCCTCGAAGACCCATCCTCCTCCAATACAAGTTACTTGGCAACTTGAAGATGGACACTTTCTGTGCTATACAATATTACCAAATCTAAGGGGTTATTTATTTATTGATATATATATATATATATATATATGTGTGTGTGTGTGTGTGTGTGTGTGTGTGTTACAAAATCTAAGTTTAACAATGGAAAAGCTTTCTTTTATACAGAACTTGTATTATAATGAGATGCTCACGAGAGTGGTTTTTGGCCGACCGACTCTCTCAAGTCCTTGAGATTTTTTTTATTTTGTTATATAAGAATTTGAATTCTGAATGTCAGAATTAAAATAGATAAATTATAACTATTAAATTATTTGGGATCCATTTCTTTTTCCTCCTTTGCTTCCTGAACAAAAAGAATTCCATCCTTTGCCCTGGTTTGGGCGCAAGGGTTGCCCATTTTTTAATTAACCTTGTGATGAATCGTGTCAGAATCTTGAGTAAGCAAGCGCCTACATTTCACAGGTTGGTCACCTACCTTCAACTGCTTTGCCGGACCATATGCCCAAAACAGTGAACTCATTTCATTGGATTTAGTTGTGAAAAATATTTTTTAAATTTTTTTTTTATATTTTCTATCTCTAAAGAAAAGAGTAAAAAGTTTAAAAAATTTTAGAAATGCTACTTTTATTTATAATGAAAAATAATAGAAAACAATCTAAAAACTCTTTTTTTTTTTAATAAATTGAAAAACAATATTTTCTAATTTTTATTTTTAAAAAATTAAAAAATAAAATATTTAAATACAGAAAAAATATTTTTTGAAAAACACCCAGTTTTCCATAACTAAACACACTCTTAGGTACGTGGCTTCTATAAATTGTCAATTTTTTTTTTAAAAAAATTTAATATAAACTAATTAGCTATATATAATCTCGAGATTGGTTTATTTTATATGTAAATAATTATAAAAATTCAATTATTCATTGTTATACTAAACTATTATAATAGGTTATGTTGTATGGAAATAAAAACAGATACAAAATAATACAGTAAAATGATACTTTATAAAAATACAGAAAATAAAAATATGGACAAATATGTAAATATAAAAATATATGGATTTTATTTATATATTATTTATTTTATAAAAATATTAGAATAGTTATATTTTATAACAAAAATCTAAAATGACCAAATATACAATTATTTATCATAATACAATTAATATATAAAATAAAATTTATAATTAAATAAATAAATAATTTATTAAATATAAAAAATATAAGAATTTTTATATAAATATAAATTAATTTAATATATTGAAATATCTTTAAAACGTTTTAGAAATGAGAAACATTTCTGAAATGAGAAAACACTAATTTTGAAAAATTTCCGTACACCGTATTAATAGGTTTGTTTTATATAGAAAAACTTATTTATTATAAATATGAAAGTAGGATCACCAAACTTATTATTGCTGCAGCACTCAAGTAAAGATAAAAAAAAAAAAAAAAGAGGACAAGTGTTTCATGAAATTTTATGAAAAATTATATACAATTATTTTAAAATTATATTTACCTATTTAATATAAATTTCAAAAATCATCCCGAATATTTTTAAGTTGCGATGACCAAACCTCACTCAGAAAGAAACAAACCTAGCCAAAAACAATGTGACCCGTGACCAAACACTAGACTAGAATTTTCTTTTGGGTACCATGTCTTAGACACGTTTGGTATCCGAAACTTTATCCTGACTAATTCGGATCGATCACTACAGTTACTCCTTTCGGAGAGCGAGTCTCCTAATGGGGAACACTCTATACACATGAGGGCCTGTACTCTCAGTGGGAGTCGAATCTCGGTCATACTTAAGGGTACTCTATTTTACATCCAGTTGAGTCAACCCATGTTGGTATACTAAACTAGAATTAGCACGTGATAAGAGAGCATGCGTCCAACACCGTGACAGTGAGCTAGTGAAAAAGAATTATAGAATAATCAAAGCATATGATATGGGGCATGATTTGTCTAAATCTGGACACTAATTTTCTTCATGGAACCTAATTAAAAATAATAAGCTAGTGGGCCTAAATTGCGCTGCCCAAAGACTATCCAAACTTGTCTCTTTCGGGTACTTCTCTCTAATTAATTTGTCTTTTGGATGCAAGTTGAATAATCAATTTTTAATTAATCCAGGGATGGCTTTTCTCCTCCCAAGTTGTCTTCATCGATTTCCCATATTAACTGTAAGGATGTTGTCTTATAATTTAACTGAGATTATTTTCTTTATATAAAAAAATCTCGAATATAAATATTATATATATATATATATATATATATATATATATATATATATAAAGATTTAAGGATATTGCACTAATATTTAATTGGTTTAATAATTAAATACTCATATTTTTAGGTAAAATTTTAGATTTAAATCTAATATGTGGAAAAAAATAGATATAGAAAGATATTTATTTTTTAAAAGTTCATCCATATTAAAATCAGATTTAATTGATTTTAATATAATTATCGGATATCAATAATTTATCTTAAAAAAATTCAAAAATGTTCAAAAGCTGGCCAGTAATTCCAAATAATGGGGTCTTAATCAGCTTCGAAATTTCCACAAACACAGATATGAATAGATATATATAGAATTTTGTAGTATGAGAGGGGTACTTTAAAGTATGAGCGAGAAAAAATAAAAAGAAAAACGAAGCGTTGAAGGACAAAACAAAAATGAATTTTGCATGAATAGTATAAACGTTGAACTTAGATCCTTAATTTTCTTAACCAGACTAAAGATATCCATACAAAATACAAGTTTTTTTTTAACAAAATTCAAAACAAAACAAAGAATCATGCATTTTAAACCACAAGATCCTTAATTTATTGCAAAATAAAATTTATTTTGCTGTGAAATTATATTGTTGTTTTAAAATTTGTATTCTGTGCCTCAAACAACTCTTTTACATTTATATGTAACCAAAAAAAAAAATAAAAGACAAAATTGAAAAGTTGAATTTACATGTGTCACATTTATCTATGAAATTACATGATACTAGATTTAATATTTTTACTTTACTTTATTATTATAATTATTTGCTTGAAGGTATAGAGAGTACATGAAATAGTGTGAGAAATATAGTAGAAGAGACGTATTCGAGATAAAAAAAAAATAAGAGAAGATGGTGATGAAAATTTTAATAAATTTTATTTTTTAAAAACTTTGCCACAGCGTTCGATCATATACTTAAAAACACATTTTTTAAGAAAAAAGAAACGCACTTAGTTACATATAGAAATGAGTCTAATACTAACCAAATAAATTTCTTTCTCACTTGAAGAAATGATAAAATGACATGTAAGGTTGTAAGGTTTTACCGGGGGAGAGTGTGACAACTCAACACAGACCTCTAATTTTAAATATATGTGTCTAAAAGACGAAAATAGTTCTGTCCGTTTGTAGAGCTAAAAATTAAATGGTGGAAAGTGAAAAGAGAAAATGTGACGACTTTTAGAGATAAATTAATTCAAATGACAAATTGATTTTCTAATGATAATTCGGAAACAATGTGTAAAGAGATATATACTACTATTATGAGCATAGGTAAGAAAATTCTTGGTGTATCTAAGGGTCAGGTCCCAATAGGCAAAGAATTATGGTGGTGGAATGAAAAAATTCAAATGACAATCCGTACAAAACGAGAATGTTATAGAAATATTAAATGTAACAGTAGTAATGATACATATGGCAGATATAAAAATGTAAAAAAATATGTGAAAAAAATTATTCAAGAGTTAAAGAGTAAAGTATATAATGAACTATATAAAAGATTGGAGATTAAAGCCGAAGAGAAAGAAATATATAGAATCACCAAGTTAAGGGAAAGAAAGGGTAAAAATCTAAATGAGCCTAGGTGTATTAAAAGTGGCACCAATAATATACTTGTAAGAGAATGCCTCAAATATGAAGAAAGAGTGCAATTATACCATTATATAAGAATAAATGAGACATACATGATTGTTCTAATTATAGAGAAATTAAATTTATAAGTCATACCATGGAATTATGGAAGAGAGTAATAGTTGTTGAGATTAGAGATAAATGTATTTCAAAATCAATTTGGATTTATACTAGAGAGATCCACCACGGAACCAATCTATTTGTTAAGACATTTGATAGAAACATATAGAGCATATAAGAGAAGTTTACATACGGTATTCATTGATCTAGAAAAAGCATATGATAGGGTTCATAGAGATTTATTATAGTGGACGCTGATAAAGAAAGAGATATATTTGAAATATATTAATTTTATTAGAGATATGCACTAAAATTCAGAAAATTTAGATTAAGTCGATCGAAAACTGAATATATAAGATATAGATTTAGCGACATTTATCAGAATGATGAAAAAACGATTAGATTAGATGAGTAAAATGTATCCAAAAGTAATCGATTTAGATATCTAGATTCTATTATTCAAAATAATGATAATATAGATAGAGATGTGAAACATATAATTCAAGCATGTTGGATGAAATGGAGAAGGACATTTGAAATTTTTTACGATGCCACGATACTATTACATTTGAAGGAAAAATTTTATAAAATCGTAATTAGACCTACACTATTGAATGGTATTGAATGTTGGACTATTAAACAACGACAAGAGTAAAAAATGACTATAACAGAAAGGAGAATATTTAGGTGGATATGTGAAAAAATAGAAAAAATAAAATTTGAAATGAAGAGATTCGTAACAAAGTATGAGTTAATTCAATTACGAATAAGATGCGAGAGTGTCGTTTGAATTAGTTCGGGCATGTGCAAAGAAGACCAAAAATTGTACTGATTGAGAGAACCAAAAACTTAAATATGAGAGATCTAATAAAATGGAGAGATAGACCGCTAAAAATTTGGATACAATTTATCTATAAAGATATAGAAATTAAAAATTTAGAAGATGAAATTGTTTTGGATAGAAATGAATGGTGTAGAAAAATTCGCACAAATTAAATTAATATATTTTAGATATTTATCTATTAATTTATTTATTTTTTCTTTTTCTTTTATTTTATTTATCTATTATATATTTATTTATATTTTATCTTCTATAAATTTATCTTTTAAGTCGTCGACTCTAAATATCGGGATTAAATTTTATATTGTTGTTATTTTTTAAAAACTTTATCTTCACATATTTTTAAAATTTATATCTTACCTTTTTTCCTCATTCGGATTTATCTATTTTATCTCATGCTCTAAGGCTATGTTGTACGTAAATGGAATAGGAAAATAGAAATGAGTATGAATCCATGTTGGAAACCATACTTTGTAAGAATAAATGCGTGAATTATTTCCTTCTGAAAGGGGGTAATTCCAAGACAAGCGTCAGAAAGAGACCCAGCAGCAGCTGATGTGGCTCGCAATTTGCTTCGGAGAGACCATTTTTCAAACAAAATCTTAGGATTCCACACACAGCCCCACGTATATATGCGATTCCCATATGTATGACCAACATCTTTATGTCGTACATATTTTTCTATTTAGGAGGTGAGGTTCTTCAACTTTAATAAGGAAAAAGCCTTATTAGACTCGGACATTGTAGAAGAAGCTTCCTTCCTGTGACCAAGACACTGCAAAAAGGACACCACCTTACTTGGTCTTGTCACCTCGAAATCCAGACCTACTACAAGGAGACCTTTTGTGTAGATTTTTTACTTTTATTTTTTTAATGGGATGAACCATTACTTCGGACTATTTATTGAACAATTCAACAAACATGAACAACAGCTCATCGTCCCACAAGCAGAGCAAGAAAAAAAAAAAAAATCAAAATTAAAGAGTTTTCTTTTTATTTCATCTTTTGGGTTTTCTATAAAGAGAGCCAGCATGTCTATGTCGTTTTGCCTTATCAAGAGAATTCTATCTGCAGTAGAATATTTGATTCGAGCCATGATCATAATGTATCAAGCAACGAGATTGTTCTCATTTTTTAGAATTTGAAATATATAACCAACGGAATATGCGCCTGGTATTACGAGATTATATTTTTTTAATTAAAATCTTGATAATAAATTTTTTTAATCAAAATCTCGAAATTAAATTTTAAAAATAAAAAAATAAGTATCAAAAGAATTGTTTATAAATTAAGTCTTATAACTGTTCGAATCGAATTAATCAAATTTTCAATATTGATGGTAAAGTAAAAAAAAAAAGAATTTGAGACATGGAAGTATTTTTTTTTTTATTTTCACTTATCAGTATTTGGATTTTGTTCGACTAATTTGATTTAAATATTGTGGGATTCATTAAGTAGTTGGTTCTTCAAAATCTTATTTTTTTATTCTTACAACTCTGAATTTGAAACCTATAATTAAAGGTCGATGAAAACTAAACCGATGCTTCTTTTTTTTTTCGGTGCACAACACCGATGCTTCTAAGCACCTCAACGAGTAATTGTGGCCTTCCACAGTGGACCAACGAACAAGCGTTGCCCATATTTCTGGGCTTGGCCTCGTAAAATGTTGGGTTGTATGTCATCAACCTTTACGCAAGGCCTAGCCTGAAATCGTTGCGTAAATATGAAAATTGAAATCGTTGGGTAATTTATTGCAAAATAGGATTTATTTTGTGGTGAAATTATATTTGATGTTTTAAAATTTGTGTTCTGTGCCTCAAACAACTCTTGATTATATATATTTTGTAAAATATTTAAAATAATATGCATGTTACATTATGCTAAAATCTAAGTAAAATAATAACATTAAAATTAAAATTAAATTATTTATATCTAAAAAAATACTACAAACTATTAAGTTTTGCGAGCAGTATTATGAGCACATGGCCAAATAACCCATTTGTATACTCAAATAATAATAATAATAATAATAATAAAGACGGATCCCGGAAAAAGAATAGCAATTTTAGTAGATTTCGTTATGCAATTGATGGCAATTTTTGTGGTCTAGAATTAGATTTTTTTTTAAAAGAAATAGTTCTGCTTATAATTAGGGACTAATTGTAATTAGGTTGAATAGTAGTGATGCCATCCATGCATACAACTGGAATAACTTTTGTAGCGGCAACTACTTTTGTGCAGTATATAGGAGAAAAGAAAAAAAAAAAAAAGCATTTGAAGCCTTTACATAGCCTCTGAAATCAATCTAAATGACAATTGAACAACAGGGTAACTTAAGTAAAAAGGTCCAGGGATATTAAAGCAGCGGATCAACATCAGATCTTTGGTGGGGATAATGACAGGTGCATAAGGTGTATGGTGCATCACAGTACAAAAGACCTTACAGAAAACAAATATAACTGCTTCATCCCCTCCGGTACCCTCTCCGGGAAGTCAAAAAACATGGCCATAAATAAAGTCCAACTAAGATTTCATAGCCAAAACTTCCAATGTCCAACCTAAATTTTGGTTCCTGCAAAACTGATCCGGTCTGGATTTTCTTCTCCGGGAGCAAACAGGATGTCCAGAGACGCCGTGCAATCCCCCGTGCCTTTTCATCTCAAGAACGAAGCGGCCTTCCAAAAATACCAGAAACCCCAGGATTACAAGAAGCATACTCTTTATTCACGTTTTCTCTTTGCAACTTTCAGAGTTTTGTACCGAAATAATTAATTTTTTTTTTTAAAATAACACAAACGAAAAAATATTTCCGTTTCTAATTTACACTTGTCGGGAGTCGAAAATGCGACACACTGTATCGCGTTTTCAACCCGATAAAGTCCAGAGAGAGAGAAGTCCGCGGGGGAGGGAGAGAGAGAGAGAGGGGAGGAGAGCGGCGGGGGGCGGAGGGGAGAGGGAGGAGGGTGGCGGGGGACGGCGGGGGGAAGGAGAGAGAGAGGGGAGGACCGTGGCGGGGTGCGGAGGGGGGAGCGAGAGAGAGAGGGGGGAGGGAGGGAGAGAAAGAGGGGAGGGTGGCGGGGGGTTCGTCGGGGGAGGGAGAGAGAGAAAGAGGGGAGGAGCGCGGCGGGGGACGGAGGGAGGAAGGAGAGAGAGAGGGGAGGGGCGCAACGGGGTGCGGAGGGGGAGGGAGAGAGAGAGGGGAGGGCCGCGGGGAGGCAGAGGAGGGAGGGAGAGAGAGAGAGAGAGAAAGAGGGGAGGAGCGCGGCGCCGCCACGCTCCTCTGTCTCTCTCTCCCTCCCCCTCCACCCCCGGTCCTCCCCTCGCGCTGCACTCCTCCCCTCTTTCTCTCTCTCCCTCCCCCTCCGCCGCCCTCCCCTCTGTCTCTCTCCCTCCCCCTTCGTGCCCTGCCGTGGTCCTCCCCTCTCTCTCTCCTTCCCCCCTCAGCCCTCCGCCCCCTGTCACCCTCCTCCCTCCCCCCTCCGCCCCCCGCCGCTCTCCTCCCCTCTCTCTCGCTCCCCCGCGAACTTCTCTCTCTCTTTGGACTTTGTTACAGGTTGAAAACGCGACACATTGTGTCGCATTTTCAACTCCCGATAAATATGAGTTATAAATGGAAATATTTTTCTGTTTGGGTTATTTTAATTTTTTTTTTGAGTTATTTCGGTACAAAACTCCAACTTTCAATCTAGCATTTGTACAATATAAGTGGCTACATTGATTGAGAATACCAAGAACCCAGTTGACAAAATTCAATGTGGCATAGTCTCATTTGTTATTTACGCTGTTACACCTATACCCGTATTGATTCTGTTAGTCCTATGATTCATTCTTTTGGGCCTAATAACATAACTTTAGCCTCCATTTTTTGCTCACTTCTTAACATTCCCCATGGCCTTACTCAAGATCAGGTTATTCTCTGTATGTTCATCCTTTTCTTTTTTTTTTCTTTTCTTTTCTTCCTTTTTTTTTTAAACATTCCCCATTGCTACACAAGAGAGAGTAGTCATATATTAACCATGTACAAATAGATGCAAACTCTGAAAGTTATAGTCTATCGACTAAATCGGACACATTGAAACTCAAAAAAACAGATGTTTAGTCCAATCCAATTTAAACACAAATTAGCTATTGGGTGTATCTCTCTCAATTCCATTCTCTAACAACGAACATTCAACTCGCCAATACCTAAAAACCTTAAACCCCAAATTTCAATCTCCGTAAAAAGAACCAAATTACAAACATGTTAACTGATTGAAGGAATTTCATTTTGTCGAGAAAGAGAGATCGAGAGAGAGAGAGAGAGAGAGGGAGAGAGAGATTACTCGACCGACGGCGTCTGCAAGGAAGTAGGAATTTCATATTGGGGAGAGAGAGAAAGGAAAAGTACCTGACCGACGGCGTCTGTAAGGAAGTAGGAATTTCATATTGGGGGGAGAGAGAGAGAGAGAGAGAAAGGAAAATTGCCTGACCGACGACGTCTGCAAGGAAGTATTGGGAGAGTTGTTTTTCGATTGCACTTCCGCTGGAAACCAAAACCCCGCTGAGAGAAAGTGAAAGAGAGACGGTGATGACGAAGGGTCTTATGGAAGTGGTTCCCAGCAGCAGCATCGAATCACACGCCAGCTAGCGTCGAGTAAGCAGTACGGGCCCCATGCAACCACGTGGTTCCCAACTGAGCATCCAGGTCCAGTTAGATGTCAACTGGAGTCCAGTCAGATGATAAATCCAGTCAGCACAACATGTGGATGCTGAGTCAGTATAAGAGCCCATCAGGTACCACGTGGTGTCCAATCAGCATTCGGGGCAACAACAACAAGCCACGTGGTTGCCAAGTCAGCAGCAACATCCAATCGGCATGCACCTGGAGTCCAGTCAGCACAACATGTGGCGGTTGAGTCAGATCCCATGTCCGGTCATCGACCACCTGGCATCCAGTCAACATATCTGGCCATTCATAGGCCAGATATTTGCCATGTCAGCTTCCAAGATCAATCAGCATGCTAACTGGCGTCCGGTCAGCAAGATGGCCCTCCAGAGACCATGTGGCTACCGAGTCACCAACCAAGCCCAGTCATCTGCCACGTGGAGTCCAATAAGCTTGGGTCCCATCAGCATAACACGTTGAGTCAGCATACCAGTTCCGGTGATCCCCCACCTGGCATCCTCTCATCAACTGGGGCCCACATAGACGGCCACGTTGTTGCCAAGTCAGATTCAAAGACCAATCAGCATGCCAACGGGCATCCAGTAAGCAAGATGGGCTCCCTACACAACGTGGCTGTCCAGTCAGTGACGAAGCCCAGTCAGCCAACTGATCCAGTCAGCATAAACATGTGGTGCTTGAGTCAGCTTACCGGTTCCAGTCATCTGCCACCTGGCATCCATCATCAATTGGGGCCCATATACAGCCACGTGTTGCCACGTCAGCTGCCAACATCCACTCAGCATGCTACCTGGCATCCAGAAAGCAAGATGGAGCCCGCAGAAGACCTCCTGGTAGCCCAATCATCACCGCTTGTTGGTTGAGCCAGCGTCTCAAGTCCAGTCATCGCCGCCTGGTGTCTAATCAGCATTGGGGCCATCCCAGAGTGCCATGTTGTTGCCAAGTCAGCTACAGCATCCAATCAGCTGGCCACGTGGCATCCAATATGCAAAATGGCCCAGTCAGCTGCCACCTAGAGTCCGGTCAACAGATCGATCCAGCCATCACACCACATAGATGTGAAGTCAGCGTATCAGGTCTAATCAGCTACCACCTGGCATCCACTGAGCACTCGGGCCCACTCAGAGGCCACGTGGTTGACCCAAAACAATGTTTAGTCAGCAGCCACCTGGTGTCCAGTCGTTGTGGCATATCCTTTCAGCTACCACCTGGCATCCACTCAGCAGATTGGGCCACTTAGCATGCCACGTGGTTGCCAGCTGAGCAGCAGACGTCCTATCAACATGCCACCTGCCATCCACTCAACATTTTGGACCTGGTCAATGGGCCACGTGGTTGCCCAATTAGCACATGACCTCCTATCATTATGCCACCTGGCGTTCATTAACCAGTGTGGGCCCAGACAAGGGATAATGTGGTTACCCATTCAGCAACCAGGCCCAGTCAGCAGCCGCCTTGCTTCCAGTCAGCACATCCTGCCTGTTGAGTCAGCATAACAAGTCCAGTCAGCTGCTAGCTGGCCTCTAGTCATTATGTTGAGGGCCACATGGTTGCCATGTCAGTACCACGCGTCCAGTCAACATGCAACAGCTGCCGCCTTTTGTCCAGTCAGCACATCCTGTTTGTTGAGTCAGCATAACGAGTCCAGTCAGCTGCCACCTGGCCTCAAGTGATTATTTGAGGGGCCACATGGTTGCCATGTCAGTACACACGTCCAGTCAGAATGCAACCTGGCGTCCAGTCAGCATGATGGACCTACTCTGGAGAGCACGTGGTTACATACTCAATAACTCATGTCCAGTCAGCTGCCACCTGGCTTTCAGGCAACAGGTTTGGCCCACTTACTCATCAAATAAAACCCTATCTTCCCTTTTCCAAAATCTACACCATGTCTTCTGATGCAGAGGAGGAAAATGCGACTTGTGAAGAAGTTTTGCGATCAATGTCTCGTGCCGGAGCTCCACTTCTCGATGAAGATCACCTCGATCACTCCATAGCCATCGAGTACGATGGACCTCCATAACCCACGACCTCCCCACGATCGAATACTTGATCTCGAATCCGC
This sequence comes from Dillenia suffruticosa, assembly GCA_033439265.1. Taxonomy (NCBI): domain Eukaryota; kingdom Viridiplantae; phylum Streptophyta; class Magnoliopsida; order Dilleniales; family Dilleniaceae; genus Dillenia; species Dillenia suffruticosa. The sequence goes on from JAVTVX010000024.1 coordinate 6,880,786, forward strand.
CTCCATTCTAGCATCTTCGATTGGTTCTGTTTCCGATGCTAATGCTAATGCTATGAAGTCTTTATCTGTTTCGGGAGCCCAATTTATGCTTGAAAATGGGGAAATATTCAATGAGATCGTGGATTCGAGTTTGGTTGCTTCATCATCAGAGAACGATGAAGGAGAAGAAGAGAATGGGATCTCTTGGTCTCCAATGTCGAGCATGGCTGAACCTGCGGCATCTCCCGTGGCTTCTCGGTGTAAATAAATGGGTTTGAGAAAGAGAGGAGTCTGTAGCAGTTGTTGAAAAGGTAACAGATTGAAGGACAGAGTGGCGTGCATTGTGTGCAGTGCAAGGTATTGCGGTAACTGCGTTTTGATAGCAATGGGCTCAATGCCTGAAGGCGGGAAGTGTGTGAGCAGCATCGGGCAGTCGATAGATGAGTCGAAGAGGTCAAGTTTAGGTAGGTCTTCAAAGGCGTTGTCTAGAGCTTGCAGTCCTTTTGAGATTATGCAAATTATGAAGGCTGAAAGGAAGTGTTCTGGAAAGCTGCTTAGACTTGAGCTGCTTGTTGTGAATGGCCGGCAGTTAAGGCAAGAGGAATTGGCTGAACTCTTCGGTTGCTCTATGCCGCCCCAAAAGTTGAAGCGCGGCAGAGACTGGTATGACAATGTTTCCGGACTTTGGGGAAAGGCAAGGAGGTTAATTTGTTTTTCCATCTATACTCTTTTCTTGTATCGATTACTTTGCTCATGTCATTTAATGTGTGGGAGGGATAGAAAGCTGATATATGTATAAGTTCGAAACTCAATGTTGGGTCCAAGCTTCCTCTACATGCAACCAACGGGAACACAAGGGTTTTATTAAATGATCGGGAGATCACTAAAATTGGGCTAGGAATATTGTAGGTAAATGTATTTTCTTCTGATTGAACTGCTTGTACCTTTTTTGGTTCTTCATATGAATATGTTTTTGGTGTCGAATATGAAGCTCTTCTTACAATGAGCTATTCATTGGTTCAGTGTATGTTGGCAACGTAAACCAGACCTTTTCCTGGTTGATGGGATAAAATTCCCCTTTCAATCACGTATTACTAGCAACCAGACTCCTCTCAGCCTTCATGGTCTGGTGGCCTGTTGGCAACAGACAATGGTCTGGCTTAAGGGAGTTGGCAAAAGCCCCTTAGTCATGCAGTCGCAGCATGACTTGCTATTCCTGTTTGTAAATGATTATACGTGTTTACTTAGGAACGTCATTCTCTTTCAAATGCTATATACAAATGGTCATTCTCTCGTAATGCATTTATGTCTTCAACTTGTGACCCATCGGCCATGAGAATTGTGCTTCTTCTTTTGCCATACTTTTTTCTGCATTCAGAAGATTGAAGGACGCTGATGATGCTAAGAAATGAGAACTTCTTTTGCTACTTTTCTTCAATTAAGTGAACATAGTCTAAATGTGACAAAGTTTATGTCCATTCCCAGTAATTTCAACAGATATAGATGCATTGGTTCTTCTAAGTGAAGATTGTAAGTGTTACTAGGAAATGGTTGTAAAGGAAGTATATGCATTTGAGAGTAATTACGTTGCTAATTTCAAAAGGTCTTCTAGTGTATCAGGAAGACGGACAAGCTTTCCCAAATTATCACCTTCCTTTGTTCTTTCATTTGGATGATGTCCATGGATTATCACTCTCAAGGGAAGTGTTCTTGATAATGGACTGGCACCAGCTGTTGTCGGTTGTCCTGCAAAACATCATCAAGTCTCCATAGGAAGTTGATATACGGCTAGAAGAAATCAACCCCTACTGTTGAAATGAGTATTTTTGGTCCTTTTGTCTTGAGAAATATTTGTGGGCTTGATATCAAGTCTTGGTTGCTTAGCTTGGAACATTAAACACGTAGGTGCAGTTAGCTATCTACCTTTGTCCATGAAGACTACGTAGATTAATAGAAGGGAAACATGCACTAGTTAAAAATGGTAATGATCACAGCCATTCCCTCATCAAAGCTGGAAAATATTATGCAGAAAGATTAAATGTTTTTGCTTTTTGAAATAAAACAAGACATAGCAAGAAAAATTTTTGCCTTCTCCTGAATCTTAATAAACTAGTTCCTCCTTCCAAATTCTTAATAAACTAATTCCAAATAGAGAAGGGAAACATGCACCAGTTAAAAATGATAAGCAGATTCAGGTCCCTGAAAACCTAGATTTCAGTCTCACTTAGTAAAGGAATTTATTATTTTCAATGTTCCTTTTAATGCCATTAGATGTATATCCAATAATGATGAATAAAGGCTTAAACCAATGCTGTTGGTCATGATTGCCTGCTAGCTTGTTGCTATATGAAGGAAGCCAAACAACTCAATATTGTGGACAAATAAGTGGAAAAATCTGTCCATGTTTTAAACCATATATATATTATATAATATTTTTACTTTTAATTTGTATTACTGTGATCTCCCACATACCCTATGGTAGACAATGGGTGGGAAGGTAACTAACCTTCTCTATTCGAATCTTCATCATTACTCATTGATACTTCGGGATTCTGAGGCAACTCATTGGACTCTGTTTGCTGAAAAAGCACAGCTGAGACATAGGGACCATCAACAATTTTCAAATCAGTGCATAGATTTGAAAAGTTGCGAAATCAAGTGACTTAAAGTTTCTGGAGGTGGCTTGAATTTTACGTGCACCATAGGCTTTACCTTGCTTAGAAGTCATCTGATGCTATTATGTCACGAGTGTTAGAATTGAAAGAGAACGTTACCTCCATATCAAGTGCACCCAGCATTTCTGTTAGATAAGGAATTTCTTGTAGCACATCTTGATTTAAGCTGAGTCTCTTCAAAAGTCTACTTATCATTTTCATTTCTATTGAAAAATATTAGAAAATTTATATCAATACAATTTTAAATATATAATAATATTATTATTCAATAATCATACTCCAAATCATAAAATAAACATAATATTATTTTAAATATTTATTTGTAGTCTATAAGTATAATAAAAATGAAAAATCTAACATAATAGGATTATGATTAGACTAAAAATCATACCTTAACAATCTTCTTCCCTTTTTTTTTGATTCATTAGATGTGCCAACCATAATATTTTCATTATCCAATTGTTTTGATAACTTTAAATTGTAATCATCATGAAAAAAGTTTTACGAAAGGAGAAACTTTTTTTTTTTTTTATCAAAACGTATATTTAAAAATGAAATATATATAGATAATAAACTTTCATGTCAGTAGAGTATTATCTCATCCATCTCTCTTTTTCCTTGACAACTTTGATACAAACAAATCTTGCATATTTTCTATCATTTGAAACTTGTGCTCGGTGCCTATAATGTTCTTGACATGGTCGGGAAGAAGATGTTCTTTATCATTTTCTTATGAAATATTTATTAAATTAAATGTTAATATTCATTGGTTAAAAGTAAAGACATGATATAAATATGTTATTAAATTATTACAAATTTTAATTAAAACAAAATATATATGGAATATTTTAATCAAAACTAAATTTTTTTCTTATCTTATTTTCGGAAGAAGCTAAGGCTCCAGCATTTATTCTAATAATCGATTCAATAGCATCATAAAAAAGTACCATAATAATCTTTCCACTCCCATCTTCAACATCGAGTTGAGGTTTAAATTTAATATTTATAATGAAATAAATTAATAAAGTAAAAGTAAATAATAGTAATCATATCATATCTAATATAAAGTGGGACTTATAATATTTTTACCTGAGGTAAAGGTAATCCACAAATTTCTTACATGCATCACACCAAAATTTAGCATTGATGTGTTAAACCTTTCTTGCATCTTTCACTGCATGAAGCATAATACAATCCATTTTTGCGGTGAACAATTGACAATCTTAGCTTTGCATATAACAATGTTGCTTTGTGAAGGAAAAAATTTATTAGACATTTAAATCATAATATTAGTAAAAGATATTATTTAATATTTCAATTATTTTTACACTTCTTACAATCTCAAGAACTCTATGATAGATTTCTTCACTAGTGGTCCATACCAGTTATTGTTTGAGGTGAAAATAACAGATTTACTTGATGATGATCAAATAATTGTCACAATTATACATAAAAAATATGAATTTATTAATAAAATAATATATATCTATATGAAAAAAATTAAAATAATCTTGATAAATATATCATATCCCTTTCTTGAAATTATGAATTTGGAGTATATCTTCATTGAGGGCGAGTCTTGGTGCAATAATTGAATTGCTCATTTAGTGATCTCGAGATCACAGATTCGAAACGTGAAAATAATCTCTTTGCAAAAATGTAAGAGGAAAACTGCGTATATATATGCCCACTCTCCCTTTATCCCCGTATTAAGTTGGGGAACACTTTGTGTATGGGGTGAGCCCTTTAGTATATCTTCATTGAGATAGAATCTTATAGATTTTGATCTTGATTGATATATCATGTTTATTTCAATATAAAAATATAAATTAAATCACATAACTATTAAACTAAGGCGTAAGAGTTTTATTATATTTTTGGTAAGGTAGGTAAGAGGGGCGCTAACAGTCCAAGCCCAGACCTCTACAAGAGAGATGCATGGGTCTACTTTTAGACCTTAAAAATTTAACACCCAACGAATCCTCCAGGAGGAGGTTAGACACTGAAGAAGGAGGCAGGACAAATTCATGGAGGCCTGCTCTGCTCGAATGACCAAGAGTCGCGAGGTGATTCGCGCACTTATTCCCCTCTCGGAGTGTATGGCAGATCTCATGCACTTCAAACTCAGACAAGAGCTTTCGACATTCTTCAATAATGTCACCAAGAGGGTGTCCAGTTGAAGTTCCATTTTTGAGAAGGTTGCAAACTGTCAGAGAGTCAACCTCTAGCTCAACATTCCTTATGCCCTTCCCGAGAGCAAGCAGAAGCCCCTCCCTTACTTCCCAGAGTTCCGCATTAGTGACTGAACGAGTTCCTACATTAGCAGTGAATCCCATAACCCATTCTCCTTCCTCGTTCCTCTAGTCCCCCCCGTTGCAGTGTGACTATCATTTGAAATGGAACTATCCGTATTGAGCTTGAAACTATTGCGTTTGGGAGGAATCCAATTGATCTACACTTCTTTTCAACTGCCTTCCTCCAGCTTCTTAGCACAAGCTAGCTTGATCTCCCTATTGAAGTTCATAGCCCATCTGGCCACAGTCATGACTGGCATCCGCTCATTCTGAAAGGTGCACCTATAGCGGGCCTTCCAGACAACCCATACGGTGGCAAAAAATTTGCGATTATCAAGATGGAAAGTCCCTGTACTGAAGCCTTTAGACCCAGTCTTAAGCCATCTAACCACATCTTCAGTCCATAAGCTGTCCACCCCCTCTACCCTGGAGAACAAGGCTCCACACTTCTCTAGTCGCAGGGCAATCTATGAGGTAGTGCAGATGGTTTCTTTGGTTCTTCCGCATATTGAACAATCATCCTTCATCGTAAAGTGCCGCTTCTTCTTTTCCACATTAGTCATGATTTTGCCACTAGCCACAAAGCACAAGAAGAATTTAATTCTCTCAGAGCCTTCAGTTTTCTGAATCCAGCCCCAATCCTCCTCACCCTATCTCCCTCCATCTCTTGAGGACAGACATTACTTGTAAGCCGAGGCAATCGAGAAGCTGCCATCACCATTTCCCACCCAACAAACATCATCAGCAGTTTTGAAATTCCTAGGAATCATTATGCTTCTTATCTCTTCCACTTTTTCCATTGGAAGGCAAGCTTGAAGCTTCTCCAAATTCAATCCTTACTGTCAGTCAGGAATGCACTAACCTTGACATCAGGAGGCATGTCACTGGAGGAGAATTGATGACTATTAATCAGAGGCTCCCTACCATTCCAAAGATTAAACCAAAAGCTAATCTTGCTACCATCCCCGATCTTCCATCTTATGCCTTTGAGCAGGAGCTCTCTGCTTTTAATTATCCTTTTCCAGACTATCGAGACGCTAGGTTTGTATCTATATTTAAACAGATCACCATCCTTCAAATTCTTTTTCCTAATGACTCAGCACCACAAGCTTTCATCACCTTTAAAAATTTTCCATTCCAACTTTGCCATGAGAGCAAGATTTGAATCCCTCGTCCTTCTCAAACCCAGACCACTATCCTCCTTAGCTTTGTAGACCTTGTCCCATCTTACTAGGTGGACTTTCTTGCGGTCTCCTATGCAGCCCCAAAGAAAATCTCTATTGATTTGATCTAACTTCTTGCAAATTGATTCAGGGAACCCAACTGTTTGCATTGTAAAAATAGGAAAGGCTGTGTTAACCGATTGAATCAGGACCTTTATCCCAGTAACGTTTAGAAGCTTGGCTTTCCAATTCTCTAATCTGTTATGGACCCTCTCAATAATGAAACCAAAGGTATGTTTATCCATTCTTTTGTGGATGATTGGGGTGCCAAGATATCTCCCCAAGTCAGCTGTGAGAGAGAACTTGCTTATGGCTGCAAGAGAGTCTTTTAGAGTCCATGGAGCCTTCGGAGGAAGCCACAATTTGGACTTACTTGGGTTTATGGCCAGACCACTCTCCATAGCAAGTTATTTTAGACACACTAGAATGTTGCTCATACACAAGTGATCTGCCTGGGAGAACAGGAGAAGATCATCTACATAGAACAAGTGAGATATGGTTGGACCACTCCTGCTGAGTTTGATGGGTTGCCAAGCTCCTCTACTTACTCTATCTTGAATCATATAAGATAAATGTTCTATCACAAGAATGAAGAGGTAAGGGGAAAGGGGATCTCCCTGTCTTAGCCCACGGCTAGGCATAAACGGCGAGAGGGCTTCTCTTTTTCAGAGAAGGATATGCTACCCGAGGAAACAGTGAACATGATGAGTTTGATCAGCTCGTAAGGCAAAGTGAAGTCCACCAGTACACGCCCTAAATATTCCCAGCTGACACTATCGTATGCTTTCCTAAGATCCACTTTGAGGATCATGGATTGAGATCTGCTTTTGGAGTTCTTCAGCGAGTGAACAACCTCTTGGACTATGACATGTTATCTAGAGTCTCCCTACCAGGAAGGAAACTGCTTTGGTGATCCCCCACCATCTTTTTCAGCAAGGGTCTCAGCTTGTAAACAATGATTTTGGAAAGAACTTTGTAGGATGTATTGAGAAGACTTATAGATTTGAAATCATTCATACTTCCAGGATTAACCTGCTTGGGAATGAGCATGAGAAGAGCATTTGCCAGGTTAGGCCAAAAGTACCCATCCCTGAAAGCCATTCTCGTAAAATTGCACAACGAGGACTTGAATGTGTTCCAGTTCTGTCGGAGGAAAATGGCTTGGATTCTATCTGGACCTGGAGCCTTCATACCTTTCATGGAGAAAAGGACAGCTCTAACCTCATCCTCATAAAGTCCCTTAACTAGATTTAACTTATCCTCTTCATTTATTTTCCTGAGCCATTTTTAATATCTATTATTGGGGGTCTCAACCTTCTTATCTTCAAAGAGATTCGAAAAGAACTTTACGGCCATACTTTGCAGGCGTAACACCAAGAATTATCCACCTTCAGAGTCGCAATTCTGCTTTTGTTTCTACTGATTTTGGTTTGGATATGGAAGTATTTAATATTTTTATCACCTTTAGATATCCAGTCCACTCTTGACTTGTGGAGCCAAAGCAGTTCCTCCTGTTCTAGCATGAGGTGATATTCGTTCAATAGCTTTGCCTTTTAATTTTTTAAAACTTGATAGATATTGCGTTAGTGAGATGCTTGAGTTGCTTTATGTTATGTTTTATGTTATTTCCAAGATAAATATTAAATTACTTATATGAATATAAAAAAATTTAAAAAAAGAAAATCCTTACCATCACCGCAACTTAGGAGACATTAAGTTATTTATTTAATTTGAAACTTTTTCAAGATCGTTGAAGTTAATATAATAACATTAATGTCATTACCTTCATCATTTTTATGATCTTGAAATTTTGTAGCCAAATCATCTTAGAGAGTAATTGTTGTCTTCTAACCACTATAAAAAAAATTTAAATATTATAAGAAGAAACAAACAAACAATTTCAATTTAAGAAGTATTTTTTTACAAAGGTATACCGAAAGTTATAATAAAATTATATATCTTAGTCCCATTAATTTCAAGTCAAGTTGCAACTCCATTAACATCTTTCTCCTTAACATTTCCAATAAAAGTAATATAGCCAATGACATCTTAATCATAAATAACATATTATTATTTTGTAATAAAAATATATAGATTATAATCATTCTTTCAAAAATATGGTTGCTTAGTATACTTATCTTGCGATAATCATCCAAATCTAATTTAGTTAGATAGTCCAAAGAGACAATTTGAAAAACATATCTCTTAAACTTATCCTGATCTTCCTCCACCATCTTTAAAATATTATAAAAATTGAAATTTATCATGTATCTACATTTTTGATAACTTTATATTTTTCTCTATTAGGTAAGATGGAAAAGTTTTTGATATAGTAAATCATTCCCTCTTCAATTTTGTCATTAAATCAATGGGGTTAGTGCAGGGGTAGGGGGAAGGTGGGTGTATATGTAATACAATGGAAGATGAATTTTGATACAATGGTTGAATTGTTTCTTTAGTGATCTCGAGATTATGGATTTGAGATGTGAAAACAGTTTCTTTATAAAAATATAATGGACAGATTGTGTACATATACGCCCACCCTCCTCCTACTATCGCATTAAGTCGAGGAATACTTTGTGCATTGGTGAGTCCTTTTTATTCCAAATAATACAATACATCTAATTTTCTAGAAATAAAACTTTTAATATTATTAAAACACTTATATATATATTTTAAATATAATAGATATAGTAATAATAATAATTACAGTGAGTACCTTTTCATCCATAATATCAAATTTGGTGCTTGTATGCCTTTCTTGTACATTTGTGGCTTTCTGCTTTCGAGCAACTCTAACTTTTATTCTTAAATCTTCTTTGTTTGGGCATAATTTTGACAAAAAATTATAATCAAAATTATTTTGTTGTTCTCTCACCTATATTTATGTGACACCGAAAAAAAATAAAAAAAAAGTCAACAAATGAAACAAAACCCATTTACTCTCTCCGCCTTCCCCCACCCCCACTTTCTTTTTTCCCTATCACCCGAGACCCCTCACCCCCAAAACCTCTCTCATTCTCTCCCTCACACCCCCTCTCGGCTCTCTCTCTCCCTCTCTTTTCTCCCTCCAACTTGATTAATTATCCTCAAATACACACAAATCTAAACTCCAAACCCTTCAACAAACCCCCTAGAAGGTTGAAAATCTAGGGAGAAGATTCAAGTTTTTCTAGAGAGAGAAAAATCAAGGGTTTGAAGTGACTGAACAATGGATAAAAATTGGTAGTTCTAATAGAGATAATACTCTTTTTAGACTTGAGTTTTAGTTATTTTTGTATAAATTTTGGATTTATATTGAAATTTTAAGTTTTGTAACGAGAGAAAAATTAGGACTTGAAGATAATGTGACCAAGAGACAAAATTAATGATCCAGATAAGGTAAATTTGAATGCATTTTACTATTATATAAACTTTATGTTGAGATTGAAAAAATAAAGTTTAGGAATTTGGACTTACATTGTATATAATATTAGAATTTAAGAAAATCTTGATAGGAAAATTATTTTTCTAGATTAGTGACGTAGTTTGATGAAATTAGATGATTGATTAATGAATTTTGGAAAATTAGAATTCGGTTTTTATGAAAAATATTGATTTTTCTTAATGTTAGTTTGTGATTAATTGATAAATTCGTATCTATTGGTTTAAGTTGAAACAATTAAAGGGTTAAAAGAGATTTATCTTGGATCGGATTATGGATTGGGAGTGGTTACTTTTCCAAGATGTGAGTGGATACATGATTATTATTTTGAATGAGAAAATATTTCATTTGATTTTGTAAATATTTTTAAAATTGATTTATAAATTAGTTATAATTGTGAAGTATTTCAAAGGAAAATTTAGAATGAAAAATGCATTCAAATATTTTATTGAAATAATGTGTCATATTTATCAATTTATATTGAATATGTTGGTATTAAACTCATTATTTGAGAAATGTCTAAATGATTAAGTATCCTTTGGTATATGTTATGATATTTGTGAAATGGTACTTGAATGCATGATCTAATAATTATAGTCATTTCCCCTGATGGTGTAACCCGATGGGACAACGTGGTTAGGGGTATTTATCTTGGGAGATAGTCACGCTCGATAGGTATTTCCAAGGCTATTGTTATTATTTCTCGGACTAGTTTGGGAGCACCCCAAGGAAGGTCCGAACCAATACCAAGGTTGTGGGTATTCGTGAAGTGAAAAACTGGACTGGTTCTAGTTTGTGTGTTTGAATGTATGTTAAATTATTTGTAAATTGTTGGATTAATTTGAAAAATGGAGGGATATCAATGAATGCCTTGTGATACTTTGGTATATGGGTTAGGATCATCCGTATTCTGCATACTCAATCTGAGGGTCGGGACATGACAATTTAAAATGTATAACATAAACAAATAACTTTATTATTTTAATATTTAAGTCAAATTAAAAAGGATATAAATTAATATTTTTATTTTCTATTCTCTATTTATACTATATATCATAAATGTATATGACTAGATACACTACAAAAAAATAGCCTTTTAGCCACAAATTTAGCGACGAAAATTTTAAAAAAATTCGTCGCTAAAAACATTAGCGACGAAAAATTTTTCGTCGCTAATAACGCGTCGCAAAAATTTAGCGACGAAAATTAGAAATCTGTCGCTAAATTTAGCGACGAAAATTGAAATCCGTCGCTAAATTTAGCGACAAATAATTTTTCGTTACTAAAATTCGTCACTAATTTTAGCGACGAAAAATTATCCGTCGCTAAATTAGCGACATAAAAAAATCCATTGCTAAATTTAGCAACGAAAATTTAAAATTCGTCGCTAAATTTAGCGACAGATAATTTTTGTCGCTAAAATCCGTCACTAATTTAGGAGAAAAAAATCTGTAATAATAAAAAAATCCGTTGCTAAATTTAGCGACGGATTTGGAATCCGTCGCAAAAATCCATCGCTAAATTCAGCGACGGATTCAAATCCGTCGCTAAATTCAGCGACGGATTCAAATTCGTCGCTGAAATTCCCACCCGAGCCCACCCGCCCGAGCACGTGCCATCTAAGCCAGCACCCCGAGCCCGCCCGCCCGAGCACGTGCCACCTGAGCCAGCACCCCGAGCCCGCCCAGCACCCCGAGCCCGCCTGCCCGAGCACGTGCCACCTGAGCCAGCACCCAGCACCCCGCGCAGCCACTTTTAATTGTTGGAAAATGCCTTTTGCCTCCACCGTGGTTCGAACTCCAAACTCCGCACTCTTCCGAACTCCTGCATGCAACCTGTAAACCACCGAGCCAAAGATATTATTATGATATAAATTTCTTTTTTATTATTTATTATTTTTATTTCACATTTTTTTAATAATAATAAAATAATATATAATAATAATTTAAAATAATAAATATAATAACTTTTTTTATTTATACCACCCACCTAAAATAATATTAATTAAAAATAATAAATATGATAATTTTTAATAAAATAAAAAATAATAAAATACTAATTTAAAATAAAATAATAAATTAATTAAAAAATATGTTTATATTATATTTTGATTTCTTCTTTTTTCTTTTATCTTATTATCTTATTATTTTTTTTCATTTTTATTTTATTTTTTTAATCCATAATTTATAATTTAAAAATGGATTACAATATTTCAAAACTATAAAATTATAATTATCAATAAATTATAATATATTAATATTTTAAAAAATCTATATATTTAATTATAAAATATTTTTATTCGTTATAATAAAATTATTATATATTATAATAAAATTATTATATATAAGAAATGAAAGTAGAAAGAAAAAAAAAACCCAAAAATAGAGATAAGGAAAAAAAAAGTGAGAATAGAAAAAAAAGCGGAGGAAGAAAGTCACACAACAACACCCGTGGTGTAGTGGTAGTGGTAGCATCTCTTTGAGGTCCAAGTCGAAGGTTCGAATCCCTCCAACTACAGATATATATATTTTTTGTGGCACGCCCCAGGCAGCGCCTGCCTGCCTGGGCGCCCGCGTGCCTGGGCGCCCAGGCAGGCGCGCCCCAGCAGGCGCGCGCAAGGCGTGGGCGCCCAGGCAGGCGCCCGTGCGTGCACGGGCCGGCGCCCGCGGGATTAATATTTAATAAAAAAATTTATATTATTAAATAAAATAATACAAATAAAATAAAATTACCTAAAAAAAGAAAAAAAATAATAAATTAATTAAAAAATATATATAATTTAAATAAAATAAAATATATGGTTTTTTTAAGAATTAAGAAATATAATATAATAAAATAAAATGTAAATTAAAATATTATAAAATAATAATATGATTTGTTAATATAAAATAATAAAATAAAATAAAATAAAATTATAATTAAAAGAAGATAAAATTCAGCGACGGATTTGGAATCCGTCGCTAAATCAGCCACGGATTTGGAAATCCGTCGCTAAATTAAATTCGGTTGTTAAATTAATTTTTTAATTTAAATATTATATTAATATTATATTTTATTTAATTATATATAAAAAACCTATTTAGAGACGGATTTCGAATCCGTCGCTGAATCAGCCACGGATTTAGAAATCCGTCGCTAAACCGTGGTTGTTAAATTAATTTTTTAATTTAAATATTATATTAATATTATATTTTATTTAATAATATATAAAAAACTTATTTAGCGACGAAATTTGCAACGTAAAAATTTTTTGTCGCCAATTAGCGACGAATTTAGTCACGAAAATTTTTTCGTCACTAATTAGCGACGAATTTAGCCATGAAAATTTTTTCGTCACTAATTAGCGACGAATTTAGCTACGAATGATGTGTCCGTCGCTAATTTAGCCACGACTTCTTTTTCGTTACAAATTTTGTGGCAAATTAGCGACGAAAAAGTTTTTGTCGCTAAATTCGTCGCAAAATAGCGACGAATTTTTTCCGTCGCGAAAATCCATGGCTAAAACCGTGTTTTTTTGTAGTGATAATGGAGAAACCTAATATATAACATATATCATTTTTTTATCATATTTCTATCAAGTTAGAGAAACAGAGGAGAACAAATAGTGAAAAGAAGATACATATATAAAGCAATTTTTACTAGATCTTGTTGAGAAGAAATAGAGAAAAAAGAAAATGTAATTTGAAAGAAAAAAATGTGAAGAACAGAAATTGAAAAAGTAACAATGGTTCAAAAAGTGAAATAGAATAAAGATGACTGAGAATAAAAGAGATTAAAAGAGATGATAATGTCTATTTGAATCTAAAATTGTGAATTACAAATGAATCAAATATATTTATAGAAAGAAGTAGAGACACGGTGAAAATTTTGATTTCTATGTTTAAAAAAGAAAAGAAAATAACAATTGGAATTATAACTTTTTGAAAGAGAGATGAAAGAGTAAGAAAATGAATGAGGAATTTCATTGAAAAAATTAAATTGAGATTAGATAATTTATATAAACTCAATAAAAGAAAATTGATTTTTATACTAATATTTTTTTAGGAATGTTGAAGTTTATGTTCAAAAGAAAGACATAATAACAATTAAAATAATAATTCAGTGATTTATAAACAGTTTAGAAATCTAATATTAATTGTATACTTAAATGGAATGTGTTCTTGTTTATTAAGGAAACATGATTTTTATGTTAAAAATAAAGAAGTAAATACAATGTCACAAACTAAAATGGAGGCAAATGAAAGGTATTAAATGTAAAAAAATAACTAAAAGATCAAATATTTAAAGGGATATTTATTTAGTATTTCAACTATATGAAATTTAAAATACTAATTGTATACTTAATGAGAGATGAGCCATGTGTGATTTAAATAAAAGGTAAAATGGTCAACGAATTATAATTCAACTGACATCGTCTCACTCCTCTTATAAAAGTCTCGAATTTGAGTCTATGTTATAAAAAAAAGAGATAAAATAAAAGCTTTCCTTGTTTATTACGGTATTTTGTTTTCATACTAAAGAAGGAAATAACAATTAAAATAATCATTTATTGAAATAGAGATAAAGACCATGAAAATAAATGATAAATTGAATCAGAGAGATAATATTTAAATTAGATGATTTAAGTTAATTGAATTATATATATTCAAGTGAAGTGAAAAGTTATTTGGGTCAAAAGTTATGATCCCTTCATTTTTACTGTTTTAAAGGTTCATGTTTGATTTAAGTGAAAGAAGTTTTTTAATTTTTAAAATCTACATATATGATTTAAAAATTAATATTACTATAAAGAAATTGTTATGTATGGAATTTAGGCGCGGGAATGACCAACAAATATCGTAGAGAAGAAGAGTTTAAAAATTAAAAAAAAAATAATCAATCAAAAAGAAAATAAAAAGAAAAAAGCAAAGAAAATGTCATAGTTAATGTAATTAAATATAGGTAAATGTATGTTCGAAGAACAAAAAATTTAATATCAAATAAATAAAAAGTCAAATATTTAGCAACTTTATAAAAAAAAAAAAAAGAGAAAACCGAGTTTTCTTATTTTTTTTTTATCTAGTTTATATTAAAAAACTCGAAATAAATGTCAGTATTTAAAAGATATAAACAAAGGAGAAAAACATGGCCACAAGTCTAAGAATTTTTTTAACGGTAACAATAACAATAATAATATAAATCATAGCATAGTACCAGTCAATTAAAAAGTTGCATAAAAATTATAAATTTAATTTTGAGTAGTAAATAATAAATGCTGCAGTCCAAAGGAGATGCATAATTTATAATTTTTCAGCCAGCCCACCATTTCAAGATTGTTCTATATGAGTGAAAATGTAATTAACTTTCCAAAAAAGAGAATCAAATTAAATCCATCGAACTTAATGGGACATAGCCATGCAAAGGAGAATGAGATAAGGACAATAAGAATACGAAGACCATATTGCATATTCTTTCAAAAAGGGTTGGTCTTTTGGCTTGTGATCTGCGGCACCTGAGAAAAATCCCTCGTTTTCTTCGTCACTTCTTCTATTTCTCCCTTCTCTCTCCTTTCTCCAAGGTGTTAAAAAAAAAAAGAACTCTCTCTCATTATTATTATTTTTTTTTGAACTTTTAATGTTTGGTGGCTGATTTTGTTATATGCATTACTAGAAAATCTTTGTAGGGTTGAGGAGGTTAACGTGACTCTTTCGGAATTGTCGAAGTGCCCGGAGAGAAAACAACACAAGAAGAAGCCGGAGAAAAAGTCAGAGGAAGCAGAAGAGAGAAAGACCGAACAAGAGCAAAAGCAAATGCAGGAGCACCCAAAGGTAAGGAAGGTGAGAGTGATTTACACAGACCCAGATGCAACGGACGATGATGATGATCATCAGGAAAATATCAGTAATGAAAACATACGGACGACTGTAAATAACAAACTGGTTGTTCGAGAAATTAACCTGGAATCTTCCCCCACCACTACCAACCGCGAGAACAACAAGGAAAATGGCGACAAGAAGATCCGAAATCCCAAAAAGATAAAGGCGGAACACTGCCCAGGAGTCCGGAAAAGGAAATGGGGGAAATGGTGTGCCGAAATCCGGAACCCGCTTACCAAACAAAGGATTTGGTTGGGCACTTTTCTCACCGAAGAAGACGCTACGGAGGCTTGGTTGGCCAAGCGACGAGAATTCGAAGCTATGGGCCAATCTACGTCGCCCAACCCATCTCTGGATTCCATTCGCGATGACCAAACATCGGACGGGATTGAGATTGAGAACGAGGAAAAGGGTGAGCAGAATATTCCCACTTGAATCTCTGATGGACGAGAACCTCGGATAAAAGAAAAAAGGGTGTCAGTGAGGTTCAGGCTGATAAGAAAAATAAGGTTCTGAATCGAGAAAATGAATTAAGGAGCTGAATAGATTAAGGGTTGGGGATGTGACGAGGTTGGGTCACAAACTTTCTTCTAAGTTTATTAGTGAGCATGGGATGCGTCTCAAAAAGAATAGCCCAGTGGTCAACCACTCGTCCAATCCTGTGATCCCCGCCTTCAACCTTGATCAACAGTGAACATGGGATGCTATTGAAACATTTCAGCTATTTGGATGATCTCTCTCTTCCCGAGTCCTCGAACTGATTATTAGTGGGCCTTGGGGAGAGAAAGGGTGTTCTTAATTTGTTTGCTAGTTTATGTTTGGATGATCAAGACATCTGGATTTGTCCCATGTTTGTTTCCATTTACTTTTATACACAGAGGTATTCTTGATGCTCTGCACCTTTCTGGATTTGACAACATTAACCTCTACTTATGATGTACGTGACACTTTATTGGTGCAAACAAGGGTGGCTTTTACAATTTTTTTGGGTGTCTTATCGCGTGTAAATTACAGTTCAAAAGAAAATCATCAAATTAGACGGTTAACTCTTGCCATATGATTGATTTTTTTTTTTTTCTAGATTTTTTTTTATAAATTATCTAATTCGGTAATTATATTGAATTCAACTAAATTTGATTTAAATAAAATTTTATTTTTATAAGACAACTTTCTCAACATTATTATTTTATATATATAATATTTAAATTTAAAATTTTATTTACAATAACTAATATTCAATTATTGAACTAATTAGAAATGGATACCGACCCCAGGCGGAAGGTAAACAAAGAGGGCAAGTCCAAAGGACACAGAAATTGTCAGTAATCATCGAGCAAACCTCCTTTCTTCAAGAAGGAAATAAAAAGAGAGTAAAAATTGCATAAAAGGATCTGGCTGAGAGAACGACAGAATGACCTTAGAAGCATGGAGAGACCACAAAGTGTGTGAATAATTGTTGACTAGAGAAATAATCTATGCAGCATTTTACAAACATCTCCCGTCGTTTGAGACAGTGGGGAATATTCCAGGATTTTCTTTCTTGTTTCCTCTTACTCACTCACCCTTTAGTAAGCAAAATGGATACCACGACGACGACGAAGACGATTATTAGGTGATTGCGGGTACAAGGAACATAACCTTATTATACCAAGCAAATCAATACAAAATACCATATGATGAAGCCATACTCCTCCGTCCTTTCACCCTTAAAATTAATAATTTTGTTTAAAAAGGTTAAAGTTAAGAGTTACCTAAAATTAAGTGGGGGGTTTTATGGCAAAATATTATTATTATTAATTTTAATTCTTTTAAAAAATATTGACTTCTATTATAATATTTTATATATTTTATTAAAATAATTTACTTTAAGCAAAAAAATGAAATAAATAAAGTAAAAAATAAATTAAGATAAGTCGAAAAAAATTTGAAGACCTTCGAATGCCACCGATATCCTATATCCTGCCGCCAATGTGCCACGAATGAATCATGGGTGATAAATTGTCATCACGTGGTGGGGACACTGCTTCGTACAAGAATCTTGCAGGACATGATTTGAGAGTTGAGGAAGCTCTTATTGAATCAATCGATTGCTTCCTAAAAGAATCTTCTGGAACCTATGTTTTGACACTGCATCACGTGTTGAAGCGAGCAAACTTAAAGTATCTTCTAGAACATACACCTAGTGAAGTAACCGGGCCGGGCCGGGCCGGGCCCGGGCCGGTTCAATGACGGTTCAAGGAACCGCGGGCCGGGCCGGCAGCGGTTCCTAGGCCAGACCGGGCCGTGCCGGGCCGGTTCCAATTTTTTTCCTTGTGGAACCGGCCCGGCCCGCTGAACCGGAACCGGCGGTTCCTGGCCGGGCCGGTTCAGGGCCGGGCCCGGTTCGGTTTTTTTTTTTTTTTTTTTTTTTTTTTCTTTTTCTTTCTATTGCGTTTTTCTAAATTTTTTTCTAACTATATTTTTTAATTCCATTTTAATTTTATAACTCCATTTTTTTTAACTTTGTTTTTTTTTAATTAACTTTTGATAATTCACTTGTAATTAAAAATTAGAGACACAAGATTTTTAGAGTGGTTCCACCGAATTCGGTGTACGTCCACTACCAAGCTCATCACTTGGATTTTTAAATCCACTATTTTTTTTTACATTATTTTGATAATTACATCACTTTGATTTTTTTTTTCTATTTAAAATGACTTGTAAACAAAAGGAAAATATTAATATTATTATTATTATTATTCTTCTTCTTCTTCTTCTTCAACTTCTTGTTCATCATCTTCCGAGGCTTTGATAATTCCTTGCATTCTTTTTTCTGCATCCTTCCAATCTTTAATGCATATTAAAGCTTCTAAAGTGTCGTCCGCTAAATTTGTACGTTTTTCGGTTAACACTCGACCACCTGCACTAAAAGCACTTTCGGATGGTACTGTAGATACCGGAGGGGTTAGTACATCTTTAGCCACTTGGGCCAAAATTGGATAATATGATGCATTATTTTTCCACCAACCTAATATATCATATAAATCTACATCATCAAAACCTTCTAATCTAGGTGTTTGTTTATATAAAAGTAATTCATTAAATGATGATGAAGAAGTTCTTTGTTTTTTTCCTAACATGTGTAAGGGATTAAATGAAAATGAAGATGATTGAATACTATTACTACTACTACTAGCTATATTATTAGTATTTAAATTATTACTTTCCTTTTCATATAATTCAAATATTGATTGTAAAGTATGAGATGTTTGTTGTTTTAAAAAATGTGGGTTAATAGACATTTCAGATGGAAAAGCTTGTGCAAAACAATCTATTAACATTTCAGCACCTTCAACCTTAACACGTGGATCTAATGCACTTGCAACTAAATATAAAATTGGAATTTCTTCATAATATTTTAAAAATTTTGTTTTCATTGAAAGAACAATTTCACCAAATCTTTCTTCATTTTCAAATTGATTAAATACATAAATAATTTTACAAAGATTTGGTAGCATTAAATGAGTGGTTGGATAATAATATCCAGAAAATAATTTTGTACATAAATAAAAAATTTCCAATAATTTTGTAAGTGTAGACGCAAATTCAAAAGCGGTATTATCAATAAAACCATATTCGTAATTTGAATTTGCAAATTCAATTAAAATATTTTGAAAAGGAAGAACACCTTGTAACATGTCATATGTTGAATTCCACCTAGTGTCACATTCCATTTTAAATTTTTTATATTTTTTGTTATGTAAAATACATAATTGTCTCATTTCTTGAGTTTTTACAGCAGAATTTCTTATTTGATGAATTAAATCGCGAATAGGTTGTAAAAATAGTTCTCCCATTGCTAAACCATCCTTAACACATAAATTAATTATATGACATGCACATCTAACATGAAAAAAAGCTCCATTTAAAATTGTTTTTAAAGAATTTTTTAAACTATTAACCGCAGTAGTATTAGCCGAAACATTATCAAAAGAAATTGAAAAAATTCTATCACTTATTCCATAATCATAAACAACATTTGAAATTATTCTAGCTATATGTGCACCAGAATGTGGAAATTCCCAACGTTGAAAAGCTAAAATTCTTTTTTGTAAAGACCATGAATTATTTATCCAATGACATGTTACTACAATATAATATTCTTTTTTATGCTCACTTTTCCAACTATCCGAAGTTAATGAAAATTTACATTGACTAGTCATAAATTCTGTAAGTATACCATTTTTTAATTCCTGATATCTATCTAATGATCTCCTCCTACCGGATTTTTTACTACTTTTTTTATAACCGGGTTGTAAATATTTTTGGACATATTCTTCAAATACAGGACATGCAACTATACTAAGTGGTAATTCTTTTCTTGCTAGCCATTCTATTTGTCCAATTTTTTCTTTATCCGAATTATATTTAAATGTACCAATTATATTACCTCCCCCCGTAGAAATTTGTGTTTGTTTTGTTTGTGGTAATTTATCTGGATGATTATTAATTAAGTGTCTCTTAAGTGTGCCTACCCCCCAACCTTTTAAAAATTTATATTTTTGATGACAAATTTTACAAATTGCTTTTTGTTCATCATTTTTTCTTTCAAAAAATGTCCATATATTAAAATCATTTTTTTTAGTTTGTGTTGTGTTAGATTCAGTGTTACTAGGTTCGGTTTCTTCCAAAAAAGTTTCAATATCTATATGATCGGGAATTTCAAAAAATGGAGGAAGAGGAGATTGTTGAGAAGATTGTGAAGAGTGTGTTCCGGCCATTTTATAAAAAAAAATTAAGATTAAAATTTTTAAAATAATATATACGATAAAATTTTTTAAAGGAAATTTAAAATTAAATTTTTTAAAAAGATAATACAAATGTAATGCAAATGCAAAAAAATAAATATGCAAAAAATTAAAAAATACCGATTTGACGAATACCGCAGTTGTTTTTCGCAAAATCTTGAATGAGCTCCCAACCTTGAAATCTTCTCAAATCTTGATTAATGTAGATAATGGGGTATAAGGTGATGAAATGGTGTAAATTTTGATGGAAATGGTGTAGAATTTAATGGAAATGGTAAAAAAATTGGTGTAGGTAATGTGGTATAAAAGAATAGAAATGGTGTAAAAATTGGTGGAAATGTAAATAATTGTGGAAATGTAGATAATGGAGAAAATGAAAATGGTGTATAAGGTGATGAAATAGTGTAAATTTTGATGGAAATGGTGTAGAATTTAATGGAAATAGTAAAAAAAATGGTGTAGGTAATGTGGTATAAGAGAATAGAAATGGTGTAAAAATTGGTGGAAATGTAAATAATTGTGGAAATGTAGATAATGGAGAAAATGAAAATGGTGTATAAGGTGATGAAATGGTGTAAAAATTGATGGAAATGGTGTAGATAATAGTGTAGGAAATGATGGAAATGATATAAAAAATGGTAATACAAAGGAAATAATAATGAGAGAATATAGTAATATTGAGAGAATGTAGATGTGAGAGAGAAAGAGAGATTTTGTTGTGGAAATTTTGGAAATGGGGTATAAGGTATTTATAGGAAAATTTTTTGACCCTATGGACCAAAATAACCTCAAAAGTAGCCGTTTTATAGCTGTTGGGAGGGGTAAAATTGGAAAAAAAATTTCAAAATTCAAAAAAAAGGGGGAAATTTGAACCGGAACCGGCCGGGCCGGGCCGGTTCCGTGCCGGGCCGGGCCGGTTCCGGGCCTGAACCGGCGGTTCCAGCCGGTTCAGGTCCGGTTCCGTGCCGGTTCCGGGCCCGGGCCCGGGCCGGTTCCGTGCCGGTTCCGGGCCCGGGCCGGTTCCGGTTCCGGGCCGGTTCGGTCCGGTTCGCTTTTCCAAACCCGGGCCGGTTCCCGGTTCAATTTTTTTTTGAACCGGCCCGGCCCGCTACAGGAAACGGTTCCGGGCCGGGCCGGTTTTACTGTAGCCTTGGGCCGGTTCCGGTTCGGGCTTGACCCGGGCCAGCCGGGCCGGTTTTCGGGCCCAAACCAGCCCGGTTCCCAGTCTACATACACCCAAGTGGAGCTCCTTTCTGTTCTGTTCAAGAACCGGAAGGTACGCAAAATCCTGAAAAAGCTTCTCAGTTTTGAATCACATGTGATATTGCTAGGTTTATTCTAAATTTCTGTCTACCCTTTATTGAGAAACGTTTGAATTTGACCTCGTACGTGAAATTTTTAGTTTTAGGGTCTTTCTGATGATCTTTGTCACGTTGGGAGACCTGCTTTATTTTTTTGATCCCTTTTTTTGGGGGGGGAGGGGGCGGGGGTTAGTCTGTCGCAATCGTGAGCATGATTTTTGTTGCCTGCGTTTGAAGACTACAGTTGTCAGAAATGCCGTTTTTAGGAAATTCTAGGGATGGGTTTATTATGTTTTAAGAAAAAAGAATTTACTACATTGTTCTTGTTTGCTTATTTTTCTTATTTGTGCAATTGATGTGACAAGATGAACTTAAATTTCAATTTTCATGGTCTCCTATCTCCATCATATGGATTCTCTTTCATTTTGTTGTCTTCAATAATTTCGTATATTGCTCAGGAATTGGCTTTCATTTTGCCCAACAAGGAATCTGATTTCGATGCCTACACATTATAGAATGATAGATTTCTAATGACCTAGGAATTGCGAAAGTAAGTAGCCACCGGAAGTTGTGGTAGTAGAATAAAATAAATGGAATCACCGATTTTATTAAAAGGATTGGCACCTTTTTGGTCTATTAGGAGGGCAATGCCCTTTATGTGGGGATTCAAGCTCTCACAAGAGCTGAGGGATGAGCCCCTTGTACCACGGGGATAAGAGGCTGGTGATGGATCGGCACTTTTTTCACCGTTCACCCGTAATTGCAGAAATCTTATTTTTTTTCCTGCAATTGTTGATAATTTGGCATTCAGAAAAAGAAAGGCTATAAAATGAAGCACAACCTTATACAGGATACATTAATGATCAGAAAAGTCCCTTGTTTTGAAAACTTGTGATGCAGTCTTCGAACATTTCAACAAAGTTATGGAACCAAGCCTCAAGTCTGTTACTAGTTTGTCGGTTCAGCTTTGTAGAAATTCCATATCGATGCATTTTAAACTAATAACATATATAGAAACTGTATGTGCCAAAACATGCTACTGTTCGCATGCTATTACTTTAACATTTAATGATGTTCGGTAGCAGGAAGAGTGAACTTGTTGGTTTAGGTGTCAGCAAGGGACCAACCACAAAACCTGGATTGACCACTACTAAGTCAATCCCATGTTCTTTTGCCACATGAGATACTTCTTTCTCTGCTGACGTTTTTGCATATGCATGCCGCAGCTGCAATCAAGCAAAACATTTTTATTAGTAATTCTTCAGTTGCAGTTGGGAGTATTGTATGCTGAGATCAATTTAGTATACCATGTTTTAATGCATGCATCACCCTGTGGAGTTTTTCCCCTTGTAGAGCAATATATCAGTTTTTATTACATTGTTTTGTTTGCAGTACTCTGGTTTACTCTAGTGAGACTCATTGAGGGGAGAAAGTTCTTGGATGTTGTCGCAGAATCTTATAGCAGCACTGGAGGAGGTGAAAACAGCCCGTTTCATGGTTCTTGCTTTCAAGCATGAGCTCAGAACATTCAAGGTTCCTTTTATGCATGGATCAATAAGAGTTTCCTGCAATATTCAAAAGGTTTTTATGTTACTTTGCAGCTCTTAAATATAGAAAGTATGCTTATCTATGTTTATGCTGGTGGTTTAAATAAAAGTATAATGTTTATTGAGTGGTGTTAGAACCATATCAACACAAAGTTGCTAAAATGGCAGAAGAATGGGCAAAGTATTAAATTTCCTCTTCTTCACACCCAGGAGGTGGGTTCGTTGGTGACTATGACGCCCTTGATTGACATCACTGTCGAATTTTGGCTTTAATTGGTGGTATGCTGGTATCCAGCATGGTCTCCTTCCCTGAATCTATCTTGTTCAGATGTCCATTATACACATCTTGATATGAAATAAGAAACAGCTGGATAGGCTGTATAATATGAGTAGTAGTCAGCAGTCCAGAAAAAAAATGTCATTTCTAGGACATATGGGAGTGATAATTGGCTTATAGGATGGAATCAATTGGATGGTGTAGTGAACAGCATTACTTGACCGTCATATCATAGAATTTTATTTTATTTTATTTTTTATTTTTTATTTTTTATTTTTTATTTTTTCCTCTCTTCATGGTAAACTCACCTGAATGTTGCTATCAGGTGGTGGAACCACTGGTGATGCAGTATGGAAGACCCCATCGACTCCTTTTATAGCCTCATCATAGCTTCCCTCCACCAGATTTTTAACTTTCATAATTTTAAGCCTTTCCTTTGCTCCATTCATTTCCCATAAGGAACCTACTTTTCCTGCGTTGTCTGTTGATGAAACAGCACAGCTGCTCAGATTAAGCTGTTTTATGATTCTTTGGATTATCTCTCATGAATCCCTATTCTAAAGCTAATTTCTAAGGCGCATGAAACTAGATAGTCAACAATATTTAGAAGTACATCAGATTAGAGAAGTATTTCTACACCTAACCAATTAAAATGATCATGTTTACACTGAGTAACCTGCAAATAGAAAGTTCGGCCAGAGTTTAAAAATGAAAGAGTTAACTGCATGATACAGTGTGTAAATGGGGGCTGCTATGCTGTTTTGTATGAAACAGAAAGGATGGAGTGATCTAATCATTTGATACTTAAGCAAACTTAGGAGCTCATGGCCGTTCTAATCTAGGTAAAGAGCTCAAAGTGAAGTAGATAGAAAATTGTATGTCATATTTAAGTATGATCTTTGGATTTAGATGAGGCAATGGCAGAAACGTCAGCATGAGGATTTATTTCTTGAAAAGTCGTACTTCATTTATGGAATGTTGTGATGGTATAGGGTGGTCCAAAGTTCAAGAAATAGGCAGGTTAAAACTCAGTTTTGGTCTCTAATAAGAAATTCGCTCCTGGATCCTATGTTTAGTGGTGGCATCAAATCCACCAGCTAGCAAAACATACCATTACTTGGGACATTACTGGTTATGCTGCCAGCACGCCCAAGTTTTTCTCCTCTCATTTAATTCCAGAGGATCCTGTTTAATGATTTCAGCCTAGAAATTTTTAGATGTAGTTGTGAATTTCAAGAAAATAAAAAGCAATCTAATCTCCAGTTGAAGGATATCAGATACACCCTACTATCATATTATAAATTTTTGCTTAATCATGTTATATGACTGTACTTCTGCAACTTTTTTTTTTTTTCTTTTTCCCCATCCCTAAGGTTTCTGAAGCTCAGACCGTTGGAATGGTCTATTTTTTGTGCAATAATTTAAATGAAATTATTTAGTTTTTATTTTCCCAAATAAAAACGATAAAAGCCTCAAAAAGAGTAAGTTAACTAAGGCTCATCTACTTATTGCCCAAATAAAAACGATAAAAGCCTCAAAAAGAGTATGTCAACTAAGGCTCATCTACTTATTGCCCAAATAAAAATGATAAAAGCCTCAAAAAGTGCAAGTCAACTAAGGCTCATCTACTTGGAGAGGCCAATATGTGCCCTTATGTCCATATTGTGAGGATGACCACTTTCTGATGCAACATAACTTTAACTATTTTTTTTGATCCTTGGAAGCATGCTCAGTATAGGAGAATTTCATTTCCTGGCCAAAATTAAAATTCAGCTAGATCTTCGTTGCTGCATGATTCAACTATTCATTTATGGAAATTTGCCGGACAAGTAAAACGTACCTGGATTTGTCACTGTTGTGTGAACGTGTCATCCCTTTCAAGCAGGTGCTTTACAAGGTAAGCTTCTATCAGCCCTGTTCCACCTGTTACACAATATTCAGGCATCTCTCTCTACCTATCTCTCTTGGCTTAATGTCTTTCTTTCTGCTTCTTTGGTTATATGGTGTCACGAAGTAATGAAGTTGATGCTTTCGATATTGTGCCATGATCTATTATTGGACTTCAAAAAATTTTAGGATGCATTGGGGCACTTGATATTTTAGTTATTAGATGGAGTTTGATGTTTGACTTAATAATATATCTGTTTTTGGTTCATGACTTTTGATTCTATTGTATGGTCTTATACGGTATGGAATTAGGTGAAGTAAGTAGCTTGCGAGGGCTGCTTCTTATATGGTATAAATTAAACAAGTATGTGAGCCATGTTTCCTTGTGTTCATATTTATTGTTTATTTACACTTCCAGATGGTGTTTAATTATTTTGAATTAATTCATTTGTTAATTGTGAAGGATCTTGCAAGATATCTTATAGATCTGTGAAATATTGAATTATTGTCATATGTGTATGTCTTTGTTGAGGTAAACGAAAAAAAGGAAATGGTTATGCCATCTCATGTGTTAACTCCTCTGGACATGCTCTCATGTTTGATGCATTTCTTTTGTTTCTCTTTTCTAGATAGATATGATCCATGCTTACTAGAGCTGCATATATGTTATCTCCTGCAACAATTTTTTTACTCATTCAGAGAAGACTTTGATGGAGCTTCATAACTGTACATTTTCCCTGAAAGTTGATTATGAACCCAAAAAGAAACATGAGAAACTAGTTGACCTTACTGGGTGCAGTGCTAGTCGTTCATCAAGTGTTTCAGGGGGTGGCTTGCAAATGAGACTAAGGTTTTCTATGCTAATGGCTAAGTTGGTGTCCACAGGATAATATTTTTAGCAACAATCACTCATTTGTCAGTTTAGGGTAGCCCCATAAATCGGCCACTGCAAGTCCTGAACCGGATTAGTCGGAGTATGATTCCGGATACCGATTGATATAGTACAAAAAAAAATATTGTGCAGATAACTTTATAATAATATCATACGAAAGGGGCTTTTGTGCTTCTGCATCATCCGGAAAGACTTCATTTCTCTTAGTGGTACTGAGTTTTATCTTTGTTAAGATTCCTGTTTAACACGCAAATTTCCTTTGTTGATATAAACTTGATTCCATAACTTCAATTAAAGTAAAAATACTTTAAAATGACTTGATTCCATGATTTAATTAGGTCCTTTACTCAGCCTTATTTGAAAGAACAGGGTCTATCTACTCATGGTACAGATAATGGTTATCACAGAAGTCCCTTTTGTTGGAAACTTCTAATACAATCATCAAACATTTCCTCGAGTGTCCTGAACGGTGGAAACCCCAAGTCTCTGATCTTGCCGGTGTCCATGCTGTGGGGATTGTTGTCTCCTTGATTGTTGCTGCACCTGTAATGCCATCAGAGGACAATATAAGAAATAGATTAGTATTATATAGGTGGAGTGTTTGATCCTGCACCTAATTTGTGTTGATGCAATGTACTTAAAGAGGGTATTTTGTAGCAAAATTTGAGGTTAAATATTATCTGATTGCAGAGCCACTAACTTGTTTTCAAAAGGGTATGATGGATATTTGAGCTTAAGCATCTCAATGATCTCTGACCAGTGTGCCACTGAACTTGAACATATAAGCCTTCCTGAAGCTTTACTTTCCTCCATTGCCAACAGATGTGCTGCCACTACATCATCTATGTGCACAAAACCCACTGTCGTATTTGGGAATTCACCGTTTAAACCTATTTTCAAGATGTCAATCTACGCCAGTGAGCTTTCTTTGTGATAGGCACTTCTATGATGTTCATACGTGACATGAGTTTTTAATGCTTTACAAACTTGAAACAGGAAAAACAAGGTGAATAGCAGACCTTTAACAATGGTCAGAATGAGAAGCAGTGTACTGGTTGGTTGTGGTTGAAGCAAGGGACCGACAACAAAAGAGGGGTTCACAACAACAAGGTCAATCCCAGTTTCCCTAGCTACTTGCCACGCTTCTCTCTCAGCTACTGTTTTGGCATACGCATACCAAAGCTGCACGTGAGCAAGTCCACAAACAGTAAGAACATTTATATGGCAAAATCAATTTGAAGATAAATTTAGTGTCTTTTTTGATTTCAGCAGATGCCTATGTGGCCGTGATTATTGTAATTATGTTCTTACATTGTACTTTTTGCAGTAGTCTGGATCGCTCCAGTGGGACTCGTTAAGAGGAGAAACTTGTTGCACATCATACCTATATCTCAGTGAAGAGCAGGAGGAGGTGAGCACAACTCGTTTTATGCTGCTTGTTCTTGAGCAGGACCTTAGCACATTTAATGCGCCTTTGATGCTCGGGTCAATCAGAGTTGCCTGCAATTTGGAAGTTATAAACATTACCTCATAGTAAAACTCAACCATAAAATATTTGGCCTGGTGGCTATGGCTATCCAAAGGTGTCTAAAAAACATGCAATCCCTCTATCAACCTATCACTACTATGTATTAGAGAAATTTCTACAGAGTCATGGCATTTAGTTTCTGTTGTGAGTGTTTCACAGGAAAAAAGGCTGTGATAAGAAATTCAAGTTGCTTCAGTATAATGAATCTTCTTGTTCCACATAGGCAAGGCTGTTAATCAAACTTTTCTGGTTTCTGAGTTTCTTATTCATTGTTGCACTTATATTCTACTTGCGTTGCTTTTCTTTCAGAAAGAGGTGTCCAACATCATATTAAGGAAGAGAAGGGTTTGATAGCAACTCTGCCTGAACATTGTCATCATATGGCACTAGGACCGGGGATGCAGTATGGAAGACCCCGTCAACGCCTCGCATGGCCTCATCAAAGCTTCCTTCCAACATCAGATCAGCTTTCATAACCTTCAACCTCTCCTTGGCTCCGCTCATCTCCCATAGGAAACCAACCTTTTCCATATCCTCTGCAGATGATAAACAGACTGAAGTCACGAAGAAATACCTCAATTTGCATTAAAGGTTGAAGAATGGGATCGGTGCTGATAGTAATTTTGACCAAGTGATTGTCTCGACTAGAAGGGGACAAGAACATCCTATTGTAATGGATCCTAAATTCATCCCTTTGTTTTAGTTCTTGAGCCATATAAGAGTCTACTTAATTGCTTGAGCAAAACAAGAAAGAACACAAATGATACTTTAGAATACCTGTCCAGGTCCATCATAGTATGAAGCTTCTAGCTGTCTTCTCTTATATTACTTCATGGTCAAATTAATGAATGCTTTGAAGCCGATTGACAAAAAAAATGTGGGAAAATTGGAGCTCAGGTGAACCATGGCAAGATTTGTGTGCACTCCAAGTGGGTTATGGTTATTTTTAATGTTCCAATTATTTAGCAGTATGGGTTCTTTCAGTATCATTGGTGAGAACACTTTCTTGGATGTTACTTGAACAGGATGACAACGGAATCAAAGATTAAATAAAACCCAATAAGTGAAAAGGTTTCTCTGGTTCGTTCAGGTTTCTGAAAACTAAAAGGGGAAACAGGTGTTGGTATGGTATTCAAATAGCTGATGCAAAAGTTGCTACTTTGCAGACTAGAAAGAGCATGATATTTGTGTACCTGGATTTCTCACTGTAGTCCTGACTGTATGCCCCTTTTCAAGCAAAGTCTTCACCAAGTAAGATGCTATAAACCCCGTTCCTCCTGTCACACAGTACTCCAGCATCTCTCTTTCTTTTTGTTTGTCCGAGTTGTGGGAGTATCTGTGGGTGTATTCTTTGTTATGTTCTGGTGAATGTTAATGGTGTTATATAGGTGACAGAAAACTTTTGTTAGATAAGATATGGGTAGATGCATCTGACTCTTATGATTCTATATCATTTTATTGGTGGAGAACATGTAATTAGTGATTTCTTGGTTGTTATACCTTTGCTCACACTATTCGACCTTTCCTTGATAAAGACATGGACTGAATAACATGTATTCCTTAAACCTTGAATTTTTATGCGGTGAGTGTGATGCTCATACTTTGTCATCAGTTTGGTCCTCTTGTGCTGTCTTATTTAATGTTACCTTGGGTAATGTACGTGTCAGCATTTGCAGATTATGCATCGATGGTTAGTCACCACCAACACCCTTGTATTTTTTATACTATAATTCTCACAATTGATTATATTTGTTTTAGTTAAGCTGAAGCAAGTGAGAACCTTGGAACCATAGGAGAGAGATCTGGTGACAAAGCTTAAGTTGTTGTGATAGATTAGGTGAGGTTGTCTCGGGAAAGGTGCATCGCATGAGCTCTGTTGCTCTAGGTGTTAATCCCTCTGTTAGCAACGGCGTTATCCTGTTAACTATTGACGTGATAGATGAGGTGGTAGACAAATTCTGAGTTAGCTTCCAATCCGACAAGAATTGCTTATGTGTCACTGACACATCAGCAATATGTACAATAGCACTGCCATGTCAGGAATACAAGCAACTGAATTCCTACTATAGCTCCAGGAGACAAAGATGACACTGACTTCGGAACAAAATTAGGCAAATTTGTCGTATTTAAGTCTCTAGCAGTTCCTGTATCACTAAAACTCCAAGCTAAAACCCTTTGAATTTCAACCCAAGCATATTTTAGAAGCTGAAAACCCCACAAACATTTCATCAAACACATAGTCCGCAATCACCGAATTTGTATAAGAGAGAAGAGGCTTCGAAGGCTTGTTCACACCAATAGGTGCAATGGTAACATTGACTTGCAAATTGCTCCCATCAAAGTCAATCCAAGCTTTAACGTTGTTGCCACTGCGCATATTCACAGGCGTAAAGTTACCAGAAACAGAATCATAGTACCCTGTAGTTTCTTTCATGACCGATTCGATGTTATCAAGGTCAATTCCGACATGATTCCCATCTGGGTCATTGAACTCTGGGTTCTTTCCCATGTCAAATTCGATGGCAATTACGGAAAAACAGAGGGTTTCTTCGATTGTGAGAACAGACCAAAATATTGACCAGGCATCTTATTTGGTGGGGATGTCGTATTCGATATAACAAATGCAAACCGAATAACAGGACTGGAAATAATCTGGGGACGGACCAAAAACACGAAAGAGGTTGAAAATGAAGAGATTTTTGTGGAATTTGAGGTGGGTTTCATGTTAATTTTTGTTGGGTAAAATGATCTGCCTATGGAGATTTGATTTGAGTCGTTTGTTAGTCGAATTACAGAGGAATCGATTTTGGCGTCTCAGACAAGGAAAAGATCCGATGAATTGAAGGAGTTGAAGAGGAATTCAAGGGATAGTGCTGGAAGAAAGTGTAGAAGAAGATAGAGGAGTGGAAGAGACAGAGAAAATAAATAAAAAAAGAGAAAAAAAATGAAAAGGTTCGTACAAAACCGAGGCGCTTCCGGAGCTGGGGCATGAACTCTTCCTCACCTTTTCCGTCAGAATCTGCCATGGCTGTGAAGATCTAAGCTTCAAATGCCGACGACGTGATTTTTTTTTTTTGGATTCCGTGATTTTTTCAATTTTTTTAGGCTTTCTGGCGACGCTGCTGCTGCTGTTGGATCCTTGAGTTCGCTTGAATTGGAAGAAGAAGAAGAAGAAGAAGAAGAAGAAGAAGAAGGTGGGGAGATGCCGATTTGGGCTTCGAGCATGGTTGTGCCGAAAATCAAAGTTGGAATGTAGAAATTGGGAAAGTGTCCGAAGCCGAAAGCAAGAAGTGGCACTATTCATCGTCTTCAACCTCTCTCTCTCTCTCTCTCTCTCCACCACCATCATCACAACTTCATCAATTTTATTTCTCTGACATCAATTTTGTCTGCAAATCTTCAAGCACCGTTGATTTGGAGAGGAAGGCAAAAAATCCCAAATTACCTCGTGCCATAAGACCACACCTCGTTGATGTTTGTTTGTTTTTTTTTTTTTTTTTTTTTTTTTTTTTTTTTTAACAGGAGAGGAGAGGAGATAGGAAAGGGGGGGAGGGAAGGGGGAGAGAGATTTTTAAAGGGAAAAGTGTCATGTCAGCCCTTTTGATTATGTGGCATGCCATGTCATCAATTTTGTTGATGTTGAAAATATTGTGAGGGGTTGTGCTGACGTGTTATCAGACACGTAAGTAATTTTTTGCCGGACGACATTCAGATCATATCCAACGTTCATCCAATTCGTTGACGGACAGGTTAGCATCGTTATTAACAGAATGACTAACAAGTAACAATTTTTTAAGTTTAGGTTCTTAAGTGTAGTGTTTTGAAATTTAAGGATGAATTTGTAAATTCGGGATAAAGTTGAAGTATTAAACAAGTAATTAACCCTTGCATCTTCTTGAGGAGGTTGTGATGGTAGAAGAGCTGGAGCAGCTGCAACTTATGGTGTACTTAGTGTCTTATTTTAGTATTAGTTTTTGTCCTTTTACCCCTTCTTTAAATTAGATCAAATATGCTCTCTATGGCAAGCCATGAGAGGATTGATTTTCCTAAATTGAATTTGTGCAGATAAAAATATATCGACATTGATGCCTTGTGCAATGGATGTTGAGGGGTCTAGAAATGAGGCACCAAAATGTACTTTATATGACCTTCCTGGGATTCAAGTGCACATCTCTGGAGTTGTAAAAGTCAAGAAACTCATCTACGCTTTATTGGTCTAGTGGGAAGGATATTAGTATTCCAAATAAAGAATCAAGATTCGAGTCGTAATAGTGACAAAAACGACATTGTGAGAGCTCTCTCCCGATTGAAACCCGACAGTAATTCGGTCGAAATTAGTCGAAACAAAGTTTTGAATATTCGGCGATGGATCAAATCCAGGAGATAAAAAAAAAAGTCAAGAAACTCTTTGACCCATTTAGAAAAATTGAACTTACATGGAATTTTTATCAAAAGAATAAATTTGATGTAATAATAACTTTAATGTTTTTTAGGGAGAAAATTGACCTGTGAAATTCTATTATCTTTTATAAAAAAAAATTTCATTTTAGTTGAAAATTATTACAAATAAAATAAAACAAAATAGAGATAAATTGGACAAGTTGAAAATGCACAAACAGGGCCTTTATGGAATTATTGTAATATGAGAAAATTTAGCAAAAAAATGAAGTGCTAATTTTCCTTTCCTACATGCTGTCCATGCATTTTGTGGCATGAGTACTTAACCAGCAGAGATAAAAACAGTCAAGAATAGCCGTAATTTTAATAGTTTAGTTCAGCAATCCTGAACTCATCTATTATTTGTGTGCATATTAATTGTTCATTGAGCAATTGTTTACTGCAATTTTCTCATTTCTTTCTATTCATAATTCTAGCTTTCTTGCGGTTGCCATGATTCCTCGTTAACTCCCTTTTCCATTGTCCTGAGTTGTCAGCATGAAATTGAACTTAGGGTTATTTTTTTTTATTTTTTATTTTTTGGGGTTCTTAAATATGCATAGAAAACTATAAAAGAAATGGTGTAATTTTCTCTATCGAATGCATTACGAAATAATCTCCCTGGAGGAATTGGCCTTTCTAGGCCTACCTTGCAAACTCCACCTTCAGAATCTGGTTGACTAGGTTATTTTGAGACTGTTTATGTCTCGTCCTTTGTAAATTCTTAATCTTTTTATTTCTAGTTAAAGCCTCTATTTGTTGCTTCTCGAGTGAGTTAAAATTGGTGTTCAGTAGATATAGTTATGCATCGCCATACCTGTTTCGTGCTGTGCAAAACTTGGTGAAATAGAAGAACAAAACTAAATATTCATCTGTGTTCGTTCCATTTCTTTTTTAATCTTGGAAGAAAGAGCAAATTCCAATTTGCAGAACTCTGAAGACTCCATAATGATGCTCAGAGAAACCGCTTCTCTTGGAAACTTTTAATGCAAGCTTCGAACATTTGGTCAAGGGTTTTGAAAGCAGAAGTCCCAACTGAAAAACTTTGCTAGTATCCAAGTTGTGTGGTCCATTATCTCCCTGCTGGTTACTGCACCTGCAAAGGCATTAGTATCTGTAAACATGTCTGAATGAGCATGATCTGGTATCTTCATTTTGGTTTCTTAAACATGGTTTATTAGAAAGAGGATATTATTTGTTTTCTCACTTGTTTTCGAATGGATACCACGGATATTTAGCCTTCAGCATCTCAATGATCTGTGACCAGTGTGCTACTGAGCTTGAGCATATGAGTCTTCCTGATGCTTCGCTTTCCTCTATAGCCAAAACATGGGTAGCTACCACATCATCTATGTGCACGAATTCCATTGTTGTGTTTGGATAGTAGCCACCAAAACTTAAACAAGAAGCATTTAAGGTATTAAACTTGTCTGATGAGTCAAGGAAATAGCTGGTGGCTGTTTTCTAGTTATACAGTCTCTGAAGACCCTTTTATTTTTTATTTTTTTCCAAGTCTTATCCCTTGATATTCTGTCCAAATTCAAGGATATTTTTGCTTGCTAAAACGTGGCACCATTGTAGCTCATTAACAGGTTTGCTCTCTTTCTTGTGGGATTGCTAACAAATTATCCCGATACCTTGAAGTGATAATGACTGAACAAACTCCATGAGGGAGTGGTTTGGGTCTGTTTGAGGTTTTCAGAATCGATCAACCAGTTGGAACATGTTGAATATGGCAACAAATTTGAGCTACGGTCCGCCACTTGATTTGAAAAAAAAAAAAAGTTCTGTGGGACCGTTGTTTGGGACGTGTCACCATATTGGTATACACCTCTGTACAAAGTGCTTCCAACTAGTTGGTCTGATCAGCACCCTCAACCAGACCCAAGTCATCCCCACTTCATAGATGGTAACTTTAGTTCCTCAATGGGTCATGTTGCATGTAGAGGAGAGCCTAACCTTTGATGATGGCCAGCAGAAGAAGCAGTGAACTGGTTGGTTGTGGTGCCAGCGGTGGGCCAATAACAAAAGAAGGATTGATCACCACTAGATCTATTCCATTTTCCCCTGCTACTCTCCAAGCTTCTTTCTGTGCTAAAGTTTTTGCATATGCATACCACAGCTACATAAAAGGAAAATAGTTAACCATGTGATCCTGGTTTTTGTGTTGTGCACACAAAGTGAACATGTTACGTCTTATACTGCCGTGAAGTCCTCCGTTGGAGTAAAATCCAGGGGGCTTCTTACATTGTGTTGCTTGCAGTACTCCAGATCACTCCATTGTGGCTCAGTAAGAGAAGTTTGTTGGACATCATGGCGTTATCTTATTGAAGAAGTGGAAGAGGTAAGCACAACCCTGTTAACGCTTCTTGCTTTTAAACAGGATCTCAGCACATTCAAGGTACCCTTAATGCAGGGATCAACCAGATTTTCCTGCAACAAAATGAAAACTTTGAAAGTGCTCTAAATCATTGAATACACGAAGAACATCCTTGATCCATCTTTTTCTTTCCAGACATGGTTGTGCAGTTCTTTCCAGTTCATCCACAAAGAACTTTGAAATTGTCTATGATTGTGCAGATCATGATCCAGCCTTTTCTTTCCAGACAATTTTAGGTTCATAGAAAATTTATCTAGCATAGCACCATTATTGATCAGATCATGACCTCTTAGATTGGAGAACGGACAAGTCAAGCAATATAATCACCCTCATATTGCGACAGAATGATATGGTTCACTGTAAGTCACCGTAGTCTTGATTCAGGCGGACTATACAGTCCATTTTAGTGATATGGTACTATTCTAGCTTTCCAAAAATTCTTAGATAAAATATTAGGAAACCATGATCAATGTGACATGGAAGAATATGCTGTATTATCAGTGTAAATGATTTTGAGTGAGAACTACACTGCATGATCTGTAGAAAAATGGGTAGATAGTAAGACAATGCGGACATATTTGGAGCCCATAGTAGGGTATTTTCCATTGAAATGAACTGTTTTACGTAATGCCATTCACGAAATTTTAATGTAACTTTGCCTGAACATAGTGATCGTGAGGCACAAGCTCGGGGTATGCAGTGTGAAAAACCCCATTAACTCCTTGTATGGCCTCATCGAAGCTTCCCTCTACCACCAAATCAGCTTTCATTATCTTTGGCCTTTCTTTGGCTCCGATCATCTCCCACAAGAAACGAACCTTGTTCATATCGCTTGTGTCAAGGGAGAAAATTAATGCAGTTTTATATAGTTCCTGAACCCCGTATCTTCATGTCACACACATGGAAGATGTTAAGTTTTGTTTCGCCTTTGACTTTATAAGCACGGTATATACCTAATATCACCCCATTTTTTCTCTGCAATCTACTGTGGTTCAATGACCTAATTAAAA
The DNA here is from genome assembly GCA_033439265.1 of Dillenia suffruticosa. Classification (NCBI taxonomy): domain Eukaryota; kingdom Viridiplantae; phylum Streptophyta; class Magnoliopsida; order Dilleniales; family Dilleniaceae; genus Dillenia; species Dillenia suffruticosa. The sequence continues at coordinate 6,916,282 of JAVTVX010000024.1, forward strand.
CGCAGAAGTATAACAAACCTGGATCTCTGGCTTTAGTCCTCACAGTGTGTCCCCTCTCAAGCAGCGACTTAACCGGGTAAGCTGCAAATAAGCTTGCTCCTCCAGTCACAATATTCTGGCATCTCTATGTATTCTTCTATCTCTTATCTCTTAATGTGTTATTTTGGATATTGGCTTGTGTTGATTTAACTGTCATAAATACTGATGTTTTAGATGATTTAAAGTGGTCTTCATGTGCTATGCATTTTGCTTGGTACTTTATGCTACTAAGTGTTAAAGAGCGTGAATTGTGTCCCCGGTGTTTAATATTGCGCAGTTCGTTCACTCCCTAGGTGGTGTTTGTTTCTAACAGTTCATTCTCATCTTTGTGTGCATGAGCCAGAGAATTGTTCACAACCTGAGGCTTCCCACCGAATTTCGAAGCAAAAATCTTTATTTGTCCCCCTAGCCTTCTCGGGAATGATTTACTCTCTTTGGCATGTTCTTACTAGGGTTAGTATTTTTAAGAAGTTTCAGATATGCCTTCACATTCATGATCTATGGCACAGGCTCTCTAAATAGGTTTTTTGTTGTCCGCCATTAATCTTATGCTTTTGGTAGCCGTAGGTTTCTGTAATATCATCATATCGTGGTGGTGGACAATGAAAAGCAGTAAACTGCCATAATCAAACTCTACTGGGCAGCCAATAAATTTTGGTGGGTTGAGCTCACAAATGGTGCAAATGCAGTCATGATACTTGTGCATCCTAAAAGCATCCCAAAGTATTGCGTCCGCTTCTCCATCTCAAGTCACTAATTGCATAATATTTTTTATTATTATTTTTAATTCTTTGGAATATACATTTCCTTCAATTTCTTCATATAGAGAAATAGTGACTTATTGATCCTGATTGGAACTTCTTTGTTGTCTCTATATTTTCTTCTTTCTTTTTAGTGTTGATCCATGAAGGGCTACCACAGCAGTAGCACGGGGTCTTCGAATTTTCTTTTCATTTAGATGATTTATCCATTCTCGAGTAAGGCCAACTAACACAAGCTTGTTTACAGGTTCCTTTTCTCTTCTTGATGGAGAGATTTTCCATCACCCAAACAAGCTACTGGATGTTAACCAGGGGTTTAAAAATTCACTCTACCGGAAAGTTTAGATCCTGGGTGCTTAAAGTTTGAAGTCAAGTGGTGGTCATTGATGTGGCCACCAAACTAAAGAGCTGTATTGGGA